>VZTN01026912.1:0-167791 GCA_013400515.1 Erpornis zantholeuca | reverse complement strand
CTTCCCTTCCCTTCCCTTCCCTTCCCTTCCCTTCCCTTCCCGTCCCGTCCCTTCCCGTCCCGTCCCGTCCCGTCCCGTCCTTTTCCTCTTTTTCTTTCCTTTTTTCCCTTTCCTCTTGCTCTTTCCTTGTCTTGCCTTTATGGTTTCTGTGTGTCCAGGGTTGGCAGTGAGTGACTGTCACTGAGCAGAAGGCTCAATATGCTGTTGCATATATCTTTTTCCCTTTCTTTCTTTTTTTTTTCTTTTTTCTTTTTTTTTTTTCTTTTTTTAAATCAAGGGAAATAGGTTGTCTTCCCATTTTTCACCTGTATGTAGGGTGAAGGTTTTGCTGAGTGTCCGTGGCTGCCATTCTCTCAGGCTGGCCTAATGGTGTGATTCACACACTTTCCTGTGTGCAAGGCTCGGTTCCCTGCTTAAAAGATCTCTTCAGCACTAAAGGGTGTGTCGAGTGGTGTGCTGGATGTGTTTCTGTTCCCAAACAAATTTGTCTTTTGAGTTAGATAGGGTTGGTAAGTGCTATTCCACTTACCCAGAAAGAGGAAGAGAGCCAAGGAGTAGATATTGGGGTACATGAATATTTATCTGCTGTTTCTGCAGCAGATTTGACATCTGACTTGTGGTAAGTTGTAAAGGATGGAACCCAAAGAGGAGGCTGACAGAATCTTTCCTCAGCTGCTGTGAGCTCCTGAGAACTTCCTAAGGCTAAAGGGAGATTCTAGGTCTCTAAGGCAATGCCTTAACTCCTTTGTAACCCCAGTTTAGTTGTGTGTAAAGTGGGCATAATCCCTGGGTTGTAAAGACAAGGCTGTGTTTTTCAGGTAGTTTGAAATCCTTATGTAGAGCTGTGGAATCATAAATTATTTATCTTACTGGAGAATATTTCTAGAGGTCACCAGCTCTAATAGTTTCTTTCAAACAGAAGTAGGTTCACTTAGAACAGTTTGCCCCCTGTAAAATCTCTGACCTTGACTATTCAAACTTCTTCACGAATGCATCATTTAATACAGGAAGCTCCTTAGGGAAGGTTCTCCACATCTGCTGTCATAATTTCTTATTTCCTAAATGCAGCAATTTATACTTGATTATTCTTACAAGGATTGTGCCTCCCTTCCCTCCCCCTGCTCTGGCACAATTCCTTTGTGCTGCTGCTTCTTCTGTAGCCTCAACGTGGCATCTGAGAGTGTTTGAAATCCCAAATTTTCTTTGTTGTGATTCTAGCATTTCCTTACCACTCCGTTCTAGGGGAGGGCATGTAGGAATCTGCTCCTTTATGCTGAGGCTGTTTTACTGCGGCTTGTTAGTGACAGCAAGTTGTCATCATCTTACAGCCATTCAGCCAGTAACAAAAACCAAGCTCAATCTTTCATTTCGAGTTCTTGAGAACAAGATTTCCCCCGACAAAAATACCCTGCCACTTCTTGGAGCACTTAACAGCTGCGGTAGTTAAGCAGAGGGCTGCAGCCCAGGTTTTTAAAGATGCTTAGGTGCTTGACTGCCACTAAACTGAATTGGACCTAAGTACTTGTAAATAGCTTTAAAAATTTGAGTGACTGTGAAGGCCTCCCTCATCCATCACTCTCGGCAGTGGTCCCTTCAGAATGGCAGACAGGCACATCAGCGTGGTCACAGAAAATACTTCTAGCTCTGCTCTCCAAAACTCTGCATATTGCTTGAATTGCTGCATTCTGGCGTGGCTTTTCACGAAACACGTCTTTGAATCAGATTGCTTCTATTCCCTAGAAGAAAAGAGCCCCTGCTTGCATGAAAGTCAATATTTAAGTCAGACAACTTTTAAAAAGGATGCAAAGTTATACTGTAAAAATACCCACCTTTATAGCTTATAATCCATTTTTTATTAAAACTGGGAAATAAGAATAAAATTCACATTTAAATTACTTTCTGCTGTTTCTAGGGGATACTCTTTGCATTCTGGTTGGTTTCACTTCGTTCTTCCCCTGCCCATTTTCAGTACTGCTGTTCCAGACTCGCATAACCTTTAGGGAAAAATTTATTCCCAAACATAAAACCTGTATGGATTTTACATTTTTTAATATTTAGTAACATTTAACTGTGTGTTAGCCTTGGAATCACTCTGTTTTCCTGTGAATCCAGAATCCTGGGCTAGGACTGACTGAAAAGTGTTTGAAGAGGGGAGCCCTTCATATTTGTGCCCTTCACTCCAGGAGTTGTGTCCTCCTCAAGGAGTTCCTTCAGTGATGCTATAAAATCAGTATCAAGTGCACAGAAAGCCATTCACTCTTCTGTTGATGTAAAGAACAGGCACTTGCAATACTTCTCTGTAATAAATGTCACAGAGTTTGGGAAAATTTAGTTAAACTAGATCTTGTTCAATTAACTTGCTTTTGAGTTGTGCATAGCCATGTATTCAGTTTCAGGTTTGGTGGAGGTTTTTTGAGGGAGGATGGGCAATAAAAGTTCATCAGTTTTATGCCTTAGGTTTTAACTTTTATGTTTTTCGTATCCTGTACTGCTAGTGTAACTCTGAAGTTTCCTGTAGCTTGTTCAGTGCTGTTCTCTATGGTCACACAGGCATAACAAATCCTCTCCAGCTCGCTCTCCAAGGACACCCAGACCAAGAACTGCAAACCTTCATCCTGGGGAGAGGGGGGCAAGCTTGGGCAAATTCCATCCTTGGCTGGGTTCTGCTTGGGGAATTGATGCTGATATCAAAGTGTGAAGAACTCGTGAGCTGTCATTGTCCATCTTGGGATGCACTGAGGCAGGAGCCTCTGGAGTCCAGAGTGTACCTGGGAAGGCCTTTCCAATAAATCCCTCCTTTCTTCCTGTCTAGTCTCTGTTTCTGGGTAGCCATTTAAGGCATCAAGTTCTATGAAAAAGAAAGAAAGTAAATGACTGTGTTGAAAAAACATGATTTGTTGTGTCTTTCTAAATGACTGTCTTGTCTTTTGGGTTTGGGTTAAAAGTCTGAAATACTTGAAGGAGTTGCCCCTGTGTTCTGTAGCAAGTTTACTTTCACTCTGTGCTTCCCCCCCCTAATCCATCAGCTCACTGAGCTGCAAAGGTTTGCCATGAGTTCTTTGAGGAGTCTTTCTTTGTCCCTCCGCCTTTGCTCACACTAAGTAAAGCAAATTCCCCGCAGACGAAGTGTCCGAGGGTGACGCTGCCTGTCTCCGATCTGCCCTAGGTGTTCGGCAGGGGCGTGTGCTGGGCGGGCCGGGGGCTGTCATGGTGCTGGCCCCCGGAGCAGGAAGATAGCAGCGATGGTGGCCTGAGGGCGCCGGCCCCGCGCGCAGACATGGCCTTCGCCCAGTCCCACATCATGGCGGCCAGGAGGCACCAGCACAGCCGGCTCATCATCGAGGTGGATGAGTACAGCTCCAACCCCACGCAGGCTTTCACGTTCTACAACATTAACCAGGGACGCTTCCAGCCCCCGCACGTGCAAATGTGAGTATTACAGTTCCGTTATTGCTCCGGCACAGCCTTGCGAATGGTTATTGCCTCGGCGATGCGGTATTCGATGGACCAGTCAAAAAGGATTCAAGGAACGCTGTTTTGCTGCCTTTCTAATAATAATTACCATAATGACACGAAATCGGTCCGTTTGAAAAGTACTTTGTTAAAAGATGGGAGGAAGATCTCTTCACTGGTGTAAGTGTAATACATAGTACTTACGTATTAAAAAGAGAAATAAAAACTGAGCAGTGGCAATAAAACACGCAATGCTACGAGGATGATGCTTTCTGCAATCTTAATAATGTTTGTTTGCTTTGTGCACTTGCATATTGATGTACATAGCTGCTGAAAATACCAAGCCTGGATCTGTACAGCACACATTCTGTTTGGTTGGTTATATTACAGCTGCATGCAAGGGAAAAATCATACCAATACATAAAATACTGTGGGCACCCATCCGACAACTGACTTTCCTAGCAGTGTGCTGAAAATGCCAAGTGCTTAAAGAGTAATTAAAATAATGTGTTTGTTTCTGACTTCTTATATAATGACAACATCAGTAAAATTAACTGCTCTAGATGATTTACTTGTAACGTAAAGTGGAGAATTATAATTACGAAATGAAACCTGCCATAAAGTTTAAAGCCAGAAGGAAGAGCAAAACAGTAAAGCTATTACAAATAAATTAAGTATAAAATTCTACTGTAAAATATTTTTATAGGGAATAAAAATGTCTGCACCATTTTATTGTGTTTATTAAGGAGAGAAGCAGCCTTATCTTTAGATCAGATGGCTGATTTTCCTTTTTTAAAGGGAACCCTTTTCCTTTAGAAAGACTGAGCAAATAGCCACCTACTTTACATTTTTGGTATTTAATATGATTTGATAACTTAAAAACATGGGTCATGATGTCTGCAGTTAAAAACCTCAGCATTTGTGGCTGGTTTAATGTTGTGTGTCTATTTAGTGATGCTTCTTTAGCATAAATTAGATTATATAAAAAAATCTGATGACTAACATATATCAAAATGGTGAGCAAACACTGTGTTTTTGGGGGCAGTGTATTATGGTCTGTGTTGGGGTTTTTTAGATCCTACTGAAATGCAAACAGTAAAATGAGTTGAGTGTTAGCACTGGGAAACATCTTTTGTTTATAGAGCTGGCAAATGGTAGGAAAAGTACAAACAAACAAATGTGGGTTCAGAAATACTTTTACAAATGAAAATGCCAAATGCAGGTTGCCTGATTTGTTGAGGCTTAGCTATTCTTTGTGAATATTCAGACAGCTCCTGGGCACTCAGGAATTTGTTTCCTGGTCTTAAAAAGCTGAATGTTTTTTACTGGACTGAAAATAAGTTATTTATTAGTATTCACTTGGTTCTCAACAATATGCTGTTTAAACTTCTAACCAGGAAGAAATCATGTTACTGGAGGCTTAGGCAGTCAACTGCATGACAGAAACCCAGCACCTAAGCAAGTACTTGAAAATAAGCTATCCTTAGAAAATAGTTCCTCAGAAGAGTTTAGCAATCTCTCATGAATGCTTAATACTATTGAAGGAGCTTGTGCAAATAGAAAAACAGGCCAAATCAATTGAAACATGTACTGCAATCTGACCTACGCTTTCTCTTTGTACAGAAATAGTAAATAATGTTTCTGAATACCAGCAGGATTGCTTTTTCTTCCTACCAGTGAATAGAATAGTAACAAAGAAGGGAAAAGTAGACATAAAAAGGGTGACAAAAGCACCTTTTATTCACATGATTGTTGTGGGTGAAATCTTAGCCCTGCTTCTGTGCATGCAAGTTTTGTCCTTAACTTCAGGGAGGTGAAGTCTTTGTGTATGGTTCAAAATACCTCCATTAGTGATGTTGCAGGCAATCATAAACATTTCACGCAGACCTGTTAACATATGAACTCACAGCAAACTACTTTAGCCACGGAGGTGGGGGGGTGGGTTGTGTGCTTCTTTTCTTCTGGATTCAGTCTTGCAGCTCTTCCTTGGTCCTCTGTGCAGGTTTGGATTTCTTATTTCACCTTTCAGCTCCCAGAACATGCTGACAGCCCTTCCTAGACCTGTTGTAGTCTGGCATCCCTGTGCTTGTGAGGTGACTGGGTTGCCTCTGACAAGAAGGGTGGTAAATTCTGCCAGTGTTTTCAAGTCCATCAGTCATTTCTGGAAAGGGCCTGTCTCTCTCTTTCATGAAGTACTGAAATCTAGTGTATAAACGAACCTCTAGCAGTGTTTTTGCTCCGAGATGTTCCAACTTTGCTTTTCAGTTTCTCTGCAAGTTTTCCTACTGATCTAAAGAAAAACAAAAGCATTTGCACAAAAATAATCAGCAGATCTGTATTCCTCTGCTCGTGCTGCAAGCTGTGCATTGGGTGTTGGTGTGACAGCTGCTGTGGGAATGCGTTACACAAGAATATGGGGATTGAGCCTTCAGAAATTATTTCCAGTAATACAACTTAGATGTGTTTGCGAAACTTGACATATGCTTTTACCTATATATGGTCTCAGTGTGTGCATATCACTTCAACATGAGAAATCTGCATCTCATTTATTTGGGGTTTTTTTTTGTATTGATGCCCTTTTCCCACGAAAATTCTCTGGCGTATTGCGCAGAATTTTAAAGTTCCACATACCTCAGCAACCAGGAAAATGCTGTCTGCACCTTCCCCATCCCCATCCAAGGCATGTGCATTATGTGCTGCATGGGGTTGCCATGGTAAGTCTGCTGTTCTTTCCATACAGCTTCCTATGTGAAATGCACACTACTCCCTAACACCCAGCTTACTGCTGTGCTGAGCTTTAAAAGATTCCTGAAGGAGAAGCAGTACCTGCTTTAAAGGCTACACTACCATGAAGAGTCAAAAACTGATATTTTAGACCAGTCCATATCCTTATATTTGCCAAAGCAGTATCCATGATTTAAAGCTGGCTTAGTAATGCCATCTGTAACTCACTTGGGGAAGTGTAGGGCAGGGAGAACAATAATTCAGTATACTGCACTGATGTTTAATCCTTTTAGCTTGAAGAACTACAGTAATAGCCAAGGCCAGCCCCTCATCATTTTTATCCAGCCATCCTGGTTAATTCTGTGAGCTGACTGCATTTTCCTTCACACAGCTCCCACCTGAGGGCAAACCCTCACTGCCCAGTCTAAGCCCCCCATTCAGCACTGCCTTCCTTTGCACCCCTGCTGCCTCCCCTAGAGCTCGCCCTGTGCAGCTCTCTCCTCCTCCAAAACAGGCATTTTTAACCTCTCAGCTCTTTCCCTTCTCCTCCCCTTCTCTCGTGCCCTACACGAGGTGTTTCCAGCTGCTTGGAGTCCAAGCACTGCACTCTTTCCCACCCAAGTTTTGGAGTTCCTGAGACATCCTTGTTGCATATGGCCCTGGTGTGTAGTTATCAGGATTTGATCACAGCTGGGTTGACTCCTCAGCTCATATTTCACTACTTTCTGCTCAAAACCTGGAACTTCAGAAAGACAACTCCAAGGTGTTTGTACTAAAAGGCTGCTCCTCTGGTTTTGTTGTAAAAAAACCCAATATTTCTTCTTCCTGTATGGGAAAGATGGAGTATAAGATGATTGCTTCATAGTCTGGTTTTGTAGTTGCATTGTAGAAAATTAGACCTTTTTCTGTATTTAACAAGATTTCAATGTTTTAGATTTGTTCCTCACCCTCTCACTAATCCTGTGAAGTTGTCAAAACCACCTCAGTTCATCTGCCTATAAATTTCATAGAATTTTTTGACACAAAGAAAAGATTTATTAAATATTATCTTATGCCTTTTAAGCAATAAAATGCTTTTTGAAAATTTACCTAGTACACAGAAGTAATATTACTAATATCAAAGATCTCTATAATTTTTTTCCCTGAGTTTGTTTGTGTGAAAGTGAGCTCCTGAATTGAAACACAACCAGCAAGGGACAGAAATATGTACTGTATACTGCAACAGTGAGCAAAACTAATTTTATTTGTCCTTTCAAAAGAAATGTTGTAAAAGTAAAATAGTTCATAACAATTGTGTATATCTCTCTGGTTTCTAGTGACACAAATATAACTCTTGCATCTTTGGCTTTTTGATTTTATTCCAGCAGAATTACCTAACTGGATACAGGATAGCTGCATATAGATAGATTTGCTTCTATGTATTTGAACAAAATATGGATTGAGGTTAAAAAGATTGATTTGAAAATAAGTATTCCTCCTATAGCAGAGAGGTGTTCTCAGATTTCCTCTTGTAAATTCTAAGTGAGTCTCATCAAACTGGGTCAGATCTTTTAGTTTCCTCGGTTTTGAACCGTAGAGATTGGGTTCTGAACAATGCAGCCTCACCCCTCAAAGCATTTTTGATTTCATTTAGTGTAATTAAGCCCAGAAAGTCATCACTTTGTCTTGACAATAGTCAGGATTTAACGTACATTTACAGCTGTTAGGAGAGTTTTTATGTTGCTTTGCATTAACACACTGAAACATATCTCCAAAACGTGTTAATTAAATTTGCTGGATTTGAGTAACTTGCAGAAAAGAAGTTATAATTAGAAAAAAAAAATGCCTTTAAATGTATTTATGTATCTAAAATAAATCTTTTCCCTGTGTACAGTGTAATCATATTTAAACAATGAAATGGGATAGTGCTATTCCTTTGAAACTGGCAGTGCCTTTGATTTATTTGTAAGTATTTGTGTCAGAGTTACTGCCATAGTCCAATCTCTTTTCCTTAATCTCTTTAAATTAATCTACCTGCCCAACAAATACTGAAAATGTTGTGATGTAAACATCAAGAATTTTTACACCTCCCATTAGTGTTAGGTTTGTTTTAATAAATTCTTCCATCAGGCAGATTTAGAAGCCTGTGTAAGCTTTTGTAAAGGTAAAAAGTAGTGTTAGAATTGCAAAGCAGACAGTAAGAAGTACGTAAATACCTCATAACCTTGTTATGATGCATTTCCTGCAGGGTTGATCCGGTGCCCCATGACGCTCCGAAGCCTCCAGGATACACACGATTTGTCTGTATTTCTGATACTCACTCAAGAACTGATCCCATCCAAATGCCATATGGAGATGTGTTAATACATGCTGGTGATTTTACTGAGCTGGGACTTCCTAGTGAAGTAAAAAAATTCAACGAGTGGCTAGGTAGGTATTGAGTTCTGTGTGGATTTGGAAGTAAATTTGTTTACTGATTGTATCTGCCCCTTCTGCCTCCCAGTTAAAAACCATCATGCACTCAGAAATCATGAATATTAATTTGACTTTTAAATTTGAATGGCAGTGAGCAGGAATCAGATTTTTTTTTCCTCAGTTTCGACAAATATTTTTGCATTTTTCCAACTGAGCAAATAGGATTTGTGAGACTATTCATCTGTTCTGCCTTCACACTCTCAAGTGTACACTAAGCAACTTCTTGGTGTTAGCAACAATTGAAGTCAGGAGGCCTTTAATGATTTACATAAAACCTCTTCCATACATTGTTACAGCTTTGCTGCCTCCCCAAAAAAGTTGTTGTGACTGAAAACATTTGTCTGTTTAACCCTGGAAGGCTCATGGATTTGGGGTTTTTTTTTATATCTGAGGCTCAGCTGCGCCACAGAGATGAATTCTGAACAAAGCAAACCGTGTGTGCCTGTGGTTGCTGCCTTGGATGTAGCAGACCAGATGTAGATGCCTTCTGTAGGCAACTGTTGGCATTGGTAACTGAAATTCTGTTCCACTGGGCAAGAGAGTGATGATTTACATGTGCTTCTGCAATGTTTTGTATATGCTAAAAAAAATGACAGTGAAAATTGGAAAGCGTGCACTGTATCCAGACAAAAACCCTCATCAGTGCTGTTCCTGCAGCATTGCAGATACCTTAATTTGGAATAAAAGCGGCTTCTGGATTCTGAGACTTCATTAAAAAAAAAAAAGGTGAGAGGGAATGAAGGAGTTGGAGAGGGAAAGGACACAGTTTAAGGCTGATGGATTTCAATTTTTTATGTTGATTTTCTTTCTTGTAGTTGATATTTTTGCATTTTTTTCCTGCCTTTTTTTTTTTTTTTTCCTACATATTGCAGCATTCCGCACTAGGAAGGCACAAAGCAGACAGATGCATGTAGGCTGAAATGGAATTTAAAAAGGAAAGTCAGGACTTCACAATTTAAACAAATATTTACTAGCAAATAATTATCAGCAAGGCTGGTAAATATTTATTTGAGCTCAGGAACCCAATAACATGCCCCACATGGAACAATTGTTTTGTTCTGTGACTCTGAAGGTAGGAACAGCATGTGGAAGTAATAAACTGATACAGAGCCATCAACTCTGTCTCTGCACCCAAATGGAACAGGTTGATTATAAAACAGCAAGGTTTGACCCTATTTTGTAGGTCTCTACCATGTATTATAGTAATGTGCTGAAAATAGCATTTACAAATTATTCAAACCATATGGTTACCCCTTCTAAATAATCCTGATTTTATTTATCTGCTGGTGTGGGAAGAGAAGTGCTTTGGGATATTGCTGGTGAGCAAGGATGGGGCTGTGCACATTGCTTGCTGCACAGTTTTTGTCTCCAGTTCTCCATCTGCCTCCCTGCTGGTCACAGCTGTACACTGTTCTGAGGATGTCTGTAAGCCGAAATCCTCTCAGAATGGTAGGGAGATTTCCCAAGGCATTTCTGTGATGTTCTCTTCATCATTTTTATTCTTAAAAAAAGGCTTAATTTTCCAACTTTTCAGGCGTGCTTCCAATTTCATGGTAGCGTGCGCTTGGGAAAAGGTGATCTTGGTGGTTGGAGTTATATTTGTGCAAGATCATCTTTGAGATACAGAAAGTTAACAAGTTAAAAGGTTTTTGTTTAGTTTCTTGGCAATTTAAACGAAAGATTTAACCTAAATTTTTAATAAAGTTTTTGTTTGTTTGTTTTAAATGAGCAGTTTATCAACTCTTTAATATCTTGAGTGTTTGCAAAATCTGCAGTGAATGGGAGAATGGTTAAAAGCATTCCTGTTGAGAAGGAATTTCAGAAAGTTTTGCTGCTTGTCCATTTTTTTGTGAAGACATTAGTCTCCAACAGTTTTGATCTTTCTAGATAGCTGCTTCCAGTACCTTCCATAATTTTGCAACTCCACAGCCAATCCAACCTTCTCCTTCTTCCTTAATATTTTACTGGTTTCTTGAGAAAGTAACTGACAGACTCTGGCACCGACTTTTCCTCCACTGACACTCTTCTTTGCTGCTGCCAGATTTCCTTGTTTATTCCTTCATACACAGGGCTTGCTTTCCCACTTATTTTGTTCTTTGTCTAATCCACGTCTCCTGCTGTCATTAGATTACAACTTTGTTTATGCCTTGCAATAAGCACTACGTTTGGTACACCTTCCCCTGATCTCAGCTTCCCCTCAAGTACGAGATACAAATCCTCCTCCTGCTTTTCCCCCTTGTCTTTATGTGCAGCATTGATTCCTACCTTTCAGTTTTCTGCCATACCCTCCTGGGTCTGTGCCACTCTGGTCTATCTCTGTCTCATTTTTCCAGATGAACTTGCCCTTCAGCAAGTTCAGATTTTATCTTCTCGCTTTACGTAAAACTCCTGTGCCTGTCTGATGGAAAATTTATTTTACATTACCATCATTAACTTCCATGGGCCTTATGGTTCTATCAAGCACATGCTCAAGTGTTGTGCTAATAGAGGCACACTGGCTGGATGAGTCATCCCCTAAAATCTGTTCTCTTTTTCTGACTGTCCGTGGGTACCCAGCAAGGCCGGCTCCAGCTCGGATGATGCCGCTCACGATCCCAGCATTGTTCCTGGCTGGGGCTGGCAGCCTAGGTGCTCTGTTTTGGCAGCCCTTTAGTCACCAAGCTTTATCCTTCTGACCCCTAAAGCCCTCTGCTACATTTCAGTTTGTTCTTTCTGGTAATTAATTGTTTTCTCTCCTGTGTCTTTTTCTTCTCAGCGAGAGAGTTGAGGTTTCGCTAGGGCTGGGTTGGTGTTTAACTCTGTGGAAGAGCTAAAATATTGGTGATCACTGGATGTACTTATTTTCTCAGCCTTCTCTGGTAGGCAGTCCAGGATCACTTTTAATTTAATAGATAGATTTTTCTTCTCTGATTTTTTAATTGCCTTTTGGATCTGTGCAAAGTTTGAGCACAGACACAGTTTTGCATCTGAATTCCAGAATATGATAGGGATGGTGTGGTGAACTGTGCTTGTTCTGAACCTGTCACCTAACTAATTTCATTTGGTATTTCCTAATACTGGAAGAGGCAAGTGAAAAATTTATCATTCTTTATTCTGTTTCAGAATTTTTGGGTTCTTTCCATATCTGCCCTTAAGATATTTTTCAGGCTGAAGATTGTTCAGAAGTCCTTAAATGCCTTTGATCATCTGTGTCACTCTCTGTACCTCTTTGTTCCACATCCTTTTAAAAAGAGCGAGGCCAGAACTGCACATGTTCTGGGAACACTACAGATTTATTCCCTGGCATAATGAAATTTCCTAGTTCTCTTTTCCTTTCTGGTGGTGTAGATTATTCTGTTTTTAACAGAACAATGAGATGGCATTGTCATAAAATTTCCAAATACAATCCTATGAACTCTTTTCTGAATGGTAATACCTAGTTCAGAACCCATCACTGCATCTATTGTTTGTGTATTTTTTTCCAGCACTTGCATTATTTTGTATAAGTTTGTGTTCAGTTTCATCAGTCCTCTTACTGTGCACTCATGAAATATCATGATGTACTTTTGCAGGTGAGATTTCTATTTTACTGATGTTTTTCAGGGTAACTTAGAAAATTAAAGGAAAAGGAGATGAATAGTCAGTTTCCAAAACATACAAATGGTGCCAACCTGCGCATTGCCCTCCTTTTTTTTTTTCTGAACTGACCCTTCTCCTGTTAATGTATTTCAACTTTTTCCTTTGTTTAGCTAGTTGGTTCTCACTGTATTTTTCTCCCAGGTTTAAAAACTCCATTTTGGAGAATCGGAAAAAAATGAAGTACAAGGTGTGTTTTTTGGTAGGACTGAACAGAAGGGCAAGAAGCCAGTGAAACTTTCTGATGATTTATAAGAATGCACAGTGTGACTTTGAACATGTGCTAATTTTCCAGCATGTTCAGGAGATTTTATTGATAACACTTCAAACAGACAAAAATAATCTGCAACTTTTTCATTATTTTAGGTTTTGTTATTTATTCCTTTCTTCCCTACCTGCATATCAATCAAATCTGTCGTAGGACAAATACAAAGACACATGTCGTGCCTTAGTACACTCGTCAACTACTGACTCCAAAACCATCTCTATTTTTTATCTCCCATATTGTTGGCACTGGAAATTGCCTGCTTGGCTCAGTTGCTCATGTAATTCCCTTTGCTCAAGCCTGTAATATAATTTCCAAATTGTGTATGCTCCAGGACCCACTGTCACTTTGAGCTTGTGGGTTACTTTCCTGGAAATTTAACTAAAATAGCTGATCTGTGGTATAAGCTGCAACACATAGCTCCATCTTTTCTCTGAGAATTCTCTTCTGTGCACGGATTGGAAAGATTACTTAAACTAACACATTTTATAATATATATTGTTTCAGCG
This sequence comes from Erpornis zantholeuca, assembly GCA_013400515.1. Taxonomy (NCBI): domain Eukaryota; kingdom Metazoa; phylum Chordata; class Aves; order Passeriformes; family Timaliidae; genus Erpornis; species Erpornis zantholeuca. The sequence goes on along the minus strand of VZTN01026912.1, from coordinate 154,771 downwards.
TGTTTGCTTGAGATTTTCCAGTTTCTAAGACAGACTTTCTATTTGAGATTCAAGTTGAAGGTAAATTGGAAATGAAACATAGAAGGTGGCTTAGAGTTGTAGCGGAAAACATTAATTAGCTCTTCAGAGTATTTTCCTGGAAATGTTATTACATGCGTGTTGTACACACAAACACACAAAAAGGATTACATTATTTGACATGCACTTCTAGAATTGACCTAGGCAAATTCAACACAAAAGATAATATTTTTATTTCAGACTAAAAAATATTTTAGAGTGACAATGCCTACCAAGTGTAGAAACTAGCATTACCTGTTTCTAGAATTAGATTATTTGATCTAATCCTGTTGTATCACATTCTGTAGACAGAATCAGATATTTGTCAATAAATATCATTTCTACTTTTAAGTTCTTGATAAAAGATCTCCAGAAAAACTTGCGGTCACTAGACTTAGCTTTACTTTTGCTTTACTGTTCAGCTTTGCAAAATTATGGTAATTATTTTTCTTCCTCTCTTAACAGGTATATTTTTAAGTTCAGTAATACATTTAAAACAGATTAAAGTCATGTTGAAGATGAAAAAAATCAGCTTCAGAGCAGCAAAAGGAATTAGAATTTATATATTGTAGTCATGCCATTTTGACCATCAGTAATTACACTATTTTTATGTTAATGTAGAAACCCCTTGAAAGAAGTATTTAAGCACTAATTATCTATTTACAAAAGACTGGCTTTGGAAATGCAGTGAAAAACATTGAGCTGTGTAGGGATTTAGAACAGATGTCAATTTTAAAAGATTGGGCATGCTAAAAAATAAGTGTTGGTTTTTCCTGCCTTTCTTAAATGCGTGGTGGCTCAGATGCATTTGTACATCCAAGGCTCAGACACAGAAAAGTGCACTGCAACACACTCTCCCAGAATTTCTCCTGTTCTGGGGAGTTAGGATGTCCTAGGAACTTCAGAATATAAAACTGGCTCCTGTGAGTCTCAGCATATTTAAGTTGCATCCCTGTGTTGGGAAGATGATCCAAAGCAACTGTTTTCCACGTACACCTCCTGTGCCAGTGGTGAGAAGCTGTGGAGGTGATGGGTGCTAAAGCATTGTTCTTTCATTTCCTCCTTCCAAACATGTGTGCTTCTGGGGGGTTTCTTGTCCTTTGTACTAATACTGAGCTTGCCTCTTTCCACTAATGCATTGCAAAGTAGACAGACTTCAGGATTCTGAGTTTGTGGTTTCATAAATACTGAGATCCTTGACCCCTCACATGAGCAAGTGAATAAAAATACCCAGACTTATCCCAGGCTAGCAGACAAGGGTAGCTTTAGGAAGGCAGTGTGGCCCAGAAGTGAAGAGAACAACCATGGAACTGGAAAGATCTGGAATGTGATTCTGGGAACTGTCATTGCCTCTGGCAGAGATATTTGAAACAGCCTGAGGAAGACAGGCAACCAAATTCTAGTTAGTCATCTTCAGATTTGACAGCCTCTTTATTGTTCCCCCTTGTGAAATTGTGAAAATGATGCTTGATCCACCTACCACATGAATGTGTTGGAGGATTAATTATTCTCAGCACAGCACTTTGAACACCTATTGTGCAGCACTGTACACAAACATTAAACATGGTTATTAGACACACGGCTCTTTGTAGTCTTCCCTTCCAGAAGGTGACAAGTGGGAGATGCTGAAAGCGCCTCCGTGGGATCTGAAGATCTGAACAGGAATCTGTATCAGTGTGCACAGAGATCCATGTAGGAAGTGTAAACTGTTTTTAATTGTTACTTTTTAACTCAGCTTTCCCAGTTCCTTCCCCTTCCTGGTCCCCAGATACAAGTTGTAACCAAAACTAGAATATTTCAGGGGGCAGAAAAGCTGTGGTAGGACTTTATCTCCTCAGAAACTTGAAGACTATAACTATCCTAGGAAGTAAAAAACCCCCAACAACTGATGAAAACAGACTCTTTGACTTAGGTAGTTGGTGGCTTTCAAGCCATCAAGTTCCATAATCTAAGGGAGCACATCAAAGGAAGGTTCAGTCCAGGCAAACATTGCAGTTGTGCAATTTTGTAGATATCTCTTACAGACCAAGGGTGACCAGAAGGTGCAGATCCATGTAACCTTTTGTCTTGACTCACTGCATCTACTCTAATGGCCTAGTTGTGCATTGGGTTGGTTCTGCATAATTACAGGTAATTAAATAAACCAAGCTAAAAGGAAGCCACTTTTCCTTTAGAAGTAATTTTGACCAATTATTATATGTGTGTGGGTGTACATAAAACCCAGTATATCAAAGAAGCTAAGTTGGATTATTATCAGGTGGTTTTTTTTAGTTTGATTTGCCTTTGTCTGTTTTAAGGAATCCTGTTTTACCAACGTGAGAAGTGTTTTATGTGTTTGCTGTTTTAGTGTTTGATATAATTACTGGCTTTTTCAATGCAAGAATGGCTAGTGCTGGAAGGTTACAGATGACTTCAGAGGGAGTGTTCATTTACAGTATTATTCCAGATTACACACCATACAAAAAGTATGTTAATGTGAGTTTCCCAGACATCATCCCCAGTGTTTAAACACAGAACTGTCAAAAAGATGCTAAAAAGCAATCTGAGACAGTTATGCAGTCTTTCCACTGTATCACTCACCGCTGCATTCTAAAAGGTTGAAATGAGAGGGAAGAAGCATTAAGTGGGCACTTACATGATTGTCACTTCTTTTAATGAATACTAAAAATTGTGCTCAGTACAATACCAGGAGAGAAGCAAAGCACATCTGCTTGTACAAGTTTGCATTTAGCTTGGCAAAGTTGGGAGTTGATGATAACTATGAGCTTCAGAGGAGGTCCAAGGTTGATAAAGACACCTCACTTGGTACAAGGGGAGCCTGGAGTATGGACATCATGAATATGTTCTTGGATTATTTGCAGTGTTGATCTGGTTTACTGGGTTGCTGACAGAACAGGACAAACCCTTAAGCACACAAAATCCCACTTCAAACAAGCTCAGCTGCAGAGAAATAGCAAACAGACAATGTTGCTCAGCAGGCTGCATCATGCAGCCTGTCGTTCAAGTAATGGTTCCCCAGCACTTCAAGTTATTTTGTAAAAATTATGTTCACCATAAAAAGAACCTACTGGAGTTTGGAAGTTAAAAATTGCTGCAATAATTTTGTAATTGGTGCATAAACATGCAAAAATTAGATGTTCGGTTGATTTTCTTAATTAGTAATCTGCAGTAATGAAAGGAATAAACAAAGATGTTCCTAGCTAAAGAATATATATATTCCCATGCATATTATATTACCAGAACTGCTGTCACTTTCTTATACTGAACAAATGAAGGCAAAGAAACTTTCTGAGGAAGGTTTGCTGTAACCTGACAAAAACTCCACTGATAAAGTGAAGAAGTCTGTAAGATGATAATACATCTGGCTATATATAAGTTAAATATGATATCCTGAACTTGTTGATAGTAAAATAATCACAAATAATAAGAAATTATATTGATGGAGGAAATTTAGGGCCGAGTTTTTTGTGTGATGAGTTGTTCTGGGAGCAGAGCCACTGCTTCCTGACTTCTTGGGTCTTGTCTTGTAGACCTGCTGTGGGTTCAAGTTGCCTCATTCCTTTGAGACCTCTCCTTCAGATTGGGCATTAGTCACCTGAGACACTTTCAGGAAATTCAAGGGAACATAATTACCTTTGAGGTCTTTATATAGTAAATGGCTTTTGAATCTGTTGGGCAGCTTCAGACAGATAGGGAGTGACAAGCATACAGGAGTCTGAAGCATTGTACTTCTACAAGTATCATGTTTGCCCTAAGAAAACAGATATCTTTTGCTAAAACTGCTAAATGAAGGGGAAGATAATGTGTCTCGAGCATTTTATTGCATGTAAAGGGAGATTACAAAATGGAAAGGGGAAAATAAGGCAGGAAAGATGAAGAGCCATGTAGCTGAGAAGAAGGGAAAGGATGGGAGAAATCTCTTCTCCCACATTAAGATAGAGGCTGACAGAGTGGATGGTGGCTTGGAGCCCCATTCCAAATTGGCAGAAGGCAAAAGTTGAATGTAGCCTGAAAGAGAAAGCTCTGAAGCCCAGGGCTGAACTTGAGCCAGTGTGTAGCTGACAGGATTTTGATTTGTAAATGTTTGATTCCAAATCCAGATAGGATGAAGTGGATAGAGGTTGATTATGGAGGAAAATAATTTTAGTTTCTTGCAACTTAAACACTGTGAGAGAAAAAAACCCAACGTTTACTTTAGGGGAAAAAAAAAAAATGAAATTTTGAAGTTTTTATTCACCCCAAAATATTTTAAATGGACATTTTGCTTCATTTTGTTTCCTTGGTAATGTCAGAAAGACTGCATGGATTTCCAAATATATCCCATTCCATCCAAGTGGTGTTTTAATACAGAAAAATATTTAGGTAAAATTTTTCCAACCAATTCTAGTTGCAGTTTATGTCCAGATTAGAGGCATATTTTAGCAGAATCTTCTCAGGTGCCAAGAACAGAAGGATCTCTGGACTTTGGACAAAACCTCTTGCCTTGTTTTGGCTGGTCAAAAGAAGAGATCAGACAAAAAAATGTAACTTCCCCCAAATGAATAACTTCTCTTCTTCTTCTTCTTTTTCTTTTTTTTTTTTTGAAATTACATCTTTGACTCCCGTAGCATATGTTCTTGCATGTGCTTCTTGGCACTCCTGAAGGGCAGATCTGTTTCTTACATGCTTCCTGCCTCATATTTTTCTGGGGAATTAATTTTGTCCTGGATATGTGTGTAGAATTCCTGTGACAGCCATAAATTTTCTTTAATATCATTGAATACACAGAGCTTCTGTATTAATACCAAATTTGCTACCTGCCCACCAGCAAAGCCATATGCTAGCATCAAATGTTAATTGGTTATCAGTTGGGGATTTAGTCCTACTCATCTGCTAGATGGATAGGATGAGAAACTCACAGCAGAGTTAATGGAACTTACTCTCTAGTCCTGTTAAATTGCCTGTCTGATGTAGATTTTTTCCATTACAATCACAACACAAAATGAGGTTTTGATGTCTTTTAGCATTGCAGTCTCTTTAAAATTCTGGTTTGTTTTTCCTGTTTGATTGACAGGAACGTATAGAATTGGGGGGGATGGAAGAGACCTCTGGAAGGCATTGAGTCCAGCCTCCTCCTCAAAGAGGTGTAGTTAGAGACCAGAACATTGGCCTGATGAACTGTGAGTGCCTTGAAGGGAGATTTCCCAGCTGCTCAGGGCACTTATTTCACTTTTTTACCATCATCATGGTAAAATTCTTTCCCTGTAGCATGTTCCCACTTGTGTCTGTTGCTGCTTGTTGTGCACCTCTTGCTCTTGAGTTTTTCCTGAGCTCAGGTGGTTACAGACAGCAGCAGGGTCTGCCCTGCATCTTCTCTGGGTCTGAACAGCCTCAGATCTCAGCATCTCTCTTTGTCCCAACCCCCTTGGCAGCTCTCTGATGGACTTGCCTCAGTTTCTCAGTAGTTTTCCTGTCCCTGAGGAGCCCAGGATGGGACAGCTCACTCCAGAGGAGGTCTCACAAGTGCTACATGGAGGAAAAAGGTCCCTCCCTTTGTTCAGCTGGTTTCACTGGTGATTAACACAGCCAGGGTTCCATGGCCACAAAGACTCACTGCAGAGTCTTCTTGAGTGAAGTTATTCCATCCTGGGTCAAGGTGTGGGAAAAAACTGATGAACCTGGAAGGGTTTGAATTTTCTGCAATCAAGAGCTGTTGGGATAAAAAATGGAGAAGTGTTTGTTCTAGGGTTGTGTGCAGGAACACAGCCATACAACAGCTCTTAGATTATGTGCTCTTGGGGATATCCTGCTCCTAGCCAAGGAAGCCTGGGCTACAAATTCTGCAGAAACATGTTCCTTACACATAACTTCACAGCAGCGGTGCCTAGGCAGGAACAAGGTTTCAAAGATTTATACCTAAGTCTGGTTTTGTACTTCAAGAGCACTTGGAGTAAAAAGCAAAGCACATTTTAAAATCTTCCAAGGAACAAGGTTTGAACAAAATATTGCTAAAACTATGAACAAGCAGCAGAAAATACTCAGTTAGTCAAAAAATTAGTATTTAAAGGGTAAAGAGTACAGTCGAGGAGACAAAAAGAAATAGTTTTACCATAGCCTAGTGTGGAATGAAAGGAAAAAACAAACAACTGAGCTGCATACTCATCAAAAACACAGTTGTTAATTGAAAAGCTGACAGACCTGTAACTACAGCAGTGCTTCTGGCCGCCACTATAATAAATGTAACTGTACATTTAGAGTAATTTGCTAATTTGCCTAAGTAACACCCACAGACAGCAACATGACATAAATACATTAGTGGAAGCAACAACTATAACCAGCTCATACAGGTTCTTGGCTGCTGGATGGATGGATCAGATGAGCTGGAAAAGATTTACCAACCAGAAGAGAAATGGAGTTGGTAACAATATTGTGGCATACAGGATTTCTTTATTCCTTTAAGGCTTGAAGATGCCCATACATATTGCAGCATGTAAATAACATTTTTAACTTGTGTGTGTGTACGTGTGCACACACCTGCAAAGCTTGTACGGCTGGAGTAAAATGCTACGTGTTTCAGAAGCAAAACGGAGAAGTCTTTCAGGTAAATCATTGAATCTTCAACATTTAATATGTAATTATAAATATCTGAAAAGAGTTTTTGTTAAATATTCTAAAGACACATATATATTTGGTCCAGAGGAAAGAGTGGGACCTGTACCATCAGCTTTCCTAATACAGGTGTTGCAAGTGCCGGAAACTCTTGCTTCAGAATCACCCACGTCTTCATTGGGCAAAATTCAGCCCTGAGTCACCTCTCTTGAGCTAGCATGGCTGTGTCTTCTGTTTCCATAACTCTGAATCACACTGATGCATTTTATGCTGAAGTCCTACTCATGCCAACTTTTGCCATTGGATATTAACTGGTTATTTGCATTCACTAAAGAGCCTCCAGGTTAATCTTGGGCCATTGCTGAGGATTTTTATGCTATCAACAAGGCATTTCTAAAATTAAAACCCCACAAGATTGCTGTTATGCAAGGTGGGTTTAATTTTCAATGAAATATTTCTTTCGTGTCCCAACCTCCTCTTCTGACCATCTTCATCCTGATACAAATTAACAGTGCAGAAACAAAGCTAATGAATGCAGCTTTGCACAGTTTCTGTCTTTGTTTCCTCCCAGATGTACTTAGGAGGTTTGTGCTGAGCTCTTTGAGACAGGAGATGCCAGCTCTCAGGGGCAGAATCCAGTGAATAACCAAATGCAGAGTCAGGTGGAAAGTTTCTGTTTCAGTGCTGCTCTCAGGAAGAGCCCACGTGTGTGGGCATATATATTCTTGCCTTCATCAGGAGGTTGTTCTAAGGTTTTTCACTAAATACGGGTTGTAAAATATTCTTGAACATGAGTCACTTTAAATTATAGTCCATGGAGCTAAGGGAGTCACTGAGAAAATGGAGCAGGAAAAAACCATGGGATAGAGGCAAATGGTGAGATTTCACTGTGGGATGTAGATTTTTGACAGCCAGACGGAATCCCTGCCTTTCTTGAAGGCTTGATATTAATGTCAGGGCAAAGACCCCTCTGGCTGACCCAAGTTCTGGTGTTAGACCTCGTCAGTACAGGCTGACAAAGACCTCAGCTCTGGGAGAAGAGAGCTGACATGATTTTATGAAGCATTACGGCTGATCTTCTTTGAACCCTAATTTCTGTCAAAGAGTTATCATCACTGTCACAGTAAATGATACTTGCAGCACAAATGGCAATTAACTAGAAGTAAATAGTAGAGCAGAAGTCTGCAGACTGGTTTTTAAGGTTGATGAGTTGAAAGTAATTTCAACACATTAATGCTAAGCATGCTAAATCATAGTGTGCCATGAAAAAGACAGTAATGTCACTTACCTGAAATCAGCAGGAATTACAATAACATGTACTAGGGGTAGGCTCAATTGTTTCAAATATATGAGCATATTACAGGAATCAATAACACTTTGTCTATCTGTTTGCTTTTATCAGATTTTCCATAAAACAAGTAATTTGTTTGTTTTTCACTGTTTTAGGTAGCCTGCCCTATGAATACAAGATTGTGATAGCAGGAAATCATGAATTGACCTTTGACCAGGAATTCATGGCTGACTTAATCAAGCAGGACTTTTACTATTTCCCCTCTGTTTCTAAGCTGAAGCCAGAGAGCTATGAAAATGTACAGTCTCTTCTAACAAACTGCATCTATCTTCAAGACTCTGAAGTGACGGTGAGGGGATTCAGAATATATGGCTCCCCTTGGTAAGCAGGTTTTTAAGCATACATTAAAAAAAATATTGTTGATTGCTATCACATCAGCCATTTTGTCTGCATCAGCTGTATTTGGATTGCTGTGTTAGGAAGAAAAGTAACACATTGATAAAGTTTTTACATTTTCTTGTAGTGAATCATTCCTGTGACAAAATAATGTACTGTACTGTGGATATGGTTAACCAAATAATGATGGGGAAAAAGATGGTGTGCTCTTCAAACTCTCAGCCAGGAGCAGATGTTTAACAGTCCACATAAGGGGCTTTTGTGTCATAAAATATGTTTTCTATACTTGGTGAGTTCATCTAATTACAGGTTAATTTTATTGCAAGGGTACATTCTTTTGACAATTTCCATCCTACAGATAATATTCAAGGTTCATTAGTGTATACTTTCATTTAACTCAGCGAGCTTATTTCAGCGTCTCTGAAGGTCTTTTATTTCATATCCTTCAGAATCTTACTTCTTTTATAAAGTAATAGTTTTCCCGAAGGTCTAGCTGAGCTTCTAAACTAAAGCCAACAAATCAGTTACAGCTTACTATTTCATGGATTTTGCTCTAGTGCAGACTGAGCACTTAGAACCCCTTGACAGTATGGGAGGCAGATGGACTTTGGCTTCCTGACTTCCACCCAGGACCTTGTATGTGCTGTTCCTGTGTCTCTTACTAATGTCACATTGCTGGTTATTATTTCTGCTGATGGTCCTGTAAATTGGGTCTTTCATGAGCATTCCATACATGTTTAAAATAAGGAAAAATGTATTTTAAAAAAGCAGGTTTTTAAGGGAATCTATTATTCTTCCTTTTAAAATCACGTCAGGCTGAAATGTAGCAAACAAGTTGTCAAACCTGATGCATATACCCCAGTGTGAATTTTCAGTGTGAATAAACTGTGAAATCTCTTGGATTTTTTTTTTAAATGAAAATTGGCTTTTTCCCATTTGGTTACTTGAGATGGGTGTTAATTTTGTCTAAGCTTATTATTCTACATTTATCTAGATTAGTTTTCTTCTTAAATGCACTCTTTTCTTTCTCCCTCTCAGACCTCCAGATCTTTCTGGGTTTTTTTGCAACCTACCTGCCTGCTGTGTTGTAGTTCATCTTCCTCTTGTGTGTACAGTATATGTAGTCAATGTGCAGTCTACTTAATATTCCAAATTATTTGGGAAGATGTTAGATGGTATCATTCCCAATATTAACTTATGAGAAATGCCACTTGGCATCTTTTTCCATTTTGATGTTCAACTGTAAATACTGTAATTATGCTCTGTTTACAATATGTCTGGCAACTTTGTATCTTCATTGCAGTGTTCATAACCAGGCACCATATTTCCAGTGTCAGTAATAATTTTCCAGGCAGTGAAGTTCCAAAAGTTGCATGGAAGTCTAGAGAAACTAAATTAAAGCAAAACACTATCTATTTGGTAGCACTATGTAGAGGCTAAAAAGAACCATTTGAACTTGCTGTGTGAGATTCAATCTGTAAAAACCTGTCAAGAAAACCTTTTGTCCACCCACTAACCCGTAAATGATGTTTCTGTAAAATCACCTCTACCATATTCCCACTGTGTGCAAATCCTGTCAGTCCACACAGGTTACCTGAGCTATCTGCCATGACCTATCCTTCAAGGAATAAGAATGCTTTCCATCTTTTCTGCAGCTCCAGGTTATAGCTACACTTCCACACTCCATGCTTCACAGTGTTGTTAACTCATCTCCCACCCCTCTGTGGTCCAGGACGTTGAGTGTTGTGAGGTCTCCTGAAGATATTTGCTTTCTCCATCTGGGAGAGATGGAGATGAAAGTCTTCCAGCCAAATTGGGTTTTGGAATTGTCCAGTNAGTCTTCCAGCCAAATTGGGTTTTTTTGCTCACTTCTCAGCAATGCTGAATGAAGTTTCCATGCCAATTGATGGCATGTCCAGGGGAAACACCAACAGTAGCAGTAACTTCATTAATCCATCAGGGCAGCAGATGCAGAGTCTCATCGGCCAGCCCACCAGTCAGAAAGCTGGGCAAGAGGAAGAGCTATTTTGTGGGGGTTTAACTAGCTGCTGCTGGATTTCAGGCTGTGGTACACTCCTGCACCCAGTGAGCACTACTGTTTTTGGCATTTCTGTTTCTATACTTCGTTTGCCCTAAAAGGAGAAGTTTGTTGTAGCCTCTCTGGGAAGTCAATCTCAGTTTCTTTTTACATCATAGTAATGCAATTTCTAAAAAGATACAGAAATCTGCTGAACTTAACATGGTGAATTTTTTTTTTTTTTGACCTTGCATTATCAAGCTAGTCCTTTAGAAAATATTTATGAACATAGTCAAGACTTCAAAATGTAAAGATCTTTAAGATTTCAGAACTCAATAAGAAATTTCATGCAGGAGCTAGTCTAGTATCCTAAAATAATTTTCTTTGCCTGCTTTGAAAATATGCACCTAGACTTGCCATTTCCAGTCACAGCGCTGACCTTCTGTCTTATATCACCTTTTGTAGAAATAATTAGAAGCTAGAGATATCCCTCATTCATAAAACAGCTTAATCAGTAGTTTCCAACTACTTTGAAAACACTGGAATAAGGTCTGAGTGAAAGCCAAGAAGCATTAACTTAGTGTCTTTTGCCTGTAGCCATCTGCATTTTCATATATAACCTGTACACATTAGATTTTACTTCTATTTAAAATGTTTTAGTTGCAAATTAGACCATGAGAGCTTGATTGGTTTGCATAACATGCCAGTCTCTAAGGTCTTTTAGATATGTACCACTTGTGTATGGTTAAATATTTTTAATAGCACTTGGTATTTTGTCCTCTATTATTATCTAAAACTAAGTGGTTATTTTTAATTGCACAGAAGAAATGGGACAGTGTTTTGTCTCAGACTCTCCTGGGCTCCAAGGACAAAAATTCAAGTGCCAGATTGAGCCTCTACTCACTAACGAAAATTTAACTGTCTTAATTGTTAATTACACAAGTATTATCATTGAGCGGGGAGTGGCCATATTGAAATGCAACATGCAGTGCACAAAAGGAACTGCTTAGGAATTAGTACTTGCAACACCCATATCTTGGACCATGGATTAGCGAGTTAGATTATAAGGAGGAGAAGTGTGAAAACATTAGAAGCTTAGTGGGAAACTTGGGCATAGTGAGATGTTAAAATGTGCCCAGAGCAATGCTGAATGCAAAGGGTGGCTCTCATTGGCCTAGGGCATGATGCTTCTCACAGTGCACCTTAAAGGGCTGCTGCCAGATCTGGATGAGCAGGGTGTCAGTAAGAATGCAATGTGCTTCACAGAATCCCAGGATGGCTCAGGCTGGAAGGGACCACAGTGGGTCACTGGTGCCACCTCCCTGCTCCAGCAGAGCCATCCCAGAGCACACAGCACAGGATTGTGTCCAGAGGGCTCTGGAATATCTCATGTGAGGAGGCTCCACACCCTCTCTGCTCTCTGTTCAGGGCTCAGTCACTGCCCAGGGAAGAAGTTCTGCCTCCTGTGCAGGTGGAACTTCCTGGGATCAGTCCCTGCCTGTTCCTCTGGTGCCATGGCTGGGCCCCCTGGAGCAGAGCCTGGGCCCTGCTCGGAGCCCTCCCTGCAGACAGGGACACCCAGGGCTGAGGGCCCCTCTCAGCTGGGGCTCCTCTCCAGGCTGAACAGCCCCAGCTCCCTCAGCCTTTCCCTGGCACAGATGCTCCAGGCCCTAAATCATCTCTGCAGCCTCTGCTGGCCCCGCTCCAGGAGCTCCCTGTCCCTCCTGTCCTGAGGAGCCCAGAGCTGGACACAGCACTGCAGATGTGCCTCACGGAGCTGGGCAGAGGGGCAGGATCACTCCATGAGCTGCTGGCAATGTTCTTCCTAATGCACTTCCTTCAGTACAGCCCAGATGCTGGGAGCTGTTGGGTCTTTTTCAGTATAAAGCCTGGACACCCTGATTTGTTTTTGCAAAAACAAGTCACAGGATGCACTCTGGTTTCATCCCAGCAAAACCTGGGGTATGGCCAGGATGTATTCACAGACCTGGAAACAACCTTGTGCCATAGTTGCTGTGAATGTAAAAAAGACAACTTTAGTTCCTCAATAACATTTACTGTAAAATGGAAACCCTCTGGTTGAAAAGTAGTTTTAAACACCCTTTTTGTGTTGAACTGTTATGAAGATAGACAAACTGGCAGATAGAATAACCCAAATAATTCTATATAATAATTCCATATAATGTATTTTGGACTGCTAAGACTTACCAGGGATGAAGCCATTTTCTAGAAGGTTTTAATCTATTTTTCAGTAACAAAAATAAATCATCTAATAGAAGTAAAAATATAACAAGCAGGAACATCAGAGAGGTGGCACATCTTTCTGTGAGTCTGTCAATCCCACTATGGAGCTAGGACTGTGTGTCAGGCAGACACCTGAAATGGGCAGGTATCAACAAAGGCCTTACAGTAGGGAGTTTGCTGCTTATATCATTTTCACTTCAATCAGTAGATGGTCCCAACACGTGGTTCAGAAGTCAGGAAGCTGAGAAAATGGTGGAAGTTTGAACGTGGATTTGAAGGAGAAAGTCTTTGTCATCAGACACGGTTCTGTGTTATCAGACAGAACTCTATGATTACATTAACTCTATGATGACATCATTCATGGAATCGTACTAAAAATTTATTAGTGAGTATTTGAGTTACATATTTTCAGCCTTCTATTCTAGTTCATCACCCCCATCCCCCCAGCATTAGTTTGCAGGTAAGAGTTTTAGTACTAGCTATACCTTGAGGACAGACTATAACATCCACTCTTGTTTTTGCACTGCCAATGATTTTAATTGCACAATTACACACTGTGTTTGCAAAAAAAGACCTGATGCTTTCAGTGCACGAGATCTGCTGTTCTTGCTGAATGACTCCACTGGATATTATTCCTTTTACAGTTGTTATTCAGAATTGCTATGTAAAAACAAATGCCCGTAAAGGTGCATGGGCATTTATGTATCAACATGAGAACAGGTCTCTGAGGTTTGTAGAAAAGATGTGCATCTGCTTAAGAACAGGTATCCTGTTTTTATCCTCTGATCTTGTGGAAATGGCAAGAATCCCAGTGGCCCTTCTATTAAGAGGTAGATTATTGTTCATTAATGACATGATAATGTATTTTACTTGATGGAGCAAAAAAATTCAAGTGGCAGAAGGAGAAGATCTTTTTCCTAGCTACCAATTTTCCATAATGGTTGTAAGAAGATGTATACAGCTGTATACAAACTTTGGTCCTCCTGCTTTCAACCAGGCATAGGAGGTGGCAGGAGAGCATTTTATTTCTTTCAGCACTTTTTTTCCATTTTCCACCATGTGGGAAAGGAAGGGACAATCACAGTTCTCTTGCAAACATATGACAGTTTCATTACTCTAAATGACACATCAGGCTGGATAGCTTAAAGGAGCCCTTTTGGACGAGATTGCTTCCAGACTCATTATCCAGAGTGGATTTTTACTTGACTTCAATTTTCTGGAGGGATCTATTCCTGTTAAACAGAACCTCATTTTTCTTTTTGCAGAAGTAATTTTTTTCTTTTTTTGTGTGTGTCTGTGTGTTCTCATTTCCTCCTTCATTCTTTTGCTAAAGGCCTTCTGAACTTCAGAAAGTCTTAATTTCCCAGTCAGGGAAGATGGGAGAGCAAATATTAATGTCAGCCTAGAAAGGCATTTGTGACCATTTGTCCTGCAGTGACAGATGCCTGGGCTGGACTCCTGGGGTTTTGTAGCTTCCCTCCAATGGAGCTTTGATTAGATTTGGCCTGGCATGTTTACACATAGACCAACAACTATGGTGCCATATTGTTTATCCAAAATTGGGAACCGAGGAAAGAAAGTTAAGGGTGTGTATGTGGGGAGCAGTTTCTTTTTGTTCAAGTCTTGTTTTTATTGTCTTCAGCAAACTGGGTGAGGCCCACCCTGTGTGCTCTGGCTTTGTCAGAGGAGATGGCTGGATACCTTCCAGTCTAAAGGACATCAACATGTTGATTGCATGAGTGAGTATCAGCCCAAAGGAGCCTCAACAGGGGGCTTATTCTCCAAATCATCATCCCCCTTTGGTGGGAGAGCTGGAAATTCGTTCCAACCTGTTGGCTCTGGGTGCACTGCAGCTGTCTGGACTATTGCAGCCAAGTGTCTTTACTCGACTTGTGTGTCCAGTGTGGTCAGTAGTGCTCAGCTGTGGGTGTGTAACTCTCATCTGAGCTGTTATGGTCTTGTCTGATTCGTGTTTTACCACTCAATAAGTGACTGTTATCTGACTCCTTGTCAAATGTTCTCTTTCTTCTTAGTGTGTGTGCACATGCACTTTGCATAGAAAGGCTGGTGACTTCCATGTGTAATCAGGGCTGTTTCAAAGAGCATGCCAAGGGCCAAAGTGAGGCAGCCTTATTTTGGTTCCATGCAGTCTCCAGTTCTGGGTCTCCATTTCAGTGCCTTCCTCCTCTGTCATTTCAAGAACAGCTGTAATAGTCTCTTTCATTCCTCACTGAACTCAGTTTCCATCAGCAAAGATTAATAGATTCATTTCCTGAGAGGGGCATGCTTTCATTTTGCCAGTGATGAATCACCTAATGTTTACTTTCCGGGACCTTGTACAAATTTTTAGTCATTGAGGTGAACATCAATTAAAATGAAACTGTATTAAAATAAAATATTGACTTCATTTAACATAATAAACCTCCCAAGCTGAGAGTGTGGCTTCCATATAGAGTAGCAGCAGCAGCAGCTCAAGGTGTTACACTGTGGGTTTCACTCCCTGTAAAATTCACAGAGAGTAAGAACTTCTGCTGCAGAGTGACCATTCCAATTCTTCATTCTTATGTCCCCTTTCAAATCAAAAAACCTATTTAGCATCATCCACATAACAAAAATATATAGGGAATCAAATGTTTTGTTACTGGACAAACACATACTAGATGTTTTTGTTAGTAAAATACCTGATCCTTTTATGTTCTTTTCTTGCTGCACCCTCACTTGGTAAAAAAGACAAAAATACAAGTAACTGAAATGTGCTTGCTTCTGTACTGTTTCCTGAAGCAAAATTCCCTCTAAAATTCTTGCAAACTTCAGATTAAGTAGATTTCTGAGCAGGTGGCTTGTTTTTATGTTGTGCTACAGTTTTGTTTGGATGGATGCAGAAATCCTGGATGTGGATGTATTATAGAGTGCTGGGTTTTGGTTGCTCAGAAATATGTTTTAAAAGTGGTAGGTGTCCCCTGGTTCTTAAAGTTGGGAGCTATTTGGGGATGTTTTAATTAGGCAGTGGAAGTGAGTAATTTGGATAGACTGAGATGGTTCTTGAAAAAAATGCAAGTAGTCAGTGGGAATAATAGACTCTACTCATTATTTAGAAATGAGGCATCTTGCGTTGCAAAGGTTTTTGAGAGAAATTTGCCATCTAAGCCTACTTGATGTGGCTGTGGTGAGAATGCTGAAGATATTTTATTTCAGGTATTCAGTATAAGGTAGGTAAGACGTGACAGATGTGTAAGAAATAGCAACATGTTCAGAAGAGAGAAAGAAAAGTTCATCATCCTGTTAAAATATATTATCAGTCTGAGGCACATAGATACAGGTTTAATTGTATTTTAACAGAATGCTGGAATGATATTTTTATTTCCTCTCTCATACTTATGAGAAGCCATTTTCCATTTTGGAAGTGCTGCTTCTAAAACTATTTAAAACCACAATGCACTGTAGTTTAGTCTGCAGCATATGGAAGATCATAAGCATGGTTTTTCCTGCAAAATTATTTTGATCTGTTAAGCTCAGCTGTTCAGGGAAAGTGGTGTGGAGAACGGAACGATCCTGAACTTCTGGAGTGTGAAAGGTTTTCCAGTGGCAGAGAGTGAAATGCAACATTCTGGCTGTTTCAGCATCAGGAATTGATCACTGGATCATTTTTTTTCTTTTTTTTTTTTTAATTAGCTTAAATTGGTACATTTGATGTGATAAATTTGTCTTGGAAGGAGGTTTTTTTTCTGCATGACTTGAAAATACAGGAGATATGAATGTCATTCAGCAGGCTCTGAGTATACAGGTGCTACTGCTTATGTGAGCAATGATTCTGAATTCAGGAGAGGTCTTTTTAATGGATGCTTCCATACAAATTAAGTGACTGAAATGAATTAGCAAGAATTGTTAACATTTCCGAAAAAAGTGCATGGAAGAAAATAAAAATTTGTTAACTCCAAGTGAATTTTCTACATCATGTTGAACAAGTATAGTTGTTATTAACTAATTAAACTCTGCAATAGGTATGGGAACAAATGAAAATGTAGACTGAACTACACCTATTGTAGTCCATAAATATCATCACAGTCAAACCAATGCTATGAATTCCAGTTATTAGGTATTCCTGAGTCTCAGCAGTTTAGAATATCCCTTTTTTTTTTTCTATTCTTGTTGATAAACATTCCAGAAAATATTTTCTCTCAAATAAAAGTTCTTCCCAGCATTGCCTGCACCTGAGGAGTCTGGAACAGTTCAATCCCAGAGTATCACAATAGAGGAAAATCAGTAGTTTAGATACCTCTTACATGTTGTGTATTAGGGATGTGGTTCAGTTCTTTAACACATTTCACTGTGACCTCTTACAGGGGGAGTTTAAGCAGTTAATGAAGCCAAAAGTGCTTTGCATCCACTTTGCAGTAAAGCTCCTCCACCGTGTATGTACAAGTGTGCAGGACACACATGTGCTTGTATGCTGAACATAGATCAGAAATTATGTTGATTTTAACAAAACAATTTTAGGTAAACCCTGGTTCTTGTAATGTCTGAACACATTGCGTGGCTTTGTATTTCTTCATGTGAGTGGAGATTTGCATTTACTTGCCTTTCGATGTTCCTCGCTTTAGTTAAATTTGAGAGCAGTTGAAAAATATATTGCTTTAGTTTAATTAGCTTGGTGGGAAAAAGTCCTTTCTTGGGCAGTAATTATTAGTTGTATATTATTAAAAGGAAGTAGTTCACATTCAGTTACTTAGCAGAAATAATTGAATCTTCTGATCCAGTAAACTAGCTCACTTTGGATTCAGCTGGTTTTTAATTTAAGACCTGTAGAAGAGGAGACCTGTAATCTCACTATGGGGAATTGTCTTCACTTTCCTGCAGTTCATAAACCACAAGAGTGAAATTGCTATCCCCCACAGCAGTTTTCCCTTTATTTTTCACATTTGCTTGAAAGTTTAATTTTATGAGACAGAGCTGATTTTAAAGTTTAAAGTGCTTTTCGTTTTTGTTGTTTTGCTGCTTTTTCCCCCCCTTTTTTCCCCTGAACAAAAGGACTACCAGCTCTATCTGTAGTCTGGGCTGTAGTCTCAGACAGCAGCAATTTCAGGATGTTTCAAAGCTGTAAACACAGTTGGGCACTGCAATGAGCCCTTTGGCAATATTCCAAGAGAAACACAAATAGCCAACTAGTTTGAAGGGGGTCTATGTGGAGCTGATCCTCAGCTGGAGTAACTTGGCAGTGCTCCACCAGCTTTTGAGCCATTTACACCTGGTGAGAATCAGCCTCCCTACTCCCTGGTAGCTTGTATGTGTGCATTTTCCCTGGGTTTTGACAAAGTAAAGGTATTACTACATCAAGAAGGAGATAGTGACTCTACATGAAGAATTGCAGATAGAGCCACTGTCGCATGAACTAATTGTATCACAGCTGTCTGAATTCTTTCTCTTTTCCCTGACCGGATTTTTAAGGGGAAAAGTGATTTACCACTTGTGAAACTGCTTAACATCAGAACACTTCCTTTGGAATTGCTGTTCATAAATTATTTCATTTAATAAATTAGCATTGTTTAAAATGAATTAAAATGAGGATTTTTCTTCACCACTAAGAAAGGAGAGTAAATTGGAACCAATCATAGAATTGTTTAGGTTGGGAAAGACTTCTAAGATCATCGAGTCCAAACATAAACCCAGCACTGCCAGCGCCAACACTAAACCCTGTCCCTAAGCACATCTACACATCTTCTGAACCTCCAGGGCTGGTGACTCAGCCACCTTCCTGAGCAGCCTGTTCCAGTGCCTGAACACCCTTTTCATGAAGAAATTCCTCCTGATGTCCAACCTGAGCCTCCCCTGGCACAGCTTGAGGCCATTCCCTCTTGTCCTGTCCCTGTTCCCTGGGAGCAGAGCCTGACCCTCCCAGCTGTCCCCTCCTGTCAGGGAGTTGTGCAGAGCCAGAAGGTTCCCCCTGAGCCTCCTTTTCTCCAGGCTGAGCTCCTTTCCCAGCTCCCTCAGCCCCTCCTGCTGCTCCAGCCCCTTCCCCAGCTCCCTTCCCTTCCCTGGACACGCTCCAGCCCCTCCATGTCTTTCTGCCATGAGGTTCCCAGAAGTGGCCCAGGATGTGAGGTGTGGCCCCAGCAGTGCCCAGCCCAGGGGACAGTCACTGCCCTGGCCCTGCTGCCACCCCATGGCTGGCACAGCCCAGGTGCCATTGGCCTCTTGCCCCCCTGGGCACAGCTGGGCTCATGTCCAGCCGCTGTCCCCAGCACCCCCAGGGCCTTTCCCAGCTTTCCAGCCCCTCTGCCCCAGCCTGGAGCTGCAGAGCCTTGGTGTGACCCAAGGCAGGACTGGACCTTGGCCTTGTTGACCCTCAGCCCACTGGCCTGGGCCCATGGATCCAGCCTCTCCTGGAACCTTCCTGCCCTCCAGCAGATCCCAGCTGGGTGTCTTCCACACACTGATTGGGTGTGCACTCAATTGCCTGTCCAGACCATCAGTGAAGATATTGAACAGGACTGGCCCCAGTACTGAGCCCTGGGGACTCCACTGGTGCCTGGCCCCCCCTGGCTGTGGCTCCATTCCCCACAGTCCCTGGGCCCATCCAGCTGGTTTCACCCCCAGCGAAGCAGGGCCCGTGCAGGCCGTGAGCAGCCGGTGTCTCCAGGAGAATGTGAGGGAGACAGTGTCAAAGGCTGTCTAAAGTTCAGGGAAACACATCCACAGCCTTTCCTCCATCCCCTGAGGGGCCACTCTGCCACAGAAGGAGCTTGGGTGGGTCAGGCAGGACCTGTCTGTCACAAACCCACACTGGCTGGGGCTGATCCCCTGGCTGTCCTGCCTGTGCCCTGTGAGGACACTCAGCCCTTAGGTGGATCCAATCCAGCCCTGTAGACTTGGGTGTATCTCAGTGCTGTAGCAGTCACAGACTATTTCCCCCTGGATTATGGGGTTCCAATCTGCTCCCTGTCCTCGTCTTCCAGCTCAGGGGCTGGGTACAATGAGAACAACCAGTCTGTTTAACACTGGGGCAGAGAAGGAAATGAGTACCTCAGCCATTTCCTCAGTCCTTGTCACCATGTTTCCCCCCCGCATCCAATAAAGAAGATGGAGATTCTCCTTGGCCATCCTTTTGTTGCTAATGTATTTAGGGTTTTTTTAACTGTCTTTTACAGCAGTAGACAGATTAAGCTCTATTTGGGATTTGGCCCTTCTACTATTTTTTCCCTGCATAACCCACAACATCCTTGTAGTCTTCCTGAGTTGCCTGCCCTTCTTCCAAAGGTCTTAAAGTCTCTTTTTGTCCCCTTAAATTCAGACAAAACTGTCTCAATATTACAACACAGGCATGCACCTGTGTGTGTCAAATATTTCTAATTGTGTAATTTACATCAGCTAAGTATTTTTTAAGGTATCTCAGATTCCTAGATAGCTGAAGGATAGCTGTTAAACATGTAACTTTATGGTATAAAAAGCTATATTGCAGCAGTTTGTTTCCACCACTGTACTGTGGAATGAATTTAGGACTGTGGGAAAAACATAAGTATGGCATTCTGGATTGCTTGTATTTTGTTCACTTCAGGTAGACACGTGGCATGTGAAGTATCAGTATGTGCTTTTCTAAACAAGGAGTAAGTTCATCTGTTGCTAAATTGGAAACATTAAAAATAATGCACTTCATGCATATATGCACACATGTTGCATTAACTTACCAGTTTTGGAAGTGTTTTCATGCTTTTTAAATCAAAATGGATTTGAATTTTCTGAGTAAAAGAAGGTAAAAAAAAGGGAGGAAAATCAGAAGATAACTGGCAGACAGTTAGTCCATATGGCCTAATTACTCCTGGTATTTTGAGAGAGAAATGTAAGCCTGGTGAATTACTACATGGAGTAACTCTTGTGCCTGACTGTACTAGGGGGCTCAGTAACTCAGTGGCTCCTGTGAGAGCCTTTTTTGTTGTTTCTCAGGCCACCTATTACCTATCCTACATATTTTAGTCATGTTTCATCTGGGAGAGCCCCTAAAAAGGATATTCCATCTCGTGGGTGGGAATCACCTGCAGTGTCTTAGGGGCCTACAGTTAACACCAGTTAGTTGGAAGTGTGGAAGAACATTCTTTTTCTTTAGCTGTCTGGGCATCTGACAGTGAATAACCATAAAGATGCCATGCATAGATGGGCCTCAATTTTTTTTCCTGCCAGATTGGCCCATTCATGGCAAATTTACATTTAAAATGATGTGGTCACTGTATTGTGAACAGAGGGGCTGTTAACTCCTCTTCCCTTCTAACCCTTCTTTCTGTGACTGCCAGTTATCAGTATCTGAAATATGGGCTGGATAATGTGGCTGTATCTATATTTTTACATGCTGAGAATCAGGGACTGAGGCAACAGGCTCTGAGACATCAGAGACTCAAGACCTTATCTCTGCATGAAATCCCTAAGACTATACTGAAAGTCTGTACATTTCTACATCTGCACCCTCAGCACTGAATCTTTTGACTAATTATTCCAAATTAACTTCTACCTTTGTTGGTTTTATTATTTTTTAAAAATATCAGATGGGGTATTATCATTTGCTTCCAGCAGAATGAGATAAACTCTCTGCATTTGTTACTGGCATATTTTAAATTCAGTATTTCATTAATTTTACTCCTTACCTGTTACCTTCTCGTTTTCTTGTTATGAAGATAAAGTAGATTTCATTTTATTTTTCATTGTTTTATAACAGATTAATGTTTAGAAATGATCAGTTCCTATTAGTCATAGCTCATTCTTTCTTCTTTGCAGTCAGAGCTGTATGAAATACTTTACTAAACAAAAGATGAATGATTTCATGTGTAACTTGAATTGCAAGAGAAATAATTACTGACAAAGGGCCATACTCAGATTTTTATCCTTCTTTCCTTTTGTGAAAACAATAATTTAATTTGATTCAGAGTTTCAAGAATGACAACCTTGGATGCAAAGCAAGTAAGGCAAACTTCCCCATGGAAGCAGAGTTATGTTATGGCATCTGAGTTGCATCATTTCCATTTATTAGTTATAAGTATAAGGCCTCACCTTTCATTTAAAAGACCTGGCTTCAATATTAAGAATGAGAAAATTTAAATTCCTTTTTTGCATAGTTTAATTCTTTTTTCACACTGCTGTTCTCTGTAATTGCAGCACCCTTGCCTCTCCCACATGGAAGTTAGTGGTAATATAAATCTTCTCATGCCCTTGAAGATTTCTGAAACTTGTTATTCCTTAAATCTCAGTTATGTTTGGCTCAGATGCCAAGATGTTGGATGAAATTTCAAAGCCTATAAACAGTGCCCTGACAGTCATTCTTAGCACCAATGGCCTGATAGATGCTTTTGTCCTTTCTACTTTGGATGGCCCTTTTGCATGCAAGGAAGAAAAGACAAAAAGATCTATGTCATTTCACAACTACTGTAGATGAAATGGCTGATACCAAAAGAAACCCCAAAAATAGGAGCTTTTGTGAATGCTTACTTGGGGAGAAAGGAAAGTAGAAAAAAATATAAATACTCTGTAAAATAGTTAATTATATACTGAGGAAAGGCTAAAAAGGCAAATGCAGTGATGGGGTAAATTCAGCTTATGCAATGGTGGGGACGTAAAATATGAACACCTGAAGAATGAGAACACCAGGCAGCCAGGGAAGGTAAGCAGTGTGTATAGCACTGTACACCCATGTTCACAGAACTGTAGCTGGTTATGATAGCCAGATGTTATCAAGACCAGGAAAAATTCAACTTGAATGTCCAACACTAAATTTTCATAGTCTGGGAATCAGGATGTGCTGGAGTTTTGCCCATGTTTGCCACTGTTGAATCTGCTTTTTGTGCTCCATGGCCCTTGACCAGTCACTTCTGCCAGTATGGCTTTCAGCATGGGTAGTCTAGTCTTTTAAATATGGAATACTTGCTTTATTCAGGAAGAGGAGTGATGCCTTTTTCTGGTCTTAAAATTAAAACCAAAACACAGTTTATGGGGAAAAGGGATTTTTATCTTGGTATTTATTTCAGGATCCTTAGGTACAGCACTTTGTCCAGGTGGAATGCCTAAAAAATGCATGCACCACTGTCACACCGAAATGCACACAATTATAGGCCTTGCAAAATTACCATATTTATCAAAGATCCCCCAATGAGAGGCTCAAGTGAACTCCCTGTTCTCAGGAACCTTCCCCCTGGATGGGCCTGTCTGAGTTTACAAAAATGTGTTCTGGAGAGGACCTTGGTGTCTGGGGCTTCCGGGACGTTTGGTCTCCTGGTTTAACAGTGCAGTGGGTCTGAGCTGAGTTATCAGACTTGGAAAGTTACAAGTATGTGGGCTAAAAAGCAAAAAATCATTCTGGCATCAGGAGCAGGATTGAGAAAGGTGATTTGGTCCATTCTTTTCCCACTGAGCTTCTTGACAGTCACCAACCAATATCTGTTTATTTTTGTGTAGGGAAAAAAATGACAACAGTTGAGGGGAAAAGACTGGAGCAAGTTACATGTGTTTGTGAACCTTTGAAATTTATTTGGTAAGCAAAGAAATTCTAGTGAGAGAACTTGCCTTTCAGGTGCCAAAAAAAAAAAGAAAAAAAAGAAAAATCTTTTTATAGGAAACAATAGAATTTAGGAGGTACAATGTATTTCTGCACTTTTTGGGAGGTACAGGGTGTTTTGCACTGTTTGCCACTAATGTGTTTGCAGGATGTTGCCCACCAATCCCATTAACACTACTGCTGTTCAGTCAAACCACCCAGGGCTCTCTGGGCTTTCCCCTTTAAGTCAAAGAGAGTAATTGGTGCCTACTGGTGGCAAGGTTTGTGTTACTCAGCTGGGCAGCCTAGAGGCAGCTGCTGCAGTAAATCTTGCAGCTCTTGTGTTAGCTGACACCCCCCAACCCTGCAGGCAGTGCCATGGGGGGTGTTTCTGGCAGTGCCCCCCTGGTTTTCTGCCCTGTTTGTTTGCAGGGATGCCCAGGTACTGTGGAGAGTTCCCTTGAGCTGGAAAGGAAGGAAGCTGTTCTTTAAGTTAAAACGTTTAAATTGAATCAAGGTAACGGAGAATCAAATTTCAGTCTCTCATTGCTTGTAATAGAAAAATCCATGTGCACTGATAGTTGTCCCCAGTCAAGTATCCCTTGTTTGGATGGCTGCCTGTCAGATTGAGATGGGTACCAGGGGTTTGAAAATGGAAAACCTTCAGTTTTCACATAAATGGCAGGTCAAATATGTGTGGTGCATCACCGCCTTTTACAGTAGATCACATGTAAAACTAAGTAAAGCCCCCATTTAAATGACAAAAGAATTCTTGGGCTACATGTTAGCTCTTTCCAGCAGTAGCTGAATAAAAGAAAAAATAACCTTAATAAATAATTACGGTAGCAATATGTTTGACCATTATTTTTTTAGTATGACTTTTTCTGTTACTATTATAACATAAACGATCCTTTCAAAGACAACTAAAGTGCTAATGATAGCTAAGAAGGTCATTCCTAGGAGGTTAAACTGGTTTAATTAGAATTTATGAGAAGGTTACCATAGGAGTGCAGAAAGATGTTAAGGGGTTAACCTATAAGAGATTACATTGTAGTCAGTGTTCTGTTAAAGTTTGAATTAATTTTTCCCATGGGTTTTTCACATTCTAATTTTCAACTAAATGAGACATCTGTTTCAGAAAAGGAAAATTTGCTATGGTTGTCATAGCAACTATCATTCTGTAAGAAAATTATTCCAATGGTTACTTTAGAACAGAAAGATAGAAATTCAGTACATAAAGCAACATCCGATTGCTAGCACAAACTCTGATAATTCAGCCCTTTTTGTATGGCAGATTATTTGACCTGCAAAACTTGTTCATATATTTTAAATATAAGGTTAATTGTGCTGTAAACAAATTCACCTCTGATATATTTGCCCCCTCGAGTCTTATATGTAGACAATCATTATTCTTATCAAAATAATAAAATGGATGAATTTCAGTAGTGTTGGAGACACTCAAACTGTTCACTTGAAAAAGGTAAGACCTAAATCAAAGTACATTTCTGCAGATGAGTGCTTCACTTCAAAGGTGAAATACATTAACGATGTATGTCTTTAATTGCCAAATAAATTTTTCATGGGTTGGTTTCTTTTTTTTTTTTTTTTTCTTTTTGAGCATAGTGGATTTTTCTCTTGTAGAGCACGTATGACAATGTTTTCTTTGTCAAATGTAAAACATTATTGAAAAATACATTATAAAAATAATTACACTTTTCCTGAGTAAGCATTGAGTGGGAATACAGAAATTCAGTGCTGAATATAAACAATTTAAACTTTGTTTTCAGGTTCTATCATAAATGCAAATTTTAGACAAAGTTGTCTTTGCACGATATCCAGGTCACGGGCTCATTAGTGGGTATTAGAGAAGAAGGCTTTTTTCCTACTCAGAAACTTTGATGGCTGTTTTGTAATAAATTTTTGGAAGAAGGGACTTGGGGATTTATAAAGTCCCTATGTGCTTATAAAGATGGTTTTTGCTTTGGGGGTGGGGGCACTGAAGTGTGTGATTTGTCTTTCTTCTCTCCAATGTAAAGCATGCCAGCATCCTCCGCTGAATCCTTTCTTGGACCTGGGATAATTTTTTTTTGCCAGAAATATTCCAGACATTTCCTTCCATCTCAGGATTGTCACAAAAGACAGCATAATGGCAAATCACACAAGTTGTAACATCTCCCCTTCACAAAAGAACAGCTCCAGCATGCATAACTTACCAGCCCCGCTGCAGTCACCACAAAGGGAGCGAGGGAGGGAGGAGGGAGGGATGGGGGAAAGTGCTTCTTGTCTTAATAAGCAGATCATGCCTATTCATAAGGGGAAATGGGCTTTTTTAGAATGTGGCCATGTGTAGTCCAGCCCTGGTAGAGGCAGGCGGAGGCTCTCACAGCTGCGTATGCAGTTTGGGGTCATCTGGATTTCAGCAGGATTAAGCTGACTTCTCGTGGCAGTCATGATTATTTTTCTTTAAAAATGTTTCATCGTAGTCTTCAAATAATTGTTCTGTGAGTTTTTGTCCTGTGCTTCTTAGGCAAACACTGATCTTTCCCCATGGTTTCTTTTCTGTGTCTGAATCACCTGTAGGATGGTGCCTCTCCTCGCTTCCCACTGGGGAGCTGGGGACAATCCTGACCCTGCCCAGAAGCACCAGGCCAAGCGAGGGGTGGAAGCAGGGATTTATATCCACTGAAACTGTCCATGACTTAAAAAACATGATTTACTGTGCTGACACTTCTTTTGCTACCCATTTGACCTTGCAAATATTTTCTGTCAGCGAGATCTTGCTGCTGGAAAATGTGCTCTGGGCCTACAGATGATTTGCCAAACAGTTGAGTGTTTTCATCCCGGTGAAGAAATATGCTTGGCATGTTAGGTGTGGAATGCACTCCCAAGGCAGGAAAGGATGAAGAGTTTGGAAAAAGCCAACCACTGTATATTTTTACAAAGCCTCCCACTTCTGTAATATCCAAGCACCTCACAAACTTCAGGTTTTTTGTTTTCAAGCATTCCTCTGTGGTAAAAATACTTTCCTTCTCTCAGTAGTGAGCTGAATGTAAGGAGGGGCTGACCCAGATCCACAGAGCTTTTGTGATTGCTGTGTGGCAATGTCATATGGTAACATTGTTGGTACCTTACTGCACAATAAGCCAGTTAGGAGAATCCCATAATTTTTTAGGAAAAGACTTTTGAGATGATCGAGTCCTGCCATAAACCTAACACTGCTAATCCATGTCCCCTACTGCCACATCTACACATCTTTTAAATGCTTCCAGGCATGGTGACTTAGCCACTGGCCTGGCTAGCCTGTGCCAGGGCTTGACCTGCCAGTGAAGAATTTTTCTCAATATCCAATCTAAACCTCCCCTGGTGCAACTTTAGGCTGTTTTCTCTAGTCCTATTGCTTGCTACCTGGGAGAAGAGACCAGATTTCCACCTTGCTAAAACCTCCCCTCAGGAAATTTTAGAGAGATAAGGTCTCTCCTGAGCCTTCCTCTAGACCCTGGCAGCAGGAAGGTGAGGAAAGGCTGCTCAGAATGTTGAACAGGTAACCAGAAAAGTGTGACTTTGTGGCCTGATATAGGGATGTGTCTTTGTCTTAGCCAGCTGCCTTGGCCTGAGCAATGTTACTCAGAACAAGATCTGTTCTTCACTGCTAGCACTGTTAGCATCTCTCCTTCACACACCTTCTTCACCTCCCTCATCACAGCTTCTGGAAGCTGGGATATATATTTCTGGTCCCAGTAGCAGATGTTCAAAGTTTCACCTTTTTTTTTCTCCTGGGACACCTGTTTCTCAAGACCCTGGTTATCCAGGGCATGTGATGAAGGGGCAGGGGATGAGAAAGAAAGCCTTTCAGTCATCAATACTTGAGCCTGTTCTTGTCTGTGGAAGAAAAGCATTCTGTTCATTGTTCTTTAAATATGGGTGTGGCCAGAAGATGTCAGTCAAAAAATTATTAAAACTTCCAACCTAAAACTATCCCTCAATTTTATGACCTAGAATTGGAGCCTAGTCAGCAAGACATAATTTAACACTGGGATATAATTGCTGTGAAATATAGTTTTTTAATCAATGGGATAGCAAGATACAGATAAATTGTGTTCTGGCAGTGTTACAGTCCTGCTGCTCCATGATGAGCTGCTCCACAAGTACGTTTTAAAAAATATAAATGCCTGCCTGATAAGAAATCCTCAGTATGAAAAGTCTCACTTAAAAGCAAGTCAACACACTAGAGGACATAAGAAATTTGTGTGTAAGATAAGCAGCAGCATTCTTGTTCTGATGGGATGTATCCAATTAGGAAACAAAGCAGCAGAGATGATGTCTCTGACTTTGGAGCAGGATCTGTCATGGTGCCAGGGTCTGTCCTTGCCCAGCTGGTCATAGGCTAAGGGCCAAACGTGCTGGGAGCCAATGTGAAACATAAATCACGTGTAGGTGTCTGAGACAGCTGTTCTTCTAAATGTTGTGAGAGTCAGCGTGATAATCCACACATGGAGATCTTGGTATCCAGGGCTTGTAAGTAGCTGGAGGAATACTGTGAATATTTTACTGTATGCTGTCTACTGGAAGCGGGGAGGACTGCATGGATTTGCCATACAAGTTAAACAACACTGCTTCTATGGAAAGAGGGGGATTACTGTGCACACAAAGAAGAAAATGAATGCTATTTGTGTCTTCAAATTCCATGGTAGTAAAGAGTCAACCTCAGTATTTTAATTAGATAACCAGTACATGGAAGTAGCACTGAAGACATTCTCCTCCTCTCTTGGCAGGCAACCTTGGTTTTATGGCTGGGGCTTTAATCTTCCACGAGGCCAAGCACTATTAGAGAAATGGAACCTTATTCCAGATGGAATAGATATTCTTATAACACATGGACCACCTCTCGGTAAGAAAATAATAGTGCTCTTAGCTGTGTGTTTCAGATGATTATATGGTAACTGATGGCTCTCCTTAGAAAAAGAGTGCAATCCTGACTTACAAAAGTCAAAAGCAACATGCATACTGATTTCAGCAGCTCCAGGACTTCAGCTCGTGATTACCTATGATACCTCTGCTCAATGGCAGGGAATTAAATAATGGCTTAAAAAATAAGATCTTAACACATAAAGCCATAATGATATTTATAAATAAGCAGGGTCTAGTTTTCCTATGCATTTGTCTAATCTGTCACTGGTGAAATTACTAGATTGCAAGTGTGGAGCCTGTTTGAAGAGAAATGCAGGATTAGGATCTTATTTTTTATCACTTTCTCCCAGACTTGCAGTAGAATTCTCCCACCAGCAAGTACCCAGAATCTCTAATTTTCCTTAACATGCTGACTTGTTGCATCTTCTGCCTTACAAACCCAGATGGTCCCCATTGTTTGCCTGTTCTCTGGAGAGCATAGATGAATTGCTCATCTGTAATACAATTTGGCAACATGAACAGATCAAAAAGAAATAGTTTTGCATGTGCATTTTTTCCAAATATTAATATAGGTGATATAAAAGCTATCCATCGATAGAAAGAGATTTCTTTTATTCCCAGAAAATTTTGACATTACCTTTGCTTCAGAAATAATACAATCACACAAACTTACCCATATCCAGTAAAGGCTTAAGGCTTTTAAGCTTTTTTTCAATCAATTTAACATATAGCAGTCTATATTTAATGTGACTGTGTGTTTGACTCTCACTAATTTAATAAATGGACATGAACAAGAAGCATGTACTCAAGTGTTCTGCTGAGTCTTACTGTGCTTTGTGTGAAATGAAGGCAGTTGGTTTCTTTAAACCTTTAGATTCCCCAATTTCCTGAAGCTAAACCCCTCGTCTTCCACCCTTTCTTCTCTTTCAGAGCCCGGAGGAGAAAGTATCTAAAGGGTTTGTGTTTTGTTTTCTTTAGAAAGACATGTTTGCATTCCACTGCTCACTCATCCTGGGGGAAAGTAGTTCTTTGTGAGCAGGGTTTCTCACAGTTAGGGGTTTGTGTTTTGATAATTCACCTAAGTGGAATCTCATGCCATGCCATGGACTGATTTTAATATGGGCCTGTATTGTAAAAGTGGATGTCAGAAATTAAGATTTCGGCCCTGAGATATCAGCTCCAAGCCATGGGTATGGGGGTAATCCCTGTTAGGATCCAAGGCATGATACTTTAATTTAGTTTTATTTATAAGTCATATTTAAAACTTTCTCAGGAGCTTTATCAGCACTTAGAAAATGCCTTTTAAAGCCAGCTGACCAGCTGTAAAACCATTCAACCGTCAGCTGACTGAAGATTCACTTGAAATCCAATGTTAGAAAATGGAGAGATTCAACCACCTTGCTACTTTAACCACATCCAGGTCTCTCCGGTGGCCTTTGGGATCAGCAGAGGGAGGAGGACCCCTAAAAAGCACTGCAGAGCTGTCACTTAACAGACAGACTTTAGTAGTAAATTTAATAGTAAATTTAATAATCAAAAAGTAAATTAATAATTGCAGTAATTCTAAGGAAGGGCCACCCATCTCCAGCAATTGTGATGGAGCAATGTGAATTCCTCCCATCTGCTTGGCTCAGTATGTGTTCTCTTTTTTCTTTTTTAAATTCTTTATCTTCAACCATCCCCCAAGAATTTTCTTTTTTTTAGAATATCCTGTTTCTTTGTCTCTCTCTTATTGATGCATTAATAGACAGCTCAGGCACAGAACCCTCTGCCTGAGGGCAGGAGCTGTTGGTCTCCCTGACACCCATGGCAACAAATATATGACACTTCAAAGAAATTAGCACTCTGCCTAACTTACAGAAGCACCTTATTGTGCAGCTCTGTCCACAGACCTTTTGGGAGACAGGATCCTCCTTGACCTTCCCAGCCAATTATTTTAACCAGAAAGTTGATTCCTGTTGTTCTGATCTTGGAACTCAGAACCTCACTAGAGTTGTTCCTAATGATCAAAAATAACAATCAGTCCTCTTGCAAATTCTGGTTTTTTTACTCCAGTATGGCTGCCTAAATTCTGCCAATCATCCATTTTCTGTGCTGCTTTCTCATTCCCTCACTTCAAAAGAGAGTTCAAAAATATTCACTCCTAAACTAATTAATACTGCATTATTACATGGATTTGAAATGGTCTGATTTAGATGCAGAAGCACCATTAAGAGTTAATGAACTTTGTTTTTCATTTAGCCAAGTAATTTTTCTCTTCTGTTTTAGAGTAGTGCTTTGGGATGAAACCAAGGCAGGCATACTCAGGAGGTTCAGACAGGATGAGAAAACAAAGGTTAAAACAGCTATTTTTGACCATTTTATTAGTAGCCTGCTTATTATTATTAATAAAGATATGCCATATATTTCACAGCTTATGAAATACACTATTTGTGATTATGGGATCAGTGTTAATGCTCATTTCCATATCAGCATATTTTTGTTTCCTGAAGATCTGCATTTATAATTCTTTTATTTCTCTTCCAAAAGTTCACTTTCTTCTCTTTGTTTTTAATTTAATTTCACCTTTAAGTCTTCATTTGCAGCTGTCTGCTTGATAGTCTGTGACAAAGATTTATACTTTCCTGACAGCTGCAGAAACCTGTTTCAAGTAACCAAACATTAAAAAACCCCTAAGATGAACTCTAATTGTTAGCTAGGTGTAATCAATTATTCTTAGTTTGTGTAGTCAGGTGTACATAATAAGCTGCAAACATATGGGGAGGCTTCAGAAGGGTGATAATGCATGTAAACAAAAACATGTTCAACATAAATAATGCTTAATTTAATGGAGAAGTTAATTTTATGGATTTTTGTTTGTGAAGTTTTTGAAGTGGAAATACTTTTGGCTTTACGTTCACCACAGACATTTTGACAATTAACTGTTTGAAATCATTGAAGTAATAAAACCTATGGTTATAATACGTTTACTAAAAAAATAAAAACCAAAAACATGACTGGATTACAGAGGAATTGCTGGCCTCACTTTGACATTATAAATACTGTTTTCTCCAGTGGATTTTGACCTCCCTTTGATGGCACAAGTGAATTCAGCAGAAGGGAGCATTGCTCAGTGTGGCTGTAGTTCAGCGTGGGTTTCTTTTTCTACATCCCCTGACAGGTGCCAAGCAGCACTTTCAGGTCTTCGGCCGTGATCAGAACTTCCTCTTTTTGGCACTGAAGACCCCACATTCCCAACTTTTTTTCTGAAAATTGAATTTAGCTCTCTGAGTAACCAGGAAACTTTTGCCATTTTGATAAAACCTCACAATTTACCGAGCCCAGTTTTCAAGCACTGGCAGCAAAAGAGGTATTTCTCAATGTGTGAACCTACCCTGAAGCTCTAGCGAATCTGAGAGCTTTTCCAAGAGCTTGAATACCACACTTCTGGTCTTTTAAGCCAGTTGGTTGGCTGCTTAGCCATGCTTGAGTGGACATCAAAAGTAAATGTATCAAAACCAGGTCCAGGCTCTGTACCTCTGGCTAATGGCACAATAGATTCACACTACTGCAGCAAATCCAAGAGATGCAAAGCTATGACAGGCACACAGGGAAAATATCAGAACAACAAAATAAAAGCAGGAAGATTTTATCTTTTTGGTTTCCAAATTTGAGCCTGGTGAAAATGACTGAACAATAGAAAGAAAACAGATTGGTTGTTGCAAACACTCCAACACAACAACATCCTCCTTATACTACAACTTGGAAGGAAACATGAGACTTCAGTTGGCAGTAAACATCCCCTGCAGTATTTTTAGATGAAGAGGCAAGTTGATGTAACATTTCTGTCTATTTTCATAAGAAATACATTTTTACAGAATTTTTGTGCAAGTATATGCAGCACTTAAATACATCTTCTGCAAAAGGCCTGAGTTTCTCTTCCTATCTGAGATCCATCAGTTTGGGCATGTGGGGCTTGCTGTGTCATGAGGTGCTTTAGCTTGAGGATGTTATTTTTTGGGCATGTAGTAGGTTCCTCACCTGAGCTCCACTCCTGTAGGATTCAATGTGATAACAATGTAGCTGTATTATTAGCAACACAGATTCCATTACCTCAGTTAAAGTGTTCAATCTAAAAAAGTAGGTCCCAGGACTGGTTTTAAAGAGTTAAATGTTCGTTTAAGTTCTTTAAAGGCTCGCTTTGGGCATACTGCTCTTTACATCTCATTCTCTTCAGGAAGAAAAATGGGTAAAGCATTGAGTTATCCCATTAACAACAGTGCAAAAATGCTTTGATTGCAGTGATTATTTTTATTCTCTGAAAAACAACTGGAAACAGTTATCATAGTCCTTTTTATCCAGATGAACTTTTATGGTTTGCCTCCAGTATTTTTCTCTCCTTCCTCTTCTGCTTACCAAGGCAGACACAGTTTTTGCCATTTCAGTTCTTTTGTGGCTATTTTTGAAAAGCCATGAGACATGAAATCTCAAAAATGTTGTAGAAGCACAACTTCATGGATTACCTATCTTCTCTTAAAGCTTTCCTTTCTTTTCCAAAGG
Source organism: Erpornis zantholeuca (assembly GCA_013400515.1). Classification (NCBI taxonomy): domain Eukaryota; kingdom Metazoa; phylum Chordata; class Aves; order Passeriformes; family Timaliidae; genus Erpornis; species Erpornis zantholeuca. The sequence continues at coordinate 122,221 of VZTN01026912.1, read as the reverse complement.
TTTTCTAGACTGGGTTCCTAAGAAAATGCAACGGGTAGGATGTGTTGAGCTGCTGAACACAGTCCAGAGACGAATACAGCCAAGGCTTCATGTTTTTGGACATATCCATGAAGGTCAGAACACATTTATTTTTACATATATGTATTTAGAAACCACAAACAGAGAAGGCTTAACTGGAATTTTCAAACTTGAATGTCTGAACTGAAGCACTTCTGGAATTCAGATACATATTTAGCTGCATATATAGAGGTGAAATCGGCTGATAACCACATTTCAATGTTGTACTTGAGCTTCTCTTTCAGTTTCTATATCTATAAAACAGGTTGATGCTTCCTTCACAGGGATGAGTACTGTGAGTTTTAAAATAAGAACATGAGTCCAGTAGTTACAGAAGGTGACTAAATATGTGGATGGAAAGACTGTATTTTCCTCAGCAGAATCTGTGCTTTACAATAATTCATGTAAGACCTCTGTGTCTCGCTTTCCATGCTTGTAAAAGGGGTAGGAATGCTTTGAGGGGTGCTTCTAAGGCCCAATCTTCAAGATTGTACAATAAAGGTTGTCTCTTCCCATCAGTGTGTATGAAGGTGAAATCAAAAGGGATGTCACCACTGACTTGTGTAGAAGTTCCAAGATATTTATGGATGCATTTAGTTGCTTTGGCAGGAGAAACATTTTGTGCCCAGACAAAACAAGTGGTTCTCTTCACTATTTGATATTTAACTGGGGGAAAAAACAGAGTTCCCTTTACACAAGCCAGTAAATGGTGACAGATATGCTCTGCTGAAGTCAGTGACAGCAGGAGTTCATCCCCAGGCAAAGGGAAAGGCAAATGCTGTCTGTCCTGTTCACAAAGCAAGGCAGCAAGACTTCGAGCAGTGCCCCCACCCCGAGCAGAAAGCAGTGGGCTGTGCAGGAGTGAACCATCGGCGTGTAAGTGTGTATTATCAGCTGCTCAGTCCTTGGCAGTGTTAACTTACTGGCAGGAAAAGGTACTCCACAACTGCCAGTTTTCCGCTGCTGGGACTGCTCCAGCCTTTGCTGGAGGATATCAGTGGGTCTCACCAGCATAGAAATGGGAAAACTGGAGGAGTTGGCCTTTAGATATTTCTGGTTTTGTGAAGAACCCTTCCCAAGAAGTCCCTCTCTGACTTGCTGCTGGGGGCTTTCACCATGGCACATTAGAAATGACACTGCTGATAGGTGTGTTGGTGTAAAATTAACAGATAAGATGTTCAGATTATTATTTTAAAGCTCAAGGATTAGGTCCATTCTCCTCATGTATCTCATCTGCAGTTACCTGTTAATGCCTGGTTAATGCCCAAAGTACTGTTAAATCTCAGAATAAACAAATAATGCTGCTAGAACAGTCTTTGATATTCCAACTGAGAGAGTTGGTGAATACAGCTCAAACTCATTGTCATTTCAGAAGTAGTAAGCCAAGAGGGTTACAGGGGATATAAGCAAACAGCAAGCCATGAAGCTTCAGGCAGGTAAACAAAATCACATCTGCTAAAACCAAGCCCAACTTTGCCTCTCGAGGGAAGAGAATGGCACCTCCATACAATGGTAAATCCTGTGAGTTAATGTAGTTGGCACAGTAGGTATCGAAACACAGAAACAAGGTACTCTTCTTGTTAACCATCATAATTTAGAGAAAACAAATGAGGAACTGCAGAGCCTGTTTTTCAGTGGGATGCTAAATCTCTGCAGAGGAGAATTCCCATTGCAGGCAGTCTGTGCAAATGAAGCTGCACTTTGTAGAGAGAATGCATGATTTGAACAGATGAGTTCTTCCTCTGAGTGAGCATATCTACATCTGCAGCAGTCATTTACTGAACATCTGGGGGGAAGAGATGCTTACAAGAGATGTTTCTTCCCTATTCCCTCTCTGCGCTGCCATGTCTGCCAAAAAATATCTCTGCACATGGGCTTGCTTCTGATCCACCCATGGAAGGGACAAGCAGCATGGCAGGGGCTCTGGCTAAAATCCTGGTTTTTCCATTACAGCCAGTACTCTGCTGAGGCCATGGCCAAGGAAACTCTGCTTGCAGTGGGACAGGAGTGAAAGCTGCAGCATTAGGAATCTTCCAGCAATCGGAGTTTGTTTGCAGGCTGACTCTGTTCTCTCCAAATGCGTAGCCGAGGAGACAGAAAGTCCCAGCCACGGTGCTGACTGTCCTCCGTGCATTTTGTGTTCTCCTCAGAACACTCATTCTGTGGCAAACAGAAAGGGATTGAAAGAAATGCCTGTGACAGGAACCTGACAGGGTTTTCTTCATTCCCTGGTCCCTAATTATAGTGTGGTTTTTCTATGGCAGGTGAAGGAAGCCCTGCATTATTCAGGGTGTTTTAAGGAACCAAAAAGAAAGGAATTTGGCTACTGTTTCTTTGTTTGCAAATAATGCAAATTTCAATGCTTCTGAAAGACACAAAATTGCACTCAGAAAAACCACAGGGCCCTGGATACATAGAATTTGAATTGCTAGAACTCAGTATGTATATAGCAATGAATACATTTCACTATTAACTTCGTCAAAAGTGAGATGGAATCTTAGTACAAATGCTTTCTACCAAGTGATTTTCCCAAAACCATGTATTTCTGCTGATGAATGCAGGTCTTCATATTGATCATAATATTTCAGTGAAAGTTTCCAACATTAAGCTTTTAGCTTTCATGTAATCAAGCTTATGTTTTTTCCTAGTGATTCATGAAAAGGTTTTTGACAATGGAGAGTGTGCCTGCTTTTTTTGTAACACCAGGACTGTCAAAGGGCTTCTACTTCACTTTCTGAAACAACATATCACTCTATTTCTACAGGCATTAGAGCTGGAAGTTTGTTTTCCTGCAGATTTAGCTTTGGAATCGTTTGCCTTGGGTGTCTAGCCAGACATGATGCTGAGATGTAGCTGAAGTTTTTTCACCACTGGTCTTTGTGTTCTTCTGTGGAAACAGTATGGTGGTTTAGGGTGTGAATGTACCTTGTCTGTTAGACAATACATTAATAAAGCCATTTTTTCTCAGCCTGGGCAGGCATTTTAGTGCCTTTCCATCAAGTTTGGTCAACAAGTTCAAAGACATAGCAAGAAGAGGTTCCTACTAGGCAAATTCTGCCCAGATGCACATGCACACGTACTTGCCTTAGTCAAGCAATGCTTTTTCTTCATTGGTTGCTTAAAGGACATTCAACACAGGGCAGGAAATAAAGGTGGGAAGATTAAAATTGCCCAAAGTTTGCTGCATTGCTGACTGCAAGCCTAAACGATCAGAATCATGTTTTTTAAAATTCTGAAATTTGCCTGGGCTCTATCTTCTCATCATTTCCAAAACCAAAAAGGTTTTAAGAAAAAAGTATTTGCAGAGAAAAGTGTCTGTCTTTCTAAGGAGGTTTGGTGAGCTGGCTGCCAGAGATAATAGCCACTAGCTACTGAGGGCCCATTTTGCTTTCCTTACACATATAAAAGAGTTCTGCTGTAGGACAAAGATGGTCTTGATTCAGGGAACATTTATGTTTTGTACTAAGAGAATTTTTAAATTCCTTCTGAGTAGTAAAAAATGTGTCACTTACCATTGTGTGATAAAGGTAATTAAAAAATAAAACAGGTAATAAAGAATAATGAGAGTAACCAGAATTTTTCTTCCTTTGTAGGTTATGGTGTCATGGCTGATGGAACCACCACCTATGTGAATGCATCTGTGTGCACTGTGAATTACCAGCCACTTAATCCGCCTATAGTTATTGACTTACCTACTCCAAGGAACACATGATTATAATGAGGATTCAAAGTTGTACCCAACACATTAGCAACTTTATATTGCTGGCTGAGAATCCCAATTGGGAACCATTCAACAAAAAAAGCAAAATCCTTCTTTTTTCCCTGCTAGCTCTTCACAGATAAATTTAGAGTAACAAAAGTGGACAAGGAACAAAGACATTTTGGTGCCAGAAACAGATTAAAGACTAACATTTCACCATTAAAATGTTTGTGAACACAGAAAAGTGAATGCATTNTTATTAAAAGAACAATGTCTTTCAAAGGAGTGTTTCTTTAAGAAAGTTTGCAGTTTAAACGTAAGTGTTTAGACTAGGATTTCCTCATTTCAGATGTTTTCCAGTGAGCTCTTGGTAATATAAAAATGATGGTAAAGATGTTTTCCCTTAATCAACACGGCAAATATAAAAGGTGGTGCATAAATGACCAGTCACAGGAGGAAAGCTATTTCTCCAAGTCCTCCAGGCCTAAGTCTTTGCATCTATTCAAAACCAATGCAATAGAGGCCCTAATTCACTGTACTGAAATGAAGTTTTACTACATCTGGCATTACAGATGGCAAGGGAAATGGTGCATATTGCCAGCATGCTGTAAACAGCTCAACATTCGAGAAGGGAGACTGTGTTAAGTGCAGTATAAACTCAGGAATTTGTAACCTGGCCTCGCCTGTTAAAAAAAAAAAAAAAAAAAAATTTCCCCAAAAAAAAAAAAAAAAAAAAATTTCCCCAAAAAAAAAAAAAAAAAAAAATTTCCCCAAAAAAAAAAAAAAAAAAAAATTTCCCCAAAAAAAAAAAAAAAAAAAAATTTCCCCAAAAAAAAAAAAAAAAAAAAATTTCCCCAAAAAAAAAAAAAAAAAAAAATTTCCCCAAAAAAAAAAAAAAAAAAAAATTTCCCCAAAAAAAAAAAAAAAAAAAAATTTCCCCAAAAAAAAAAAAAAAAAAAAATTTCCCCAAAAAAAAAAAAAAAAAAAAATTTCCCCAAAAAAAAAAAAAAAAAAAAATTTCCCCAAAAAAAAAAAAAAAAAAAAATTTCCCCAAAAAAAAAAAAAAAAAAAAATTTCCCCAAAAAAAAAAAAAAAAAAAAATTTCCCCAAAAAAAAAAAAAAAAAAAAATTTCCCCAAAAAAAAAAAAAAAAAAAAATTTCCCCAAAAAAAAAAAAAAAAAAAAATTTCCCCAAAAAAAAAAAAAAAAAAAAATTTCCCCAAAAAAAAAAAAAAAAAAAAATTTCCCCAAAAAAAAAAAAAAAAAAAAATTTCCCCAAAAAAAAAAAAAAAAAAAAATTTCCCCAAAAAAAAAAAAAAAAAAAAATTTCCCCAAAAAAAAAAAAAAAAAAAAAGATGACATTTCCCTTAAAAAGAAAGAAAAGAAGAAAAAATATAACTGTGTTTTCATATGGTAAAATGATATGTGATTGTATTTAAGGGGAAAAAAAAAGAGAACAAACCCACAAAGAGCCCACCCAATCATTAGTAATGTTATTTTAAATAAAACCCACTGGGACCATTGGTTTAAAACCTGCTAATGGGACATGCAGCCAATGAGATTACTGGTTTGAATCTGGCTCTGGTCAGGAGTGGTTAAATGTTATTGTGATCATTTTGTCCTTGGGAAACATAGATGTCAAGGGGAAGGCACCATCCCAAGGTGTAGTTTGGGCACTCACTTTTGGGTGGCTGTGAGTAATGGGTACACACCAAAGTGTGCAGAGCAGAGGTCACCTCAGGGGACCTGGTACTGCTGTTTACCCACTCATGGACACTGCTGAGAGAGGCCCAGGACAAACTCAGCAGAAACCCCAGGACAAACCCAGTAGAAACCCATCTGTTGTGTTGCTTTTGGCAGCAGGCAAAGCAGGGGACGTGTCAGGAGCTGGTTGGGATGGACCACAGCCAGGGTACTGCCCAGGCAGCTCTCCTGCAGAGTTAGCAGAGCTGTAGAAGCTGCTGGGATTTCAATCCTGCCCTAGGCAGATGCTTAAGAATTGATTACAAAGCCACCAAAAAACCCCAGGGCTTCAGACATGTCCTGCAAGAAATGGATTTCTGCCTTGAACTAACAAACATATCCTTTTGCCTTGATGGAGGTAATTTAACTGCTGTATTCTGAATGTGGACATCCTGAATTTGGGGCTGACACCATCTAGGCATTAATCTTGTTCACACACGTTGGGCAGTCCACAGCACTACCAGCTCAGTGTTGGTTGCAGGTCTGTGCATACAGACCTGCACACATGCATTGGAGAATTGTGTGTGTTACATGGATGTAAATGTGAGCTTCACGTAGCAGCTGCATGTACATTATACACTGAAACAATTTAAAATACCTGTGTTGCAAAACCTGGCCGTGTGAGCTTTGACTCTGAGCAAGGTGGGCACAAACTCTGCTTTTCACTGGCTTCCCATGTGCAGCAGCTCTTCCAGCTGCTGCTGAGAGCTGAGACATTTGAGCCCAGTCTGACTCGTGCTGTGGACGCACAAGAAGCCACCAGACCCCCAGAAAACATGACAAGTCACAGGTCTGTCATTTCGTATAATCTCTTGGGTGACCTTGTGTCTAAACTAATGTGCTGCTTTTTATTCCTGAAAACGAAACCCAAAACAATTGGTGACGCCTGCAACTGGTTTTTGGGTGAGTGCTTCACAAGTGCAGGAGCAGTCTGCCATGAATTCAGATGGGACCACTTTTGTCAGAGCTACTGGTGTAGAAATTTCAGGATCAGCTCCTAAATCAGTAAGAACTGAAATTCATAGTTGAATATGAACTCCTGTCATCATTGGGAAGATGAACAATAGTGTGTAGTTAGAATAAAAGTGGCTTATCTAGTCACAATTCAAGTGGTTTGCAACAAATGTGGCAGGAAATTGGCTGTATGTTTAAGTCTGAAATGTTTACATTTGCTCACGGCACTTAAATGTTAAAGTGGGGGGAAGAGGACCTTTTATTAGCCTCAGCAAAATTTCTATGTCAACCATAAACTATTCTCTTAAAAAAAAATTTTCCTAAGGTATCTTCCAAATACTGTGTATTTTTATGTGGAAAGGCTATGAAAGCAACTGTTACTTCAAAATATCATTTAAAGTACTTGAGGTATGAAAGCTTAAAGATTATTTAATCATTTTGGCATAACTTGAGTGTTGTAATTCTTGGTCAAGCATGTTAGACAAATAAAGTCTTAAAAAAAAAATAACACACAAGAAAAAATAAGGTCTCTTAATGTCCAGCTCATGTGCTCAGCTCTGTGTTGGAATGACTGCCATGGTTGCCAGGGGTAGGAGGCAGGCTGTGGGACATTAAAGTTGTTGTGGGGTTAGCTGGCAGAGGGGCTGGGGACAGATGGCAGAGGGTGCCCTGCTCTGTTGCCCGGCTTCCAGCCACTCCATCTCCCGCAGAGGGTAATGAACTCGAGGTTGGGGTTGCAGAGAGAGAGGAAAACAGCAACCACTACTTGTAATGGATGCATTTTGGTGGGAGAACATGCCAGGTGTGCCTGGGAGGCAGGGAAAAGCTACTGTGGGAGTGCTGCAGCTCAGCTCTGGAGAGGTCGGGAACTGGGATGCCATCCTTTGGGAGTGGATGGTATTTGGGGGAATGACAGTTCATGGGTTGGGTGTAAGGACACATCTTTACAGAGAGGGAGGTTAAGGCCAGGTGAATATTTTAATTTTGTAAGCACAGAAAGGCCTGAGTTTCTGATCTACCTCAGATAAGGAAGGCCATGAAAAGGAAGATTTCCACAAATGTGGTTGTCCAGTTGTCAATTCTATTTAAATTTGGGATGCTCTCTCAAGTAGTGTTCTGCCCCACCTCCCCATTGCTGACCTTCACTGCTATTTATCCAGGTAGCAGAGCTCCTGAAGGAAGGTGTGCTGATGTGTATCCCTAATATGTGCATTCCCATCACCAGGCAGAATTGTTGGCTGAGATTAATTCTGGTTCATTTCAGCAATGAATAGGGGAGATATCACTGCATGTCAATGAAAAGAAAAAAAGATGACAAGATTATTTTTACCTCTCTCAGTCACATATGGCTAAGGATGTGAAATGTTCCTTGACTAGAAGGAACGAGCAGGCTGGATCTCAGCACCCACCCAAGCAGCTGCTTTTGGTGCCCCAGGATCAAAAACCCTGTCTCGGGGTCATGCCTGGGGACACAGGAGGTGGGAAGGTGCTCTGGTCTTGCTGCAGGAGGGAGCCAGAGGAGATAAGAAGTGGCTTGTCTTTTCCAGTCACTGACTGCTGCCAATAGTCAATGCAAATAATTCAGAGGAAGGAGGAATGAGCTATCCCTTAGAATGCAATTTTTGGAATAATCTGTGCATGGGGATCTTTTTCCCCCTCCCCTTATTGCTGTTCATGTGAGAATTTCTCTCTTCAAACCCATATTATTGCTTTCTGCTCAAGTAACTCACATAGAGCAAATATAACTGCAAATGGTCTTTCCTTTCAGGTACATTCCTGTCCCTTTCTTGCAAGTCTCTCTGCATCTGTGATTTTAGTGGTATTTTGGAACAGTGAGCACCCTGGATGGTTATGCACAGTGCATTAGAACAACAGTATTTCGCTTATCCTTGTACGTGTGCTGCTGCTTGGGTTTATTGACTGTCCCTTTGTTCTCTTTTTATGTGAAAAGTGAAAATAGGAGTACTTATATGCACCTCTTTTGTGCCATTTGTTATTTTGTATATTGCCCGTTATGTTGCTTTTTACTCAGTTCATCTAGAAATTAAAATAATTTCAATTCTGGCTAGACTGTATTTCTAACTCTCTTACTTTCCCATCTCGGAAACGCTCCCCTCTTCTCTTTTTGATGTGTCATTTGGGAGTTGGTGAGAGGCAGCAGTGCCAGAAGAGGACCTCCTCTTCCTTCCTATCTGAGGATTTAGAGACAGTTCTCTCCTACTTTCTCTCCTGACTTTTATCCAATATCTTCACCTTTTTGGGACTTTTTGGGATAATAGTATATATTTGTAACCCCCAGTGGAGCACTGTGGTGAGCTGCTTATGGCTTTAGCTGGGTTTTCTCTTCAAGAGGTGAGAGCTGATCTGGCCTTCATCACCCCTTCATCTCAGGGAGTCTTACCTAGTTGTGGTCCAGGGTGTGGATTTCTTCCCCTGCTCTGTCTTGTTCCCCTGGCTTTGGTGGGGCCCTTGGCAATCCTCACCATCCCTGGCTGGGCTTTGCTGCTGGAGGGTACCTCACCCACCACCTGTGGGGAGCTGAGGGTGCTGCTGGGCGGGATAAGGAGCTGTGTGACATTGGCACAGCCCTCATCCTGCTTTTGGGCTTTTTGTTTCTTAGCTGCCACCCAACCCATGACCCTTCTTTGCCTCCCATGAATAGCTCTTCCACAAAGGCCTTTATCAAAACCTTTGCAATTGTCCACACCAATTATATCAGCGATAGCTCTTCGGGCCAGGACTTTGATGTACAAAAGCTTTCAAGTAGATTAAAGGAACGGGCTTTTCTGTTGCACAAATCGGTCAGCATTGTTTCCCCCTGCCCCATGAAGTGCATTCCCTCTCCAGAGCACCATGGACTAAAACTGAGCAGAGCAATTAACCTCCCCACGTGTCACTGGGTCTGTGCACACCGTGCCCTTGTGCTCTTTGCTCCCATCCAGGGCCATGTGGGCCTGGTGAGTGGACAGATGCTTCCTGCCTTGGGGGAAGAGCCCATTCTCTTCCTCAGAGCTCTGGTCTTGCCTCTCATGGCCTTGGAGACAGGGGGGCAGCCATGGGAAACAACGACCCAGACAGGTTGGCTGTTTTGAGTACTTTCATTACATTTATCTTATCATTCATGTTCTGAATGGGATGAGCAACTTGAGGAGGGCCAGATGGGAAAATGCTGGTTATTTATGGTAGAATTAAACGTCAGAATCAGAGTAAGGAAAATGGTTTGCCCCACCACACGAGCTGCCCAACACCCAGGAAAGGCTGGGGAGAGTTGAAGCACCCTCCCACCAGTGCAGCTCCAAGTGTCCCTTCTCCACTGCAGTTAGAGCCTGGCTGTGGGGCCTAGGGCTGGCCCAGCTCACTGATAAGTGCAAATTCAGAATATTAGAAGATATCAAGATTGGTGGTACAAATATTTCCACAGAGGCCACTGAAGGGTGAGAAAGGGTCTCAAAACAGTTGCCTCTGAGGTGCCTACTCCCAATGAGTGCCCCCTTCTCCACAGTGGAATGGCTGCCAGTGTCCTGGTGGGGACCCTGCCTGTGGGGGTGTGGGGCTGAAGCTGATGGAGGGAACCAGGGGACTCCATCTGTACCTGTGCAGGGCACAGAGCCAGGTGGCCCTGGTGTCATGTGCTGTGAACTGCAGAGAGAGGCTTGTCCCTGCTGGGTTTCTGTTTCAGCCTGGTAGAGCTGCTGCTCTGCAGAAACACAAGGGACAGGAAGAAGCAAGGTGAGGTCCTGCACAGCCCTGCACCTCCAGCATGGTGAGGAGGCCTTTGTGCAGAGAGAGATACTCTCATCTGTGCAGTGTAATAACCCACACTGTCACATTTCAGAGCCTCCTGCCAACCTCACCTCCCACCATAATGACCTGGGCCAAATTTTCTAGAAATAATAAAATTATGCTGGATAAAGCAGTTTAAGCGGAGTGGGCAATTAAACCTGTATTTCTATTTTTTTCTAAGGCTGTTGCATGGCACAGCCATTCTGGCTGTGTCTGTTATGTGGCATTTTCAAATGCTGCTTCACATGTGCCAGCTACCAATCACATTGCCTTTATCACTAGCTCCTTTGCTTCCCGTGGTCACTGTTGGTCCCTGCCACTTCACACCACTCATGTTGAGGCTCCCTGAGATGCATCTCGCCATGGACACCCCCGCTCTGGATACCTCTGTGGGCTCCCCAAGGGTGATGCTTGAGGGTCAACCCATCCTAGCCTTGTTTTTGAGCCCTCAGACAAACCCCAAAACCTCCCCCAGCAGCATTAGCTCCATAGACCTGCAACATGCCAGGAATGGTGTAGGACAAGGAGATAGGTCCTTCTGCTTGGGGTGAGCCTTAGGACAACTCCCAGCATCACTCCAAGCCGCTCTGGCTCAGCCAGCAGCTGCAAAGGAGTAGGTTCCCTCCCCTGGGAAGGAAGAGCCCTGTTCTGGGGGGAATGGATATCAAGACCAGGAAGAACAAAGGCAGAGCAGGACAGCAAGGTAAAGCATGGCAGGGCAGGGCAAGCCTCCAGAGAAAATTGCCCAGTGGGGTCCACAGCATCAGAGTTTGTTCCATCAGTTTGTGAAATAGTGCAAACATCTGGCACCCCAATAACCTTGTGGCCTGCCCGTGGTGCTTTCCACCCCTCATTCACACACCTGAGAATTCACCATCTCTGCCCTTGTTTGCAGTCCTCTCTAGTGACATACACAGGAAAGGAAAAGCTGCCCTGGAGCCACCAAGGAGTCAGAAGAAGGAACTGCTTCCAACCTGCTTCCATATCATTTCGACCTGTGCTCTCTGGATGTCCTTCTCTGGGCAGTGATGGTTTACCCCCACACCTTCAAATGCACCTTCTTTCCCCACCTGTTCCGGTTGGAATGCAGTGTAAACATAATTATGTTTATTGCTTGTTCAGAAAGAAATAATAGCTCGGAAGTGTTACCTATTGGGTTCGTTTCTGCAGATGCCCTTGACAATAATTAATCATATGTAATAACATGGGGTCAAGAGACTTGTCAAAACTGCAGCTCTCAAGTGGTAAACAGAGCTCATGCAATTAGCAGTCCACGCTCTGAAAATGCTTGGATTGATTCATTGTTCTTTCTAACACCTAAGAAACTCAGGGAAGTAATAAATCATGAAAATATAGACAAGGCACTCAGCAAACTATGATGAAGACACTTCATCTGCTGCCTGCAGCTCTGCATGAGTGTGTTTGCACTGGGGTCAACAGTGAGCTGGTTGCATGACAGCTGGAATCACCAAGCACTCACAAACACTGCAATAAACTCAAAAATTCTGTGCCCTCTTCTAAGTTAAAAGTAGGGGATTTCTTAAACTCCTTTTAATCCAACCTCTACCAAGCTCATGCCACTCCCTAAAATAAAGGTACAGGAGCTTTTAGTGCACAGATTGTAATCAGAATAGTAGAACTTTCTTTGCCAAGCCCACAAGGCTGGGTAGATGGAGGTGAAAAGGGTGCAGCTGCATTTGCTGGTCAGGAAAGGGTCCTTCCATCTCTCCATGATCTCAGGATGCCACAGTGCAAGACACCTGTCTCTCCTGGATCCTGGATAGGGTTTGTTAAAGCAGACCCTTTTAACTTGAAAAAAAAAATGAAGAGAAAAAAAAAATCAACATTTGCTAAAGGAATAAAGGAAAAAAGGACAACAGTGGCAGAAGAGGAACAGTTCCTCTAAACTTTGAAGCTGGTGTTATCTATTAGAAACAACAAAAGGAACTCAAAGCTTGGAGATGGAAAGCAACAAAATGTATGAAAGCAAATTACTTGAATGGGGTTCTCAGAAGCGACTGTGATGTTTTGTGCTCCCTATTGGCTTTGTTTCTGTTTCTGAGTGAAAAAGGAGAGCATACTTTAAAGAGCAGCGTTGTCCCAGTAGTCTCTGCATGGCATTATTAACAGTGGTTGTGTTCTGCTATTGTGATGTTAGTCTAAAAATCATCAGGAACTCACAGCCCACATGTAGAGTTGAAATAGGAAGGTGGTATGTGGTTTTATTATTTTTTAATAAAAAGAAAATAAAGAGTGCTTTTATTCTTTAAAAGTTCCTTGTAGTTGAAAGAGGCAGTTACTTCTGACTCCTTGATGACTTCACAGAGGCTTTTCCTTTCCTGGGTACATGATTTTGGAGAACTGCAAAGCTGCTCCCACAAGAAGTGGGTGCTTTACCAGTGGGAGAGCAGAGCTCAGCTGAATCCATACAAGACTCTGCCAGAAGTCCAAGGTTCATTGAATCTGGAAGCCAGCTGTGAGGAGCTAAATGACCCAGGTCTCTTTTCCAAATAGCTCAGGTCAGAGCACCTCTGGGAACACCCAGTCTAACCTCTTGCTTTAAGCAGTGACAGCTGCTCAGGGCTGCTCCAGCTGAGCTTTGAGTATCTGCAAAGATGCAGAGCTCATCACCCCTCTGGGCATCCAGGCTGGTGTTGGGCCACCCTTATGGTGTAAAATGTTCTGTCCTGTAGAATGGAAATCTTGAGTCCTGCATTCCCAAGGGAAGCCACCTGCCCTGCTCCCTGGCCCATGAGGGTACACAGTGGCACCAGGTGATGTCCAGAGTGGTGGCCAACTCCAGGCAGCTGTCATGTCCATCTGGTTGCCCCAGCCACTCCAAAAATTAATGTACATAGAGAGCCACAGCAAAACTCTGGGGTCTGCCAGTTTTATTTCTGGTGCTCTGATGTCTTCAGTGTAATAGCTTGATTTGCTTCATTTTTTTAGTAGAACAAAATGAAAACCTGTCCTAAAGAAGTGGGTGCTGGTCTTGGTCCCACTCCATTCAGCAGAAGAATGAGCACTGAGCTCAGCAAATTTTTACTAATTTACTCTAATGAGTAAAAAGCATCCTTATATGACATCACTCTAAGGTTTATGCAACTTTTCAAGGTGTTTCCAAGAGAAGCCACATTCGTCTTTGCACGGTGCTCTCTTCTGGCTGAGCTGAAGAAGCCAAGAGAGACACCCCCTATGCTGAACCTTCACTTTTCCTGGCTGCTTGAGAGCAGCCTCCTTTCCATGGGAAAGGTTTAGCTGGGATATGAGTCTTCAAATGCAGGAACTGGAGCTATGGCAAGCAAAAAGGTCCATTCACTGGGGAAGGATTTTGTTTTAGAAGTTGTTCAGTTGATGACTGATAAGTAAATATGGTGCACAGCCTTTTTACTATTTCCACAGGTGAAGTCTAAGAAATTTTGTGTACTGGGAATGTGAAAGGCAGGGAGCATCCCCTCACCGAGTACCTGGAAGAAGCAGGAAGAGACAAAACAAGGGAGGCAGATCAGCTCCTGTTGCATGGGGAAAAGGAGGAAAAAATATCCTACAAAGGGCAGGCTGACACCAAAATGATGAACTGACAGTGGAACCACAGCACGAAGGATGATACATCCTGAAAACTGAAGACACTGCTGCAATGATTCATGATCCAACTTTGTAAAATGTACACTCCAAAGGGGACTGAGGGACAGGGATGCCTGCTTGGAGGAAAATTAAGGAAATCAGAAGATGCAAGGACCTGACAGTGAAAAAGCTGCTTAACTAGGAGGTATAAGTTAAAAAATTTTTGCTTTTAAGGCAACAAAAAAAATTCATGGTTTGGAAGATCTCCACTCCTGCAGAAAACAGGGCTGTCTGGAGCTTCAAGGAGAGGTTTCAATTAGCAGAAATATCTGAAAAGAAGGGACCACCACACCCTCAGACTGTTCAAATTCTCAGTGCTGGCAACATATAATAGAGACAGGCTATGCTGTGGAGAAATTCCTAAATTGATTATGTATCAAGATTAAAAGCCCAGGTAATAAATGCAAGGAATAGAAATTGCCTGTTTAGAACCATGCATTAGAACTAGCTGATATTAATGAAAACTAATACGATGACACACGACAGGAATGTTGATTAAGTTGTTTATAATCTCTTTAGAAAAGATCAACTGGCCAAAAGGGAAATAAAATTGGCTCACAATACAAAATGTTGATGTTGGCAACTATGAAGTTAGTCAACTGGAATATATATTCATCCACTAGACCTGAGAAGTAAAGCTTGTGGTGTCCATCCAGGTGTTAAATGCTTCACACCATTACATTCAATTGAATCATAGAATATCCTAGGTTGGAAGGGACTGGCAAGGATCATCAAAGTCCAACTCCTGGACCAAGAACCCCACCATGTGTGTGAGAGTGTTGTCCAAAATTCTTCTTCAACTCTGGCAGATTTGGTGCTGTGACCACTTCCCTGGGCAACCTGTTCTAGTGCCTGACCACCCTCTGGGGGAAGAACCTTTTCCTAATATCTAGCCTAACCCTTCCCTGACACAGCCTCATGTCATTCCCTCGGGTCCTGTCACTGGACACCAGTGAGAAGAGCAGTTCCTGACCCCCTGCTTCCCTCTTGAGGAATCTGCAGACTGCAGTGAGTCTCCCCTCAGTCTCTTCTCCAGCTGAGCACACCCAGTGCCCTCAGCCACTCCTCACAAGGCTCCCCTCCAGGCCCTTCACCATCTTCAGGGCTCCTTTGTACACTCTCTGATAGCTTAATGTGTTTTTTATGTTGTGGCACCCAAAACTGCCCCCAGCACGGGAGCTGAGGCCACCCCAGCCCAGAGCAGAGCAGGACAATCCCTCCCTGGCCTGGCCGGCCATGCTGGGCCTGGTGCCCCCAGGACAGGGATGTCTCTCCTGGCTCTAGGCCACTGCTGGCTCATGTCCAGCTGGCTACTGACCAGAACCCCCAGGACCCTTCCTGCAGCTGCTCTCCAGCCTCTCATTCCCAGTCTGTCCATACATCCAGGGGTGCCCCATGCCAGGGGCAGAGCCTGGCACTTTCCCCTCACAGGCTGGGGACTGCCCAGCCCCGCCATTTGTGCAGGGCTCTCTGCAGGGCCTCTCTGCCCTCCTGGAGTCAACAGCTCCTCCCAGCTTAGTGTCATGGGAAAAACTATTGAATATTCCTTCAAATCCTGCATCCAGGTCATTAATGGGGATGTTGAAAAGCACAGGGCCAAGAATGGATCAGTGACCAATGACAGCCTGGTGTCACCCCAGTCACTGTCACCCTTTGTGCCCGGCCCCTGAGCCAGTTGCTCAGCCATGGACGGATGTGTTTATCCAGCTGTGGCTGGACAGTTTTTCCAGCAGTAACCTGGCAGAGGCAGTACTGAAAGCTTTTCTGAGGACAAAAAAGATTATATCAACCAGCTTCCCTTGATCAACTGGGTGGGTTACCTTGTCATAATAGGAAATTAAATCGATCTTTATAAGTTATCCCTATAGAGGAAGACTACAACTTAACCATGTATCAACATTGTTTGCAGCATACCCCACACTTGTCATTGTGAGGCTTCTTGTTCTGCATGGCAAAAAGTGGAAATTTCAGTCAGCCAGAATTTCTGAAGTCCCCAGATGGCAATTTTTTGACAGAAAGGCTACTTCCAGCAGGGACATCTACATCATGTCTCATCTTGGCCGACAAGGAGAACTTGTTCACAGGATGAGGGTGCTGAAGCAGCTTGAGGTATCAGCAGCACAACTTCGGTCACATCCACTGTGTGAACATAGTATAAGGAGATAAACCACATCAAATAAACTCTTTGTCTTTCAAAAGGGAAATTTCACAAAGCCAAATGTTAACACACCAGTGAGGAGGAAAAACATTTAAGCAGGAAAATAGAGATGGTATTTGCAAACTGTTTAATCGAGTTTGCCAAAGAACAGTCCCAGAATAAAGAAAGACTCAAATTAGTTTCAAAAAAACCCCACACCCTGGTTGAGAGAGTAAATAAAAGCAGACTCAGAAAAAAGATATATGAAGGGAGAAATTTGTATTATAAAGGAACAAGTAAAACAAATGCACAAAGGGGCTATCGGTGGCTTAAACCAGTAATGATAAGAATACAAAAGCAAATGGAAATGGAGGTATTATTAAAATGGTGGAATTTTAAGATATCTTTACTATTGCAGACAAAATAGCCAGTGGTGGTAGTGGGACATTGCACACATTTTTAAGCCTAGCAGTCCTGAAAGAGCATGTTAAATGACAATTACCAAATTTCTCAATTCAGAATGATATCTGAGAAGGGTTTTTTTTTTAAACCGCTAGTAATGAATGAATGTTCAGACACATTAGGACATGAGAGAAGTCTCAGAAGTCCAGAGAAGGCTGAAATTGTGCCAATATCTTAAAAAGAGAGAGAGAACGGCCAAAGCAAGAGAGCATTAGCCAGACTTTGATCCCTGGGAAAAAAGCAGTGATGGGATTGATTGAGCAAGATTTTAGCAATAAAGAATTAAAAGAGACTAATAAAATTAAATGCTAATCAAGGTGAGTTTAAGGTAAATGGATCTCCTCAAAATAATTTGATATCTTTTTATGAGATTACAAGTTTGGATGACAAATGAATTAGTGTTAAGGTAATAGAGTTGGTAATAGACTTCTGTAAAGCACATGACTTGGCACCTCAGCCTGGTGTTTTGAGGAGGAAACAGGACTGATATAATTTCAAGATGGCACACAATAAATGAATTAAAACCCACCAAAAGATGTAATTAAATAAGGAATCACCTTGAAGAGGCTATATGTTTTGCAGGGTCATCCTGGTTCCTGTCCTGACATGAATTACATTACATTTCCTGATCAGGAAACCTGCCTCCCCTACCCCAAAAGGTGTCAGTGAAGCTTTAAAGATGAAGCAAGTGTTGGACTGCAGGAAATACTGAATGGGATGTCTCACTGAGACACCCTGCTCTGGGGTTTTTTTAGAAAATTACATACAGTGAATTGGTCCTACATTCCATCATGGGCACGTATAAAGCTCTATCCCTCATCACAGGGACATGGAGTTACTTGCCTTGGGGAGAAGAGCTCTGAAAAAGGAGGCCTTAGGTGTGTGTCAGGCTGGCATAAAGTGCCTGGTGTGCCCAGAAGAGCAAAGGCAGCAGCTGACTGGGCAAAGCTGGCAGAGGGAGGGTGCATGTCCTCTGCCTTTGGCATCCCTATGGCTGAGGTTTGAAAATGCCCAGTCCAGACATCCCTGACTTGAGCATGAATTTGAGGAGCTGAAATTGACTCCAGGAAAGCCTGTGGAAATGGGGAAAGGGCTGGAAAATTTGTCCTAAGAGGTGAAAATCTGGGAAGTTCACTCTATCTTGTTGAAAAAAGAAGAGATTTGGGTTGATTTTGCTGTGACCTTTATGTAACTGCAGGGTGCACCAGCTGGAAGCCACAGAGAGGGAAATTCATATCTGAAACAAGGACACCATCTTAAAACTGTATGTATTCATATGTATGTATATGGTATTTTCTTAACAAAGAGAGTAATTAGCCACCAAAACAACCTTTGAATGATTGAGCTGATTCTTTGCAACTGGCAATTTTAAAATCAAGGTCTGATGTGTATCTTCAGAGAGAAAATAATTACGGGAGTCCCATTCATTAACAATAAACAAGCAAACAAAAATGCGTGAGAATCCTTTCAAGTAAAGGGATTGTGATTTGGATCGGGCCCTGCCTCAGCTGTAGGAAATGCTGCAATGTGACCAGTGGCCAGGGGGCTTCAGCCTCACCGGGACTGTGCAAACCCCTGCAACTAAGGAAAATGCTCCTTTACCTAGGCTTGTCATTTCACACCCCGGCAGGCAATTAAAATGCAAATTTAAAATGTTAATTAGAACTGTTTCAACATCTATTCTAATGCACAAGATTGGAATTCTGTACCAAGATGCATTGTTCCTTAGGCAAAACCCTCCCGCCACTCTTGCTCTGGAGTGAGCAGGAAGAGCTGCTCTTTCTTTTTTTCTTTTTTTTTTCTTTTTTTTAAACCTGCAGGAAAAAAAGAAGAAAAATAAAAGAAAATGGATTGCTGAGATGTGATCCTGATCTCAAATACCGGCAATAAATCTACCAAAGCCAGAGGAGTGGTTGTTGATTTAAGGAGGTCGGGATCAAGACTTGTGAAATTACTTCCACTGAAAGGAGGTGAGAAAGGATATCTACCCCACAATGAAACATCTGTGTCAGAACTAGTTTTACTCTTTTCCTCCTGCCCTTTCTTTAAATCACCGCCAATTTAGGTGCAGTGACCAAGACAGACTCCAGCTAACCTAAGGCACTGGAAGCCACCTCGTTTCAATGGGGATTTGGGAGGGAAGGAGGAGGCTGTGCCACGGCACTCAGCCCCCATAGCTCTGCCTGCACAGCACTATAACCCCACTTTTATACTAACAGCAGCTCTGTAAATACACGCCAGCAGGTCTCCTTTCCATGTTAAATATGTAGTTGCTCATCCCGTTAAGGCTCATCCCAATACACCCTGACGCTTAAGACAACTTTCTTCCCTTTCCTACTTAAAATCTACCTGCATCAAAGATGAAATCTGGATGCTCCCAGAGCTGTGATGAGGTTGTTTTTACAGCTATTTGAGCAGCATGTTATACCTGCTTATTTGAAGATGATGATATTTGTATTGTTGCTAAGAATTCATGCCAAGCATAATTTTGGGGCGTTGTGAAGATATAATATTTGCATATTTTAAGTATTGATATAATACAAAATTCTCTTTATGACTCTTTTCACAGCATAATAATGCTCTTTCCACTGCATGACAGCCTTTAGCTTAGAAAAATTCAGAAACAGAAGAATATTATTTTTTAGAAAATGGATCTTTTTTTAAAAATCTGATTTTCATTTTCCCATGTTTGGAGCATCCCTTACTGCTCATGACCTGCTGCATATCATTCTGATAAAAACAGTAATTGCACAGAGATACAGGCACTTTACATAGTAATGTCTTAATCAAACAAATGACTGCATTTGGAGGAAGTTTGATTTTTTTTTCCCCTGAAGCACACTATTTCTAGCCTTGCAGGCTCCATGCCAGTTGTCCATGTAGAAGAGAGCCCATATGAATCTCAGGGTGGAAGAACAGAGGTTCTCTCCAGCCCCTCCTGGCTGTGTGGCTGACCCTTGGAAAACAGGAGTGGCTGCCAAAAAATCCCCCGACTTCTCTTCTATTACAGAGTTTATCCATCCAGCAGTTTGCAATTTTAATATGAAAAATTGCCTTGGTTATCTCAAAATGCTGGCAAATGAAATTCAGTTTATTGGGTTTTTGTTGTTTTTATTTTTTTCTTTTCGAGGTTGTATAAACAGTTGGTAAGTGACATCCCTGCCTTTAAGAACTCAGTAAGAAAACCCAGCGTGATTTGATTTGTTTGTGCAGCGAAAAGATTGTTCTTTAATCCCTTTGGAGTTGTTGGATTTGATACTCCTGCCAGTCGAACTAATGAAAAATCCTCTGGCAGAATGTGTGGGGAAGCTCAGAGATTTCCATCCCCTCGCTGCATTGCCTGTCCTGAAGGTGGTGGTGGCTTAAAAACTTCAGAGCAAGGGACAAAATTCCTGCATCCTCTGGGTAGCTGCACTCCACACCAGAAGCCAGTGCAGGGATGGAAGCCTTGCTGTAGTTGATACAAAATTAACACAGTTTCAAACAGGAAGTATAGGAGATTTGGGGAAAACAAAAAAGCAAACAAAGAAAAGACACACCCAAGCAACATTACCCAATAATCTTAAGCAGTTAATTGTTTCAATAGTGTTATATGCACTATTGAAAATATAATTCATGTGATACTTGTGTTAATCTTAGGTATGAAACTAGCAATTCATTGTTTAATTAATATGAAAGATTATATATGACTATATAAACTGTGTGGAATAATAAGAGAAACTGTTTTCTATTAATGGAACTAGGAATTTTTGTAATGATCTAGTGTAGGAGAATGTCCCTAAATAATGCAGTTTCAGTCTTCTCTGGTAATCAACTATCTAAGCAGCAATTTCAGTGACTTACAAATAGGCATCAATTTTGGAAAAGGAAAAAAACCACTGCAAGCATTTTTTAATGCTTATTTTCCAAATATATCCAATTCCAAATGTATTTATTTTATAGTAGAATACAAATTACACAAATCTTAGAAGCTAAAAGAGAAAGAATACAAAACATCCAACCTTAGGCCTCCCCAAAGCTTTTTATTTAAAATTGTCGCAGTATTTCTTGAAAAGTTCCAAATGCAAAGAAGCATCTTCTTAGGAAAAAACCCCATGTGTTAAAATGTTCTGCACTGGGAATTTTTCAGATTCATGCAATGGTTCATGCATTCACTAGATATAATAAGAAAAACAAGATTACATTCCTCTACCTTTCCCTGTTCCAAAGACTTTCCCTGAGATAGAAATATTATTTATATATTTATATGT
The DNA here is from genome assembly GCA_013400515.1 of Erpornis zantholeuca. Lineage (NCBI taxonomy): Eukaryota > Metazoa > Chordata > Aves > Passeriformes > Timaliidae > Erpornis > Erpornis zantholeuca. The sequence goes on along the minus strand of VZTN01026912.1, from coordinate 101,512 downwards.
GTGTTTGTACACAAACTTGCTGCATTCTCCCCCTCTCCCCACCCCCCCAATAATATCTGTTGACTTCTCTTTATGTTTTACATGGGAGAAAGAAAGATACCAAATCAGCACAGCTGACAAGGACATGGCCCTTTGGTGTTCTGATGAAAACTGATTTAGGAACCAGACAGTGAAATATTTATTTAGCAGTTCTTCAGAGTGAGTAAGTGTTTAATTGTTGATATAAACCCTGGAAGAAGGCTCTGATGATCATGTTAGCCTGTAATCATCACTAGAGTTCAATAATCAAACAATTATGTTTTCTTTTCCTTGCCAAGGCCTAAGTACATCACGAGATATTCAAAGAAATTCTTTTCTAGAACTGATAATCTAACCAGAGATTATTACATGCAATTTACTGTGTATATATATATATATATAAAATCCTTGAAAAGTAAACCTCATGCTTAACACTGGCAATATTTCTCTGCAGTTAAGAAAGAAATGCTTATTGGTAAAGTTACTTCTTTACTAAACTGTCCTGAGGGATGAAGAACAGTTTTAATAGACTGTGGTGGGTACCTCCCTACCCTGCCCCGCTCCCTTCCCCATCCTTGGACCTGCTCTATGATCTCAGAAGATCCTGATAAGCCTTGACCAAACCGTTGAATGCTGCCTTGAGGAAACCAATGGAGCTGTGAGGCATTTGCTGATTGTACCAGGAGCTCCTGCATGGCAGAGGTGGGACCATCAGTTGCCCAGCCAAGGTGGGAAACAAAGGATAAGCAATTATCCTCTTTTTTAAACCTGAATGACATCCCGAGTGAAACAGCCCCACTGTGAGTTATAGTCTGAGTGAAATGGTATGAGATACTGCACTTTGAGCAAGAGAAGTGCAGTAGTTACCAGCTTGGGTTATGGCCAGGATAGAAACTTAGTAATGACCAAAGTCAAACATCTTGAGAGCCTATGAGCAGCGCTCAGTCCCGAGTGAGGCCCTTTGAGCTCTCCTGGATCGCAGTGGCTGTGCCGGCACCTCCCTCTGAGTGGAACCTCTCTTGGAGCCCCAAACCTTCAAGCTTCTGATGCACAAAGGATTGTTATTGAAAACAAGAATATCCCCTCACCCCACACCTCCACAGGCCTTGAGGGGCTACCCTTCCCTTTGGGGAACGCCAGGGGGTTTGATGTGAGTATTTCACCAAACCCAACGGGAACTTCTGGTGGGTGCCTCTGCACACAGAGGTTTTACCTGTGTGTGGGTGAGCTGATCGTGGCATGAATGTTTCTACCTCAAATCCATAGCTAAGGCACTGTTATAATTATTGTGAACTCTACTGAATTGCTTTGCAAATGTTAAAGTGATTAATAGCTGCTAAACCCTTTTGTACCCTTATCTTTGCATCCATATCCTTTGTACCCTGACACCCTCTTGCATTCCTCACAAGCCATTCCAAATTGCTTCTAATTTGATCTTCCTCTGGATGTTTAATCTGTACAGCATGTAATTGAGGGAACCTTGCCACTGAGCTCTGAAAAGTTGCATTTCCACACATTCATATGAAACCCTGCTTTGGCCAATGCCTTTGATGGTTTCTTAAAGCAGCCAAACCACTCACTTGCAACACAGAGGAAGGTGTGGTGTCCACACACAGCTGGCATCTGCTCAGATCTCAGTGCTTGGTCCATATAAATGTCCTTAAGAATATGGCATATGGCACTGCAAGCAGGGGAAAAAGATGCACTGAGAAATAGGATTTTTTTTTTTGAATAATGAAGGCAAATGTATTAGAAGTAATACAGTTGGAAAATGGCAAATTAGAAAATTCAATAGTATGTCTTGTAAACCTTTTTAGTAAAGTTAAGAGTGTGTCAGCAATAAAATGCATAAAATTTAAAAATAATTTCCTTAAATGAATTGCTTTTGAAGACGTCTTAGGAAGAATTATTTTGACAATGTTAATTGTTGTCTTTTTTTTTGATGAATGGATTATGCAAAATTAATTCCCTCACTGTGTAGATTTAATCCACAACACAGGACAACTGTCAGAATTTAAAAGTATTTTGAGTTTTCTAATGAATAGATACAAAAACCCCATACTCAATTAATTTATTAGTTTGAAATTATAAATCAGTCACTGTCTTTATCTACAGTTTCATGCATTTGACCAAATCCTACTTTACAAATGCACAGAAAAAATAATTATAAGATATTTTTGAAGACAGAGTTCTATCATAGTATTCGAAAATATTGGGTAACTTCCATTCTGTTATGTCACTGCTTTACTCATGAAGAACCTACAAAACATAGAGACAACTTAAAAATGTATTCCAGTCCTTTGAGTGAGAAAGAAGTAAAAACCTTTCGTTTACCTTGCTAAAATTTCTTTAGAAAATTACTTGATGATCTGGGTTCACTCTTAATTTTCACAGACTATTAGAAAATCAAACCTTCCTTTGTTAGCCCTTACTCTTGCCTAGCTAACACTGTCTCCCTGAATGGACATAGGAACACCAGCGTGTGCAGGGGTTTTGTCCACTTTCCACTGGGAGTGGGCAGCACCGATGTGCAGAGAAGTTAATTTACAAAAATTACATGTCTAAAAGGCTTTCCCTATTGTCTGGAGATGAGGTGATGAAAAGGTGAACTATCCTCCTCTTTATCCTCCCTGGGTGATCTGCATTCAGAGAAACAGAAGAAATAATCCAATCACCCAACTGTGCAAAGCCCCAGATATATATCACAGTGCCCGTGATGAAATTTTCATTTTAATTTTAACTTTAAATTTCCACAGGAAAAGCGTTCAGCCTGCCTAAGTGAGAACCCAACTGGAACAGAGTTCATCTGGTTCACCTGATGCTAAAACACAGGTGTATGTGCTCTACATCTTTCAGATATTTGACCTGGTACATCTTTCAGCACTTCAGCAGTTTTAAATAGTCTTAGTGCCCTCGCAGGAAAGAATATAATGCATTAATTTCTGAGGGTTACTTCTGGGTTTAGATACATTCAGGACTTGAAACCAGGCAACTGGCCAGTGACTCAATGTGTCCTTAGGTACCTATGCTGGTTGTATTTAGTTTCCTGGCAAGCTCAGATTAATCTGCCCCTTTCCCTGTTCACAACTCAGCATCAGAAATCACTGATGACCTCTTGCAGATAGAACAGCCATAAATAGCAGTGTTAGTACAAGAAGTTAGTATAAGGCTAATTTCCCTGTTTCAGTAAATCAAGTTACCTAGGAGATAAAGGGATCTGTACTGCCACAAATCACCTGATATCTTGTCAAACAGCAGGTTCATAACTGTCTGGTAGGATTTTGGAATCAGAGATTGCTTCTTGATCTAGATCCATGAAGATTTAGTGTTGATTTTGTGCCTGTTGGTTTTCTTTGATTTTTTTCTTTTGCCTAGCTTATGTCAGATTAGAGAGCTTGACCTGAAAGCTGTTACAGTTGCTTTAACCACAAATACTAATCATCATTTCCTACAGGATCATGACAAATTAAAACCAAATGCAAAGAAGTCTGAACTTTACTCCTTGTCCCCTGATTGTGGGTTCAAAAAAGCTGAAATGATAATCAGGGAGCCTCATGCATGAATTCTGCCTTTCCCTGTTCTTAAAATTAAAACCAAAACATGGTTTAGGGGGGGAAAATGGGGTTTTTACCTCCATATTTATTTCAGGATCCTTGGGTACAGCACTTCGTCGAGGTGCCCCAAAAATACATGCACACCCTCACACCGAAATACACACAATTATAGGTCTTGCAAAATTAACATATTTATCAAAGATTCCCCAATGAGAGGCTCAAGTGAACTCCCTGTTCTGAGGAACCTTCCCCCTGGATGGGCCTGTCTGACTTTACAAAAATATGTTTTGGAGAGGTCCTTGGTGTCTGGGGCTCCCAGACTGTTTGGTCTCCTGGTTTAACAGTGCAGTGGGTCTGAGCTGAGTTATCAGACTTGGAAAGTTACAAGTATGTAGGCTAAAAGCACTAAGAATACATAGAACTATAAAATAGTGTGTAAGAGGGGTATAAAAGAAAAAGCAAAAAATCATCTTGGCATCAGAAGCTGATCCAACCTCACTGATCTCGCTCCTCAACCTTCAGAGAGGACTGGGCAGGGACTCAGGTTTCAGCTGTGTGGCAGTACCAGAATATTTTGCACTCCCACCAATCCTAAATAAGGTTTAAAAGAGCATTTCTGTGGGATAATTAAGCAGGTTTGTATCTACCAGGCACTAAAGTGGCTTCCTGCAGCTCCAGAGGAATGGGAGGCTCAGAAGCCACCTTTTGGTGGTTTATTGAAACTGCCTTTGAGCGTCCTCCCTGCTGGTTGATCAGTGTTTTGGAGAAGTAATGATGACAAGGGATGTCCTGACACACAAAACATTAAATGGGTGCAGGGCCCCACTCTATTTCTTTTTTCTTCTTACAATTGAATAGAAAATATTCAGAATTACTCCTAAACAGATAGTGATTATTATTTTTAGTTTATTAAAATTGTGGAATTAGTAAAATTAAGCAAAAATCAAGCTTCTCATGGATCTAGATGAAGAATCACTGATATTCAGTATACATAGGTGTGTATTTGCTGTTTGAGGAGATATAAGGTACCTAAATATTTTCAGAGGCTACAGATCCCTTGCCTAGTAAAAAATCATGAAAATTCTCAATCAGGAAACTTAGATAAGACAGCTATAATTTTCTATTATTTAATAAATGCAACTGTCTTCTCTGAAATATGCAATATTTAACAGTTAACAGCATTATCATAGAATTTAATTTTTTCTTCATTGGTGTGCAGCAGTGCAGCATTTGGGACTGAAATGGCTTGTGGTCCACGATTTGGGCAACAAAGATGGATGAAAATGACTGGCATTTACTGACAGCATCACAAACACAACTGGGCAGAGCTGTAATGCAGAAAGGAACGATGCTGGATTGTAATAATGCCTTAGTCTGTGACTGGCTGCTGAATACTTGTTTACAAATTATTGCAAGATTCTGTTTACACAAGATTATTTTAACCTATAACATTTTGATATTCTTGGGAAGTGCAGATGGTATATTTACTTAATCACTGTCAAAGCCCTAACTTTTTATTATTTTAAACTGATTCTGAAGTCAGCGTTACTTCTGCTCAGTGTTTTCGCATGTGTTACGCTTGCCTTGTTTCAACTCTTTTCCAGGCATTTTTGATTCTCCTCAGTGTTCATTTTTCAGAGTGAAGTTTTTCTTGGAAGTGACTGAATGCATAAGCCATCAGTGGGAGTGGTAGAGTATCTAAGAAAAAACCCCACCCCTTCCTACACGTCTTCCTGTTTGGCCAGGTTTTGAACCTTTCTGTGGTTCCACTGCTGGACCATGGGGTTATTTTTCCTTGGGACATGTTGTTTTAACCTGGCTCTACTTGTTACATTGCTGTACCCTGAACTGCAAAATTAATTCCAGAACTTTAACTCTGGAGTGATGAGTAAGGGACTTCTCCCAAAGACAGCAAGCTCCAGTCCTCTGGAAGGCTCTGGATCTGATCTAACACCTGGTTCTTTTTTAAAAAAATCCATCTCCATCTCAGATTCTCCCTACATTACCCTGGTATTTATTATTGTGATTTAGTCCCAGCTTTACATGTCAGTGGGGTTGTGACAGGCAAAGGAACCAGCGGGTACACAAATAATGCAGTTTCCAGCCCAAAGTACTGAGTACCCCTGCAGACTGAATGGAGGGAGAAAGCAATTTATGGTGACTGACACTTGGGTTTTTTTCATTGCTCAGAGCTTGCATGTTTCCATGAAGACTTAGGCTGCTTATTCTCTCAGGCTTTTGAGAAAGAGAAGGAGTTGTACCTGCCACCAAAAGAAAAGGGGTTTATTTGGGTTTTTTATGATTCCTTTTGATGTGAATCTGTATACTTAGGTGGAATGGACTGAGAAATCTATGAGGAAATTTAACTCAGAATATTACCTTATATAAAGGTGCTCAGACATGGATTGAGACCTTCATTATTATTTTCTGAATAGAATAAATTTAAAAAAAATATTTGAAACAGCTGCATAGGGACTTAAATATTATTGCTTTATCCTCACCAGAATACTGGGATGGAATTTCACAGTATCGAGTATGTGTATAAAGGAAACCTTATGTAAGATAATGAGGTACTTTGAGGCAAAACTTAATGGCTTTACCTTACTCTCCCTACTGGTAGCGAATACTTGATAATTCCTAATGATGCTTTCTTCATACCTTCGTAGCAATATGTTCATTCCACATCTAAAAACAGTTTGGTAATGTAATTTCTCTATAAAATGCTGCTACTAACCGTATCTAAACTAATTAGGCACAGTCAGAAACAGCCTAAAAATGTAGCATGCTCGCTGAATGAGCAGATTTGGAATTTGGCACTGTTCCTACTACATAACTCGACTGGGATGCTATTACTGACGCCTTCCTTTCTGGGCCACAAGAGCCAGATTTCTGCGTCTCCTCTGATCTCCTCTGCCCTGGAGCGGTACTGTGGGCAGAGGGGAACAGCTTGTGTGGAGCTGTTGTGCTGGGGCTCCTTTCCTTTTTCATCACAGCTGGGGGAGCAGAAATGTGTGGCAGGGAGATCTGCAAGGGCACAGTGTGTCCTGACCAGTCCTGGCTGCTGGATGTTTTTAGCGACCACCACCAGCAACAGTGTAAGTGAGAACCTCCTCTGGGCTTTCCTTACAGTTCTGGGTGTGCAGCAGAGGCAAAACTTGCTGAAAGTTGGGGCCATCCTAATATACACTCCGTGCACTTTTTATTTCTAGCTTGGTTTTTATTTCGACAAAAGCTCTTAAACCATTAGCCCTCATGCTTTCCCAAATTTTAGCAAATGTGGCAAATTTACCAAGTAACTTTGATACACAGAGCATGAACCCAAGCAGTTAAATCTTCTAGTTGAAGGATTTACCAAATAAATACTAAGCAATTAGTATCATGGCATTAAAAAAGAGGAAGGAAAGTCCTTGCATAAAGTGATTGTAGAAACAGGTCATGAAATATCCTGATAGTACAGCAGAAATTTACTCTCCTGAGTGTCCAACTCAGAGTATATGAACTGTTGTAAGCCCTTTCAAAAGTCTTGTTGAGCAAGTTGATTGGGACCTTACAACAACTTGAGTCCCTTCTAAGTCTGATTTGAATTCGGTCTCCAAAACTCTAGGTAAAAGAAGTATATTGTATACTCTTAGTGTATTCAAAATGACAGCATTCATTTAATGAGCTGTGACCATTTTTTATTATTTTGGCTGAATCTGTAAATCATTATAGCTTCTCCGAGCTCTTTGTTATTAAACAACAGATACCATGTTCACAAAGAGCACTGAAATACCATCTCAGACCAAACACAAACCAGTGCAAAGTCACTGAATCATGAAATGATTGATTTGTCACTTGGGGAGCTCAGTGGTTCTGCGGTGGTCCTGTGCAGAGCCACAGAAGGAATAGCTTGGAAGGATCTTGACACTCTGTCACTGCTGCCTCAGGGGAAAGGTACAAGCAAAACCTCAGGCCACCACCCTACAACATATGCACAAGTGCTATGTTGGCTTCTAGGTCCAACATATAATCTCCTTTTTAGTGAGATTTCCCAGTGTTGCCTGGAGGATCTCACTGGTGCAGGCTTGCTGAGGCCTCACAAACATCTCCATGGAATGAATGCTGCAGGAACATTCATCATGATCCGTGTTCAGGCTGGCTGGGATCTTTCCAACAGCCCCAAGATTTTGGGACGCTTAAGTTCTCTTCCTATTGTATTGCACTGCCCAATCTAACATTTACAAATAGTAGCAAGGAGTTTTCTGTTGCTTTCCCTGAAAGTTGGATCAAATCACAAAGGATGCATGCAGCTCAATTGTCTGGGCTTCTCTGAGAAAGAACCTATAGTTAATGCAATAATCGAGCTCACAATGGGCCAATGTTTAGATTTACCAGCCCTGACAATTTGTTTGCATCTTTAATTTGCTCAATCTGTTATTTCTTTTTCAGTAGCTAAACATTTCCATGTAGAAGTAGTCAGCAAACTCTAGCATGTTCCAGGCAATGAAAAGTTCTAAATATTTTATTTTTCTGTTGTAGGTTTGCTTGTGCTAAAGAACATGGGTACAGCTCTGCAAGGGGGATGTTTAATTTTTCTTCCTGGAATGATTTTCTTCCTGGAATGATTCTTCCTGGAATACTTTTCTGTGAGTCCTATGACTAGGCTGAGGCCAGCATGGCAGTGGAGAGGATCAGAGTGCATTTTTGATAGGATCTATAAGTACTGATGCCAAAATGAAATAAAACTACTGCATTCCTAATCCTCTTACCTCTCTCAGATCACTGGTCTTCATGACAAGTCTATCACCTAGAATCTCAGGCACTAACAGCTGTAATTTGGCATCCAACAGAAAGTGGGAAAATCCAGCAGAATATTTTAGGACAGGCCACCAAAAACATCCACTGGAAAATCTCAGCTTCCAGTCCTGCCTAGCTCTGTTAGATGACCACAAATAAGCTGCCTCTATTTTTTATGCTGCTTTTGCAGCTATTAGGTCTTTGTAATTTGGGGTTGGTTTTGTTTTTCTCCGAAACCTGATTATGCTTGAATGCAGGAATTTTATTTGTGTACAAAGGATACGAGAAAACATCTCAAAAAGAAAAGGGAGAGGATGCTTTGGAATAGGAAAAAACCTAGGGCTCATCTTATTTTTAAAAAAAAATCACAGTTTCTCTGCTGAAGCTTGCACAAGACTGGGAGAAGAAGGAAAAAAAGGAAATTCAGGACAGTTTTAATTGAATTGGGCCCTTAGTGTGCTGTTTAAACTACTAAACCTCATGATTAGACACAATGATTGAGCTGCAGTATAGAAGAATAACGCTTCAACATGAGATGTAAATCAAATACATACTGCACTTGAATCCTGGCTAAATACCATTGAGGGGGATTTCTCATGCTGTGGGGTGCACCTGAGTGGTGCCACCATCTCAGAAGGCCATTCAAGTTCCTCAGTTATTGTTTTTGCACCAACAAATTATTTCGCCCCGAGGGCAAAAATTAATCAGAAAAAAGGAACATAGAAAGTCTTCACAGCCTTTAGGATCATGTGTAGTGTATGCCCAATAACCCTATCTCTACAGAAGAGCTGTGCCCTCTTGCCCCTGCTGGCCTGGCACCTTCTGAGCTATGTCTGGAATTATAAGGGTCAGGCTGGGCTGATTTCCCTCTTTATTTCACAAGTATGGAGTAAAATGCAACTCATGATATAAGATACCAATCAAAGCAAAGATCATCACAGCCTGCCCTTAAATGAGCTGCACTCACTTGGTGACTGTTTCAAGAGTACATCTTTCAGTATGTCTTTTTAGGGTCTTCATTATTGATTTTTAATATAGATCTAATTGGGAATCTCAGATTGTTTTTGATTTGATCTTTTTCGGCACAGACTTAAACCCTAAAGGAAACTAGTCACCTCTTTGATGCATGTGCCAAGCTGCAGTCAAACTTCAAAGGGCAAAGGATACATTTTGAATTTCCTTTCAACTTTCCCCCATTGGCCTGGCTGCTACCACATTATGAATTATAAACAGTTCTATTTTGCACTTGTCATTACACTTCACACTTCATACAAGGATCTCAAAGTGTATTACAAACTTCAATTAAATAGAACAATACCCTGATGAACTGGGTTAGCTACAGTTGGAAACTATTTCAACACCCAGTGAAGTTTAGCCATTTGAGGGATTGCAGATAGTTCAAGCAAGTCACGGGAGTTCAAGCAGAGAGAAGAAAAGTGCCTGTGATAAAAAGGGGGATGTTATTAGGCAGGATATTAATCAACACCTCACTTGCAGCGTGTTTACCATCCTAAGCCTTTCATGAAAAAGGTCACAGTATCAAATTCAGAAGACCAAGAAGCCAAATTTCAGCAAGAAATTCTGCATCTACTACTTGAGACAGACTCCAGCTGAGTGTTGCTAATGGCAAACAGTAAGTGGCCAGGAAAGGATAAAAGAAGGATAAAAGAAGACATCTGTGGAGTCACCCAGATTGTGACTATCGGTAATGCTTCTGAAAGACCTCTGAGCAATGGCAACAGTCAGAATGGCAGGGGTTTGGATTAGCAGTGGCAAAACCTCTCCCCAGATTGGAAGGCTCTCCTGGGGCATCTTCATATAGATCTACGTAGGCATATTTTTGAGGGGCCTGTCAAAATCAAAATATCTCTGGAAATACAGGGCTTGAATCTCACTCACACAGAGGCTGGTGCTTATATAAATGAGGCTCCTCAGGCCTGCCTCTAGTTACTATTATGGATGACAGTTTCTATCAAGATTTTTTTCTTCACTTGTCTGAGGTTCTTTTAAGTATAAAATAGCTCCCGTGTCCTTTCGCTTCTTCTTTAGTGTAAAGTAGACAAGATCTAGCCTGGAGGACTCTTCAGCTGCCTCACTGCTTCCAAAAGAGAAAGAAACCAAGAGATTTTCCCTGGCTCAGGAAGGTGTCTGTTCTCCTGCTTCAGCCAGGTTCAGCCTTAAGCCCACCCTGGCGCTTCTGCCCAGTGTTTCAGAGGGAGGAGTCAAGAGTAGGATCACATTGCCACTTTTGGTTCCACCTGATGTTGAGGCTTCAGGTTCAGTTCAGCACTTGCACGTGGTAGCTCATCAGAAGCATGGCTATCAGGATGAGAGCACACAGACTGTTTTAGGGGGGTTTTGTGCTATTTTTGAGGGGGAAAAGGAAAATATTTTTAGTTTGTTTTCAGTGCTCCCATCTGCAATTTTACACCTCCATAGCAGTGCCTGATATCATGGCAGACTGTGCGATCACGTCCTTGTAATTACAAAGCAGGCCCCACTACTGTCTGCCATTTATAGTCCAAAATGTTGGAGGAAGAACTCAGAGGATGTATCTGCAATGAGCTAAGTACCAGACAGGTTTCTGTGGTGCCATCATGTGAACAAGTGTGGAGGATCTGTATCTTGTCCTTCAGTTTTCTTCCCAATAGCACTGATGCATTCATGGGCGGGAAGGCAAGAGTGATTTTAAATTAAAGCTGAAATCTTTTAGTCAAGGTTCCCTCTGTTTCACCTTAGTCTTGGGGGGAGGTAAAAAATCACATTGAACCAACATTGGCAAAGATAAACAAATGGCTTTTCTAATTTTAAGCTCAGCAGAAGCAGACTCTCAGGAAAAACTGGCCTCTCAATTTCCCCTGGGATTAGCACTGGGCTAATCAGATGGTTTGTGCTGCCCTGACTTCAGCAACTCATGCTAAATTTAAGGTTGTGTGAACTATTATGGTTAATCAGATGGAATCTTTAACCAAGAAAAGTAACAGAGAGGTGGCCAGGAGGTGTCAAATGCTCGCCCCTTTCTTTGTCCAAGGAGGGCAGGACAAAATAGCTATTGGGAAAAAGGAATTTGCATTTGCTCCCATGGAAATACTTTTTATCCCAGGCTTTTTTCCCCCATCAACTGGAAGTGGATTAATTTAAGTTGAAAAAAAGAAACTTTTAAAATAGAAAATACACAGATAAAGAGCTAGAGAAGGAGAACAACTGTGCTTTAAATTCACACCATCACTATTAGGATGTTTAACTCTGCGACTTTGCTTCAGAAACCCTGTGATTATTATAGTTCATAATCATACTCAGAGATAAGGAAAAAAGTAATCTCACACAAATGTAGCAACAAATGTTCGTGGAATGATAGTCTGAAAACATTTTCATTTCATCCAAATTTTTAAACTGCTTGCCTACACACAGGAGTATGCAAACACATGTCTCTAGCCACAGCCAATTTACTCAGTTGTACACTTAAATTGAGAAGAAAAAATAATATAGTTTTCTTACTTGTTCTTCAGTCAGCCACTGGAAATGTCAGTTACATGCATCCCAGAACTCCCTGTATTATCTTTTGAAGAGCAGATATCTTGAAACTCTTGTGCAAGTGTGTTAAAACCAGCAGTCAGTACTTCTGGTATCTGTGAGAGGATGGCTCTCCCTGACAGCTCCCAAGCAGTTTTAGGCAGAATGACTTTTTGCCCTTCCTCAGTCTAGACAAGAAACATACACAGAGAATCATTAATGGATCCACTGAATAAATCATAAATCGTTGGTGTGGCATTTAGCCAGTTGAAGAGGGAAATATCCATGGAGAAGGCAGCCTCTGAGATCCCGCAGGCAGTAAAACCTGCTTCCAGGAATTCTGGCTTGCACGACAAAAGAGAAAAGGAGCTATGCAAGTAGTTAAGGGGAAAAAATAGACTATAAGTCTGGTGACAGGCCAACAAAAGCACAGGATTCCAACACTGACCTAAACTAAAAAAATTGGTCTGAAAAATTCGGTGATCTTACAAAGAGGGTTATTCTGTTAATGCAGAAAAAAGGGAAGTGAGTGTTAACTAGCCCAAAAAAATCCCAAACGTATTCTTCTCATCTGAATAGTCTTTAGCAAGCAGTGGAAATCTCTTTGATTGAAAAGGCACTTCAGTCCTGAGATGAAAGAGGGGGCAATTATGTCCCTTTCCCTTCTAAGTTCAGGTATATTTAGGGCGGTACTTTTTAATCTGGTCATCCACAGTAGGGTTAGTGCAGCGAAATGATGCAGCTGAAGGCTGCAAAGGTACAGAATGTGTGAGAAGGTGGGGAGGGGAAAGTGTGTTAATGCCAGCACAAGATACACACAATTGCCTGTTTTTCAACTCTAACACCGGTGTAAGGCTTTTAAAACCTGCCACTGGAGTTTATTACTGATTGAACTCCCTTCACGCATTCTGCAGGGTGGAAATGCACACTTTGGGTGAGTAGAGGAGAAGGTCATATGGCAAGCAAAAATTAAATAGACACGAGGCAATTGGTTGTAATAAACTGCAGAGTAAAGCACTGCTAGGCTCTGATGCAGACATACCTGAAAAGCCAAAAATCTAACTGCACACAAAAAGCTACATTTCATGAGGGTAAATATCAATGAAATCTATTCAACATTTGCATATTCAACTCCAGAATTAGCAACTTCAGTTTTTTAAAATTAAACCAAGTTTTTCTTATAAAATAAGTCTCAGGAATGGCACAATATCGAGGGATAAGAATAATAACAATTTAAAAAACACTATCAGAATTTTGAAGAAGAAGCTGCTTATTTTTGGGAATGAAAGCTGACTTTCCACCCACTGCGCTGTCTAAACTAAATATGTAAAATATCTTGAAAGCAAAGTTTTCACAAACACAACTAGCAGCCAGTTTTACTATAGCTGTGGTAAGAGGTCCTGGTAAAAAACAGGAAAAAAAAAAAGTCTTTTTAGTTCAAAGACATTTCTTTACAAGATGTTAAATATTACGATCGTGTTTTATACCCCCATGATGAAGCATGGAATCTTTGCCACCTTCTTGCTCCATGCAATATGAAATACCAAAAAAGAAACAGATGGCTTTTGGTCCTGCGCTCCTGTTTCCTTGTCACATCTCACATGATCATTATAACTGGATGGAAAAGAAAATATGTTTTATACAGAACTGCAAGAAACCTGCTTCCTAATCAGAAAAAAGCTCCTCTATCTTGAGATGCAAATAACACGTTTCAGTATTACTGGAAAAAAAAAATCATTATTTTAGTATTATATTAGAGAAAACATGAGTGTGGGACAGGCACAGTGGTTGGACTGTGAAGAGAAGAAACAGAAGTGGAATCATGCATGCAGAGGCAAAACTGGACTGTGCCATAGAAATGAAGATTGCAGTGCACCTTCAGCCTGCCTGACATTGCTGCAACTAAAAAACATTGTACTGCTGCTTTTAATTCTTCCAAGAAGCCAAAGTCTTGGGGAAAGTGTTACTTCTGTAATCTTTTAAAGAACCGTGTTTTGTAAGTGTGAGCTTTCCTAATTTATTTAATCTCAGGAACTTTTTGTTTATTTCAAGAGACTTAGTGCACTTTGATATTAACATGGTCAGAGTGTTAATAAAAAAATAAATCACTTGTTCTTGCAAACCATGGATGGAAAATTCCTGTACCAGTAAGGCTCTGTACATTCAGAGCCTGTCCCTGACTCCATCACCTTCAAGCTAAAATAATCATATTTAGCTGAAATAATGGAGCTGGAGATGCTCTGGATGGGGCAACAGACATTTAAGCAACATTTCTGGATTTGAAGCTAACCTGGATCACAGTGTGTGTTCCTCTGTCTGACTCTCAGCTCACGGATGAGAGGGAGCAGCAGGAATGAGCTGCCTCAGGGCTGTGCAGTGCTTGTCCCAGCAGTGCTTACAGGACACACAGAGTGGAATTCCCACGGGAGAGAAAAGGGGATACTCTACTTCTAGATTCTGGTTTTCTGCTATTCACTGCCACGTGCCCAACTCACCCCAGCAAGCTCTCTGTGTGCATCACTTCAGAATCCAGGGCCGAGCCTCTCCTGCTCTGCAGCTCCTTGGACCACACTGTGGCCTCAGAGCAGCATCTTCCCAGCACCACTGTAGGTGATGTCCAGATTACCTGACCGTCCTGCCAAGCCACTCACAGTCTTTCTTGTCCCTCCTGAAGGACTCTATAAGTCTACTTTCACTTCCTGCTTTCACTGAGAGGAAATTTGCATTATTACAAGGATTTTCTTACAGGCCACCTTAGGTAGCTCGCTTGCTGTTCAAAGCGGGGCTGTGTTTTTCTTCTTTAGAAAGTTCCTTGCACAGCCTTGTGTCCTTTTCTATAAATGGCATAACTGTGCTGATTAGTAATAAAAGAAGGTTCCACCACCCACACCTACTCAGTGAAGCTCCATTCCTGCAGCTCTTTCCTGTTTCTGGAAGATTTTTCTGTTAAGAGGAATTCTTAATTAGTTAGTAAACCAGTACATCAAGACAAATTAAAATATCTCTGGTCCTGTCCAGAGTTTCACTGTCCTGTCACAAGTCTGACCTTCCTTTTCTGGAAAAGCTCAGAAAGCAAAGACCTTGGGAAACAGCTTACGTAAGAAGGCCCTTGTATCTTCCCCAGAGATAAAATGCATTTTCCTCTTTGTATGTGAGAGTGACCTTGGCCAGAAGGAATCAACCTTTTGACAGCTTACACAGATTTAGAGGCTTCTGTGCTTAGCCCACAGGTCTGACTTTAGCCTCACAACATGTCTTCAAGTCATATGAATGCTCTTCCCTAAAGGTGTGTGGAAGCAGTAGGATTAGTTGCCTGAGCATAAACTGGGGTGGAAATGCGTTTTCTTCTCATGTTCACATAACCAGTAATTGACCACTCAGCCTGTTCGAGCTCTCAGAGTCTCAGCCCTGTAAGAGAAGTTTGGGTTTAAACCCTGGTTTACATGAAGAGCTGTATCCTCATCTGGCAGTGATCAGTCTGGCTCCATTAGCCTGAGTGCTGATTTACACCTGTTGAGGATTTGATAGCTTCTGTGCCACAGGAGCTTGCAATAATAAACCCAACCACAAAGATGAGAATTCCATTAAGGGTCATTCTGTAATAGGCCATTTTCCTTTTGACCAAATGTTTGCAACACACAAATTGATGTTTTGAGGTCACTCTTGCAGGATAAAATATTCTTGGGAGTGTTTGTAATATGTAAATTATGCAGTGGTTTGACAAAATGATTTAACACAATGAGTCAAAGGTGGCTCACATGCTTCTGTCTTGCTTGGAAAAAACCCCACATTCTTCTAAATGCAATTGAGATAACTATTCTATTAGATAGATATTAAATAACTAACAACTACTAAGTACATATAGAAGGGGGTAAAGAAATGTAAGCCACAATGAGGCTCCCTATGCATTCCTGCTAAAATTTCACAGCAGATCAGGTCAGCAAAATCAACTTCAGGTCCCCACATCTGAACAAAGGTCTGGGATAGTAACCTGAATTTAGAAAGTAATGTTGTGGAAAGACAGAGGATGTCACTTCTCTGTTGCATGGAGGTTTTGAACTCCACAGATTCAGTGTAGACTTGCACTCTGTGCAATTAATCACTTGCAGGGAGATGGGTGTTTGGGGAGTCACAGCACAGCCACTCTCCATTTGTGGAGCTGGTGTGTCAGTGCTGTCCTCCCTGCTGATTTAGGAATAGCAGGAAAGTCAGTCCTTGGACCTGCAGGTACAGTTCTCACAGTGCCAGGCTTCAAGAAAAGGTGCAAACTTACTGTACAGGAGGAATCCTCTCACTGGTAGTGGTCCAAGGAAAAGCAGGAAGAACTTTACGGATGAACAAACAAGCCTGCAGCTTTGCAGGCAGGTTGATTAGATGGCACTGACTGAAAACAAAAGGCACTCAGCTGCTGAAGAAGGCACTTGGCAGCATGAGACAGACTGCAGAGAAACTCAGAACAGGAAGCTAAACATGAACAAAAATAGACAATTTAGTGTGGAAACAGAAAGTTCAGGATGAAGCTAAGCCAAATGCCTGATTTGATATTGAAATGTTCTGCAAATTTTTCTTCAAAGAAGTCCTGGAATTCAATCTGATTTCCAAATGTCATCATTTTAGATGAAATTACACTTCTCAAAAAAACCCCAAAACCATTTCTTATCTGTTTCCATTCATTCTGGTAATTCCCTTTGTCAGCTGAAAGACACAAAAGTCATAAACCCCTGGTTAGCTCAGTTCCTGCCCCTGAACAGGCAGGAGTGGTACTCTGTCACATCTGCCTGTCATCTCAACCTGGCCTGCCCTCTCCCTCCTCACTGCTGGGCTTGACAGGGGAAGGTTTACTCTGCTTGAGCAAATCACTCAGCACCTCAGCTCCAGGAAGGCTAAACAGTAAATTGTCTGGCCCTGATCATAATCCATCCTTTCCCCATATATTCCCCTCTCCAGGCAGCTGTACTGATCCTGGAGGAACACCTTGCTGTTCTAGACCAGCATGCCCTGAATTTGTGCTTTTAACACTTTACTTCTTCTGCTTCCACCACTGGAACAGCTCGCAGTGGGGAAGGACATTCTATTCTGGGGAAGCCTGAATCCCAGCTGCAGCTTTCATTAGTTCTGACAGCACAGGCTACTTGTTCCAAACCAGAAGATCTCCACTCAGGCCTTACTAATGCCAAGACTGGCAGGCCAGCCAAGGAAAGTGTGTGTCCACAGCTCCAGGAGCTGAGTTTTTACAAATATTCTTAGAGAATCCACCAGTGGTTAATGGAATTCCACCTAAGCCAGTGCCCTCTCTGTCTCCTCCCTCAGCTCCTCTGCAGTTAGTTGGCAACATCCAAGCTAAGTGCCATTAACCAGGATTCTTTCCTGCTGGAATATTGAGCTGCAATCACACTGCTTGAAAAGCTTTTCATTTCTTTAATTCTATTTTTGTACAGCACAGCCTCACAGCTCTACAGTGATGTATTTCAGTGGGCATCCTGCTCGTATACAGATGCTGTAACATCTATTCTAGAGAGTTAATTGTAATGTAAAGCTCATCAACATATTTCAAAGCCATCAGAAGATCCACTTGACACATGAAATATTTAGAAATCATTTCCACAAGATTTTTTCATCTCTCCTTATTCAGCTGTTTTCTATGAAAAAAAAAGCCCCACAAACTTAAACCTGTATGGCTTTTGGGTTTGTGAATGTTTTCCTTTGTGGTTATGGGTTTTATTTATGAGGTGCCATGTGAGACAAAAGTCATCCCAGGCTCATACTTTACTAGTTCAGTAAATTTTCCATACTTTAATGATCAAGCTGCATACTTTACTTGTTACTTTTTAATATACTTCAGTGATCAAATTGTATAGCATAATGATCAGTTTTCCTAATGTGCCTGAATGAGTTGCATACCTCATTAATTTACATACATACTTTACAGGCTAAAATTGTAGAGTGTTTGGATGAAGTGAATAATTTAACAATCAGCCTTTTCTCATAATCTGCACAGGAGCCCAGGAGTATGTGTGAACCAGGGCGGGGTGAAATTGTAAAGGTGTGGGTGGGAAATGTTGGTTTGAACCCCAAATGAAAACAAAAGATTTCAGAGCATCTGGAAAGTTGAACCAGCATGGCAAACCTGGTTTGTATTTGCTTTGTATTTCCAAAAATATTCCCTTGTGGATTAATTTTGAATTTTAATGATGGATTTATCCCTTCTACTACTAAAGCAACACAACAAGCTGTTCAAGGTGGACGCTGCATCTTTTAAAAAGCAGTTCAACCTCCAGCCCTGTCATGGACCAAGTACCTCTTGAAAGACGTGGAGGCAACTTGTTTTATTGCTGAGTTGGGGCACAGAGTGTTTGGGGTCTTGAAGGACTGTAAAAAGAGGCTTAATATAAAAACACAATAGTCCTGCAGAGTTTGACCCCAGCAATTGTGCAGCTTGACAAGTTGTTGAGAATGCTTAGCACCTCCTTGGAGGAGGAGAAGACATGGAAGCCAACCCTTCCCTAACAAAAGCAGTTGCCTGTTCTAAAGGTAACTCGAGAACTTGCTGGTGGGTCCATAGTACAGGACAAAAATACATTCTTTAAATAATCATACTGGCACGTTATAGTTCATAAAAGTGGTCTCTCTGTTGATATAACTCAGATGAAACTTACTGAATTTTTTCCAGCATAAAAGCAAGAAATAGGAAATGTAGCATTTACAAACCTTTACAAAGTATTCCACTATTTCATACATGAGAACAATGTAATCTGTTTGTTAAGACTGCATTTTAATTTCAGTAAGCTGAAAGCATAAATATTTTAAGCCCCCAACTTTTAAATAACTATTATTAAGGACAAAGTAACAGTTGCACTACTAAAACCATTAATGCTAAATTTACAAAGAATAAAATACATTTATGCAACCTTATAAAATTTTTAATAAAGCTACACTTACAATAAGCACTTTGGTAAAACTGTCTATTGCCAGCTGACACACAAAACCTCTAACCAGTTACAAATGCCTGTAAAACATTACAAATATTTAGAAACACACGGCAAACTTTTGGAGCTGTTTATGGATTCTCCTTCATGGGAAACCTGTGGTCCTTCCTCTTCCTTCTCTTGTGCATCACTCAAGCCCTGTAATTTTGATACCTGACAGACTTTGTCTCAGGATTTGAAGAGGCTGAGACAGGTCTCACTGGTTTTCCAGCTTCTGCTTTATGACAGAAGGTTTAATCACTGTATAGCTCTGCTTAGCACAACATTCCAGTATTGCCATGGCAATAGAGAGGTACAGTTTGCCATTGGATGATGATTATTATTTTTTCCCATTTTACTTGTGCTTTGAGCACACACTTTCGAAAAGGAAACATGGTTCCTTTCTTGGGACTTAAGCTGCAAGTTAATACTCTTTTCTAGTCATCAACTTTCACATCCTTAGCCAGGTTCAGAAATGAGCTGTAAGGAAACATCATTTGGACTCCTGAACACTCAGATCTACTCACACCTGCTTCCTGCTAGGAAAGGCAGGCTGAGAGGGGAGAAGCCAGAGGAGAGGACTATGAAAATAAATAGGACAGAGACCTCTTTGGTTTACACATTAGATAATGTTGCTGTTATTTGCAAACATCATAAGGATGGCTGCACTGATAACAGGATGTGATTATGATCTGCTCCTGCAGACTGCACCAAGTGAGACACTGCACAGAGAAACAGTAAATCTGGTTTCATTTGAGTTGTTGCAACTCTCATATTCAGAACATCAGAAGGCCCTGTCCATGACTGCAGCCAAGATTTTCTCTGTACTTGATTAATTTCTGTATTTGACCTTCCTGGTACACCTACTCTGCTACTCTAGTTTGGCACCAAGAACCTGCTGGGATTGCCACTCCACTCCTTTTTCTGCATGGCCCCTACCAGTCCATCTGGAGACATCAGGGATCATTGAGCACATTTGGATATCCCATGTCCTGCATCAGCCCTGCAGGGCGTTCTGGCTGCATCCATGGTCATGCTTTCAGCTTGCTGCATGTCCAGACCAAAATCTCAGTGCACAACTTGACCTATTAGAGCAGTTTGAAAGAGGGCAGGGGCTTTGTGGAGTTAAATAGGAGTCAACAGAAATATATGTGGTTTTGTGAGTATATGTGAATATGTGTAAATCACATGCTTAGTCAGCCATTGCTAACACATCCAATCCCGTCTTCAGAATAAATGTAATATAGCTTGGTGGCTCTTCTGATGTCTGAGGTGGTTAATATTTCTCAGGACACTTTCCAGTGTGCTGTGAAATATTCACAAAAGCTGAGGTTCTTGAGAAGATGCCTAAACAGATTGTCTCATCATTTAAAGGGGAAATGGCCAAGTACTTGCTGAAATTCCAGTGTTTGCTTCCTCCACTGTCATCCTTCTCCAACAGAGAAAATGCCTGAGAAGAAAGAAACCTAAACATTCCAAAAGAGCAGTCTTTTTTAGTAGCCATTTAGCAGTTCACATGGAAACTCTTGAGTTCCATATGCCTTTTAATTGCAGGTGTTTTTTACCTGAAGAAACAAAACACATTTATCAGAACCACATTTAGTTCGAATATTTCTTTTATTGTAAAAATAAGTTGCAATTGTTGAAATGAGCCAAAAATAGTTTGTGGTTCTGTGACATGTGTAAATATAAGTATGGAAATAAAAAACAACCTGCAGTAAAAGCAAAAAGGCATTATAACAAATATCCAAACAATCCAGAAAAGGTAGTGGTTAAGATAAGAGATGAAGCAAAGAAAAAAATTAGATGGCTGCCTTAAATAATTTACATGAAAATATTTTTAATTAAACTCACCTGAGCATATTCAATTTGCNCCCCCCCCCCCCCACCTTGACTGTTGATGAGGCAAGTTCATTTCCTGCTCTATAAAGGACTTAATAGCCTTCCATCCTCATTAACTTCAGCTCATCCTGAAGGCTAACTCTTCTCATCCTCCCTTGCACAAAATTCCCAGCCTCTTCCTTGAGGGAGTTTTCCAAAAGTTTCCCAGGGGAAACAGTTTAGGAAAGAGTTGCAGCCACAGAAATTGTGAAAGAGCAGTTCAAGCAAGCAGCAGAAATACCAAAGTCTAGAAAAGCTGTGGGTCAGTTTGTTGTGGATCAAAGTTGTGGCAATTTGACCCCAACAAGTTTGGAACAAACATCTCAGGAGTCTTCAAACAGTGAGAAGAGATGTCTGTAAAGCAGCACCATCTCTGTGGAGCTCTTTTCTTTGGGTGCTAGCTCCAGAGACACCACTAGCAGGCTGTTTTTTGAAACTTGTGTTACTCCTGACTGCACAGATGGAGGTTTCAGAAATTAAGCCACTGATAATAGGGAGTTCTATCCCCATTACCCTCTCAGGGACTGGTCCCTTCCCCTCCCTTGTGCAGGCAGCAGGTCTCCCATGGCCACACACAGCTGGTCAGGCTTTTGTGATGTTGATGTTCCTTAACCCAGGTCACTGGGCCAGAAGAAAAGTGCTTACCAAGGCAGAGGGCAGGATGGCATTGCTGGGGATACAGGGTCTGCCTCTAAAAACATGAGCTTGAGCTGGGCCTGAAACTGCAGGTGCAGATGACACGGCTCTGGAGCTCTTTCTGATGGCAGTGTTTCCTTCAAGGTCTTTTTGATTATTCTTTCCCATGCTTGATAACAATCTTGCTGTGGCAGGAAGAGTTATTTCCTCTAGAGGCTTCTGCATTTCAGTAGAGTGCAACACTACGGTCTAGGACTGCTAAGCATACAGCTTTGTTTCATTCAGAGCTTTCCAAATTCTGGGGAGAAGTGGTTATTTTTATTGTCCTCATTTTACAGGTGGAGAAACCAGGAAACCTGCTGCCTGACAGCTAATGCACCTTATCTGTCTGTGTCAGAATCAGAAGCGGCCCAGAGCATAAATGCAGATACTTGCAGAGCCCCAGGTGGCAGGTGATAACTCCTGCAACTGATATAATGTGCTCACATCTGATCTGATGTCTTTTTTCTCAGTTGCTACATGCTCCTTTTGCCTGATAAAACCATAATGCCTGCCTGCAGTAGCACATTATATCCAGTTATAACAAGTCTCAGCTTGGGAAACTCAACAGAGCTGTTTGAAAGATATGATATTTGCAGACCTGGGACACAATTTACAGACAACTGGAGGAGGAAGGGATTCTTTGGGAGAGAGGAAGGCCCTGATAATTTGCTGTTTGCTTTTTCCTTTCCAAATCTTACCTTCACAAAACCTCTAGGCTTGATTTGATATGTTTGCTTTGTGGAATTACTGGAATACAATCAGTTAAGAAGCCTGAAGTTGACAGAAGATGGTATTTCTACATAGGCCAAGGCTGTTGGTAGCAATCAATAGCAGAAAAGTTTTGAAGCCTTTGGAGTAGTACCCAACAAGGCAGAAAAAATTACATCAAATAAGATGAAACTTACCTTATAGAGCAAATCCTAAGATGATGTAACTGTTCCCTTTATCTTTATTAGGGTTTGTTCTAAGCTGAGCACTGCAAAGCTTGCAGGTGGTGCAGCTTGCTTTTGTTTCTGCTGGTATTCAGATGCTCTGCCATCCTCAATTGCTCTCAGGAAATCAAAATAAGAGAGCTTGCTGTCATGAATGCTGATTCCTAAGCTAAGGGGAAAAACACAGAATGAGATATCAATGATTTTCAATCATTATCTCATGTTGTCTGAACTGATTAATTATTGTGATGTATTATTTGTACTGCAGCAGCACTTCAGGATATGCTTGTGGTGTCAGTGTATAAATCTTGTTAGTTCCAGCCCAAGCTTCTTATCAAGTCTAAGATACCCATCGTGTCATTTAAATTCAGCCACAGTCTCAGATGTACATGCACGTGAATTTCCAGATGCTGGGGAGGAGACCTGCTTTAGCCTGGGCCCAAGCACAAAACCTTCCTGTCCATCAGCAATAACTCCTGCTTTTTAACCACAGCAAAGTGTTTGGATCACCATTTGCTGATGGGCTCACCATCCCCGAGGTGGCTGCAGGACATGCAGGCTCCCAGTCTGCTCCGTGGAATTCTTTTTCTTATCACACTGCAAACATGATCTAATGGGCTCTGTTGAGGAAGAGATAAGCTAAGTGCTAAGCTAAGTGAGGAACCAGCTCAGTGCTGGTACTGTCCCTTGCCTTTCAGCTTTACAAAACACCTTTGACTTACCAGATGCTGAAGTGCTGCTTAATCCCCCTGCATGCTGTGATCCTTCTGACAGGAAGCAGCAGAACCACAGGCAACCATTTAATCTAGGACATCTCATACCTCTCTGTGGTTGCTTTTGTGGATGTACCAGCACAGCTCTATAGTCACAATTTCTCCACCATGTTGGAAATAACCAAACTTTGTTCCATACAACGCTTCTTCTTAAGGTTAAGACAAAGGGCTGAACTTCCCTCTCAACCTGCACTTCACTTTGCATGGCTTGGCAGGCCACTAGAGAATTATTTTACACATTCCTGGCAGGAGTGTCTCAGGCACAGGCCCTCCCTTCTTTGGGGTGCCCACTGAGCTGACAGAGGGCTGCTACATTCGGCCCTCAGTGCCTCATGGTTTGAGGTACCCAGCGAGGGTTTCTCTCTCTTTCACTTGTGGCCCATCCTGTACTTGTGAGCCCATCCCATCCCTGGGAGCCCATCCCATACTTGGGAGTCCATCCCGTACTTGTGAGCCCATCCCATCCCTGGGAGCCCATCCTGTACCTGGGAGCCCATCCCATCCCTGGGAGCCCCTCCCATCCCTGGGAGCCCATCCCGTACCAGGGAGCCCATCCCATCCCTGGGAGCCCATCCCATCCCTGGGAGCCCATCCCGTACCAGGGAGCCCATCCCGTACCTGGGAGCCCATCCCACGGGCTCTGCAGGTTGCACCCACAGCTTCCTGAATTCCTGTCTGTCACCTGGAACATCTGCTGGATCAGACGCACTGGAGAATTCCATGTTCTGTCACGCTGGAAATGGAGTGGGTTACAGAGCTGACTGCAGATAGCTCCAGGTAACAACAGTGAATATATTTTTGCATCAGATATCAGCAAGGGGAATCATGAGATCTTGCATATGATTTGGGAATGTGGGTTTTTTTTTTCTTGTTGCAGAGGACTTTGTTACCAAACTGAATTAATTTTTATTCGCATGTTTTACTATAGAAGGACTGGAATTTAGGCAAGCTTCACATATACATAAAATATGTGACTATAAAAGTTATTTAGCATGAAAAAATCAAGACAAGATGAATAGTGTTGATCAATACATGAAAATCTACTTTCAATGTCCTGTGACTTGTGGTTTCTTAACGAAAATGCATCTGATGTATTTTAAACAAGGACTCCAAAGAAGCCCAGCGAGCTTGTAGTGTTCATCACCACAATGGATACAGGAGCAGGGGCTTGCTCTGCCCTCATTTTCCCAGTATTAAGCCAGTGCAGCCAGTCTGTGGAATTTCCTTCTCTTAAAAGGTCACCAGAGAGTCTCCAGAATACAATTTACACCAGGCATGTTTGATACAGATCCATTGGCTCCCATGGAACCGTTCCAGACTGACTTAGAGTTACCATCTATGGAGAGGTTTATAAAAGATTTTAATAATTTTGTAGCCAATTATCAGAACTATGGGTTCTTCACACACATGTATTAGGTGGACAATGCTGCAGGGGAAAGCCTGCACTTTTTTCAGTCTTGCCCTCAGCTTTTTTGTTAGAATTATGGTCATGGCAAGTCCTAGAGAGCCAAGATTTGACAGAGGAGATGGCCCCACCACACGACCCTGATTTTCTTGTTTAAAAATGAATTACTGTAACGTACTTTTATCGTCTGTTTCCACAGTAAATCACCGGGGACCAATGCCTCAGCTACCAATCACCGGAATTCCCAGTTACAAGAATGTCTAATTAATGGGGAGAGCCAGTAAAACAAAGAGGAAGCTTTATAAAACAGGCTGGAAAAGAAATTAACTATAGACCCCATATCTGCTAGTAAGAAAAAAAAACATTCAAGAGCCCTGATTTTGCATCTTGCAGCTGCACAGCACTCCCACATACTACCCGTGTCAAGCTGGCTCCAATATTGGAGACAGTGTGTGGAAAAGGAAATAATCAACACCATTTCAGCGGAGAAATAAATTGCCAAGTGGGCATTAAAATTTTAGTAATAAAACTAAATGCATATGCTAATCTACTCTGTATTATTTTGAAAAGACTATTTTGGATCAAGAAAGGAATAATCTGCACAAAATTACAATGAATGGAGGTGTTTATCATCAAGAGGTCTTTGAGAAAGAAACAAGCAGCAGATTCCTATTAAGGTTTCAATTCATAAAAAGTTGATCACCCAATTAAAGGTGAACTGTGAAAAGACTTTGTTAATTTTATTTCAAAAATGAGTCTGGTCTGGCAGGCACTGGAGAACAAAACCCAGTGCTGTCAGGCATGTGACCTCTGGGGGCTGGTTTGGTGCAGAGAACTGCAGTACCCAGTGTTCGAGCAGGTCCTTTGTGTTCTTCAGCCACTACAATAGAGATTTTTCTTCTTTCTCTTATTAATACAGAGAATTAGAAGGATAGCTTGTCATGGCAGCAGCACTGGATCATTTGAAAGCTAATGTTATCTTATAACCTGATTTAATTGCGTTTCCATTTTTAACAAGATGTTTCTCACCCTTGCTCTGTTAAACTGAAATTAAGTAAGTGAAACAACCTGGGAAACAAATGCACGTACTCAAAGCACACCTTTTTTGTAAAAAAAAAGTGAAAAACCATTTAACTTTTGTTGCCTGCAAAATCAATTCATTATGCAAAAGTATTTTTCACACATCTGCAGTTTTAAGCATGTGGGTATCTCCATTAGTTTTAACAGAGTTTTTCATTTAATTAACACTCAGTAGAAGCTTATAGGCTTTAGTGGGTGTGAACAAAGAGGTCTTAAGGAGGTAATCATGCAAACCTGTTTAGAAAACTGCTGAAATGATCATCACCAAGACAAGGGTTGAATTCTTGTAAAGTCCTGTGCAGGCCACATATTTTTACATAGCCATCTCTACTTTTATCCTTTATGAAAGGCATTATTGAAATCTCGGAAGTAATCCCTGAATTTATCCCTGAAAGACAAGCAGAAGTTTATTTTAGCTTCTTTGTTATATTGGCCAAAAGGATACAAACAAATACACAGAACTGGGTGTGGGGGGGATGGTGCAGGGAGAGATTTTGAGCTTATCTCTGTGTGGTAAGTTCATAAAACTTATTCAGAGACTGCCAGATTGTTCACAAATAAACATCAAAACCACTATGTCCTCCATTTAATTTGTAAGTGGAATTGCATGGCTCAGGCCTCTTGTTACAAAGAAATGCAGCTTGGGATATGAACTGGTTCCTCTCTCCATTCAGAACTGCAGACACAAAACACAGTTCTTCTCTCTTCTAAAGCCTGTCCTGACCAGAGTTACAAAATGTTTATTATTATTACAGCCATTAAAATTATAAGGGTTTGGCACCATAACACCCTGCAATTCTTGAGGCTCCTGAAACTCTGACACCACAAGACAACTACTTTGACAAAATCTGCTGGACCTGACCAAAACCTGGAATACAGCAAGGCCTGATCCATGCCATGTGCTGGACTTCAGGTCAGGACCTTCAAACCTCTCTGAGATATCACTTCTGGCACATGATTGAATTCAGGCCTCAAAAATTGACGTTTCCTCTCCCTTCATTTTGTCACATTTCATTGACATCAGGCATTTTGATCAAATTTTGGAAACACAAGCAATGTGATTCTCTGCATCTTGACTCAGTCAAAAGCCTCTCTGCAATTTGTTTTAAGAGTTTAAGGTAGGCACAAGCTCATTCTTTGCATGTTCAAGATTGACTTTAACTACAACGTGCCTTAAGATTAATGTAAAATAAAATAATTGTGAATTATTCAAAATATCTGGAGACTCCTTGAATGCTCCAGAAAGTATCTTTGATCAGCAGGTATTTCTCCAACTTAAATTTTATTATCAGGCTGAATGGTTTTACCTAAAAACCCCCCAGACCACTAAAAGTCAAACTATTTTTACATTCTGGAGGCTGTTTTCTCCTTTGCCTACAAAGTGGTTTGTCCCAGCTCTGACCATACAGGTGGATTAGCAAATTTGTGACATTCCTTCCAGCCAGAGAGCAGAGCCAGAGCTCTGCTGATTATAGAAATATTCCATATTAGTGAGAGCCAGAGCCTTGCCCCAGTTGTGGTTTTGTCAGGTGTCCTAGAAACACAGTCCACACATCTCCTTTTTTTTAAAAAAAATTTTTAATAATACTGCCTCTAAGCCATCTTTTGAAGATTTTGGCTGTCTTCTAGTGCCACTATATGTAAGGCCAGGGGTTGTCTTTATTAGTGCTTTAAAATTGGGAATTCTTTCCCTAGATTTACAGCCCAGTATGTATATACTATTTTATGTAGTAAATGAAAAGTTACTTGCACAGGTTGCCTGTGTGAAATGAACTCTCATGGAACCTTCCTGTGCCAAGTGGCCTCTGCACACCTTTGTTATCTTTGTGGTGGCATAGTTGTAATCATTCAGGCTTATATTGTTGACAGTAAATTTTTTATTATATTTCTCCTCCTTTACATTTGCATTTGTGTCTAATCACATTCTCAGGCCCTCAGATGTTTTTTTCAGATTCCCTACTGCTTTTCTCTCTACTCGACATCTCCAGTTTCAGCAGGATTCTCTCTTCTAGTGAATGGCTTCAAGTGAATGGCTTTTCCTGTGAAAACTCAAGAATGAACTTAAAGCCTAAAGGAAGTCTTTGAAAGCAAAACCTCTTGTCCAGTGATCTAAAAAAGCAAGGTATTAAACACCTTTTCAGGTGCAAGGAAGTTTGCTAAGATCCAGCAGAACAATCTGGATGTTTTGATTTTTGTAAAAATTACTGATATTTGTAAAAATGTATGCAGCTCTTTTACCTAAAATACATTCTTTACAGAAGAGTGGCTGTCCTGAAACACATACTTGGTCCCAAAAACAACCTCAGTCACTTGTCTTTTCATCTTCCTGTTGCTAACTGGCTCATTTTCAAACTTCTCATTATTACTCCCAGAAAATCCAGCTCCTTTATGAGCTTCTCTCTCACAACCAGAGGGATGCTCCTGGCAGCACACACTGCTGTGAAAATACAGCTCTGCATTGTGTGTCTCCTTTTTCTCTCACACTAAAGATTTCTGGGTGCTGATCTCCTGGGTTTATGGATCCTTCCTCAGGCTCAATGCTTCAACCAAATTGAGGGATGGGTGTATTTAAAAAACGTCCAAACATTAACTCTTTCTGCCTATAAATTTAATCTACCCTGTTTATCTTTTGTAAATTAAGTTCATTCAATCCTTTGATATAAATTAGAGTCTTTCTAGACACCTTCAGTTTCAATAGTCTTTGCTCAACATGGAGAGATTCCCAGGCTGGATATTTTACAGTGTGCTTGGAGGTAGCAGTGATTGAGCACCAGTTTTTAATTTAGAGGCTGTTTATTCTTAGTCTGCAGCCCACTTGTGCAGCTCTTGCACAGCATTTCTCTGTGGTATTGTGTTGTATTGTATGTTTGTGCACCCTCACATAGATCTGGGGATATACAGGGTGTTTTCTTCTGCCTCTGCTTTTCCAGTTGCAAGGTCGAGCAAAGTATTTCCTATAGCTCCTGCAGAATTTCTAAATTCCTGAACATAATGGGAATCCATGAATTTTTACATATTTCACTTTGGCTACTTGCAGATAGCTCTGAAGAGTCTCTTTAAATTTTTCTTGTTTCCTTTTCTGACAGACAGCATGTCCTTCTCCCCTTCTGCTATTTCCATATTGTTCCTTATCACTCTCCTAGCTTGACTAAACAGATTTTTCTAGCATACCTTTTTTTTTTTTTTGATCCTACTTTCCTGGAATCCTTTCTGTATCTTTGGATCTTTGATTTGATCCTTTAAAATGGAATCTCTGAAATGTCATAGCTACTTGACTGATCTGTTATTTTAAGATCAGCTAAAAATTCTTCAAAGGATCCCTCCCTCTGCATTCCTATATGAAACCTGTGTCTTTCAAAAGTTCAAGTTTCCTTGCAAGTGCAATATTCCTTCAACTTACTTTCTGTAACTGCATGGATTGCCCTCTCAACCCCAGCTTGGTTTCATGCCATTAAAAACTTCGATAGCTCCTACTCCTGCAATATTCCAGAAAATAGTTGTGAGCTTCCTTATGATTAATCTGGGCATTGTGTATAAGTTCCAAGGCATGATGTGAGGTTTTCAAGGAAACTGCAATAATGCCCGTGTGATTTAGAGCCTCTAAAAGCCCCTACAGAGCTATCACTTTTTTGCTCACTTTCAAATCTCTCTTTTTCTGCTTAATTCCTTCCTCTCTTTCACATCCTGCTCCTGATACCATGTGGCACTGGGCTTGCACACAGAGCAAGGCTTGCATTGGAAAGAGCATGGAAGAGCTCTGCAGAGGGTGCACAGCAGTCGGGGTGCACTGGCACTGCCTTCCTGCTGGCTTTACTCTCCTCAATCTCCACGTTCCTAATTACTGACTAACCAGCTCAGCCTCCTCTTAGGTACAAGACCCTAGAGATCCAGCATCTGCTAATTACATCTCTGAGTTCTAACTTTTATTATGTTCAGAAGCCTGCAGACTTTCCAGCAGAGAAACAAATCTGAAATCTCCTGTCAGAGCAGGGTTTGCTATTTTAGAGCTGATGCGCCACTGCTTAAACCACACAGCTTTACAGCCAAGGGGCAGTTTTGGAGGAGGATGGGGCCTGAGGACCAGCAAGAGACCAGGAGAGTCACACCAAGGAAGCAGGACAGCAACTTAAAAGCCGAAGCCAGCTGGCCACCCTAAGGACAATTTGTGATTTCAGTGAGACACTGATCTCTGCCAGCCCCAAAGTCTATTCAGCACAGCCCCTTCCATCTTGCAAGGGTGGGCTTTGAAGTGTTAATACTGTCCACATTGTACCCTCATTGCAGAAAAATTCACCAACCCGTTCCAGATAGATTTACTTTCAGTGCCACTCTTCATCACTACTCTCATCTTCCACTTAAACCTTCACAGAATCACAGAAGTCCCAATGAAATTAGAGACTGAGATTTTGATATTCATATTTCTGGAAAATTGAAGCATTCGACATTTTTTGGTCTAATAAAAGATTTCCAGGTGGTAATCCACTCACAGCAATAAATATCTACACGGAGAAAATGAGGATTAAAACTATAGATCAAGCTGCAATGCCAAAAAAGTAATATTTTCTTGCAAATGTTTCATATTTTTTCTTGAAGAGCTGCAGAGCCACTGCACACTGTTCAATGTCTGTTTCTAATTTGGGCAATTTGTTCCAAAAGCAAAAGGAAAAAAAAAAAAAAGTGCAAGGCAGTATGTTTTGAATTGTAAGATGTCCAGAGCTTTTGTCTGCCTCACAGTGTGCAATCACGGGGCACTGAAACTGCTCCAAAGCTGGTAGGGTGAGGTTCACAGTCCTTGCAGGAAGCCAGGAGTAAGGACACAGGCTGGATGCAGCCACTGGGCAAGGGAAAACGGGAGGGCTTGTACAGGGTCACTGAAGGGGAGTGGGCGCTGCTCCCGGTGCTGCCAAAGTGGGTCCTGTAAACAACAAAAGGACACTGCAGGCAAATGTCTCCTCCCAGTCAGAATGTGACAGGTGAAAAGGATCAGTTTCCCAGCACACTGAGAAGGAAGTGTGGGCTGAGGCCCTTGTGGAACATCCTGGCTTGGTTTTGCAGCCACCACATGGGTTTTGCTGACCAAGAGCCGATCTCCTTACACTCACCTTATGGGCAGAGCGATGATCCTCACCTCTGCTTCTCACATCTCAGCTCTCTGAGGGGGCTCTGCAGCAGGAGGCTGACACTGGGCTGGATTCCTGCCTTCACAGCCTCCACACACATGGATTTCATCCTCTGGACAATGGCTCAGGCTCAAGAGTCATTTATGGCTTTCCAGGGCCTTACACGAAATCTGAGAAGTTCACAGGTCTGGATTTAACTTCTCTTGCACATCCAGATTTCCAAGAGAGAAAACTGGACAGGCACTGCTAGCACAGGACTGCTCTCACTATGCAGGAGGTGGGTGAGGAAGTGTGGGAGGCAAAAAGAGAACATTTAGCGGAACCAAAAGGTGGCAATAATCGATAATGAGACTTCATTTTGCAGACCATGAGTGATTAAACTGTGAACTCATTCTCAGACAAAGCTGTAGATGACAAATTACAAAGGATTAAAATCTGAACTGGGTGTCCTATATATAAAAATCAAGAAAAGCAGAATCTAACAAATAACTAGAATGCAATTTTGGGAAGGATAATAAAAGACCCTTCTGCAAGCTTAAACCAAACACTCAGCACTCAGGATGTGAGAGCCCCAGTGCAGGGGTTGGAATATTCCATGTCCATCTATTAGAAGGCTGCTCTACCTCAACCAGCAGCATCTGGCTCCAGCTGCTAGCACATAACTGCACCCAGTTCTATGTGACCCAGTCTCCAATTTCAGTTTCTCCACATAAAGGTTAAGCAGAGTGTATCTGTGAGTATTGTTGCAGTTCTAACCATGGTTGTTGTTAAAATGGGTTCACACAAGTAAATAATTCTGAAGGATATGGACCTGCCAGCATCTCACATCATGCCTATTTTATTTTTACCTGGCATGTCTTCTCCATTAATTTAATTACTCTCCAGCTGCGTCAGGAGGATATTTGCATCTTGGAGCCACACTGTATAATTTCTGATGCAGCACACAGCATCTTCCCAACTCACAGAGCTGCTTCTTATTTATAGCTTTGGAGGCAGGGCTGCCTCGCACTTGGCATTGCACTGACAGGAAAGAAATAGAAGGTTCCTGACCAGAAGAGATCTTCATCCAAGTCAGGCTAGAGACAACGAGCTGGCACAAAAAACAGAGTGGAAAAGCCCAGTATGAGGCAGTTTCACATCAAACAGTTACAAATCCAGTAATAAACAATGCCTGCAACGCAGCAGCTGCCTCACCACCTCTGCTTTATATTGTACCATTCTTTACAGGTGGAACTCTCGTTGATACCTGAGGGTGTCACAAGTGCAGTTTATGCCAGAGAGCTGCAATGCAGGTGGGAGAGATGTGATGCTGGAAAGAAAGGACAGGTTTGCTCTTATTCTTTCAGCCTTTTTGGGATACTGAGAAACAGAATTTTAAAAAGCATGGTTAAAAGGCAAAAGCCTGACTTTACAGGCTTCTCTCTCTCTTTTGTGGGGCAGTGTTGTGCTGATTTCCCAAGCTGCCTCTTTATCTGCAAGACAAGGCTACTCTTCTCTGTTTATGAGTGTATGAACTTTACCAACGATGTCATCGGGAATTATAACAATAATTTATTAGTTTCTACAACTTCCAGACACTCTCCAAGCACAAAAGAAAGCAAATCTGTGCTCTTGGGAATATATTTTTACACGGGTTTTTCTCCTGAGGGTTTAAACTCCTAAATAAAAAATAAAATACACTTCAGGAGAAGAGTGAAAGCACGAGCAAGCAACATGATAAGCATCCAGGTGGTGTTTATCCACAGAACTATGAAGTTTTAACAGCACTGTGGTGGGGCAGAGGATTCTCCTGCTGCTGCAATCTGCTGGCAGGTACAGGAATGTTACAGTAATAGGAGCAGCAGGCTAATCACTGCTGACTCACTGGGGCAAGCATGGATCATTAGACTCCACTGCAAGCAGGATATCATTTTGTCATTTGTCTGTCAAATGCTCTTCTCAGGAGCAGTGACCTATTAAGTGTGAGTGTTGATTTTGTTCCAGACAGAGACTTGGAGACGAGATGCTTGTTTCTGTCATGTAGAGCCAGGGTCCACCCCTGTCAATGCTGGTTTTGCTGCACTCCAAACCCATTTCCTAGCAATTTAAGTTGCTGCTAGAGGTGAAGCCGAGTGTGATTGTCACCTGGCCCTCACCCAAGGGACAGGGAGTGAGATGGGACTGCTGGGTCCTACACACCCATCCAGTCCAGCTGCAAGGAAAGGCCCTGGTGGGCATTACCAGTTCTAAGTCAAGGTTGCCTGAGGCAGTCTGATGGAGAGGGAACTGCATGTGCTCTTCTCCCTCAGTCTGAATTGATAGCAGTGTTAGGACTGGCACCACGAGCTCAGATGATACCAGTCAAGAGGCCAGAGAGTGCTCCAGGCACAGGGGCCACCTGGCACATCTCTGCCAGTGAACCTTCTCAGCCACCCAAAGGGAGCAGCAGCATCCAAACTGCCCAGGAGGAGCTGTCCTTGAGGCATTTGCTCCTAAGCAGTGCTGGGAGGGAGCAGGGAGAACATAGCTGTCAGATGCCAAAGGTTTGGCAGTCCAGCAGCAGTCTGGGAATGTCTCTGGACATTCTGGTTTGCCAGTAGAGGTGCTGCCATAAGGTCTGTGCAGTAAAAGATACAACTCATGGAGAATGTCTGTGAAAGAAGCCTCTCAGTGCACACAAGCTAAGAGAATAACACTCTGGATAACCTTGGTCCAGCACTTCCAAAGACTCTTTTTCAGAGCCTTTATGTTAAGTTACATTGTGTTTGTGTTGCTCGAAGTGTCATCTTCATAAACTAAACACAAATGCTGAAAGTTAAATGCTAAGCTCATAAATAACTTACTTGTTCTGATTCTTAATTTCTTTTACACGCAGAACTTTATTTTTTGCTGCTCCCACTCTTTCAGCTTCGAATGCTTATTTTGTTTATTATTCTAATGTGCTTGTAAATGTGCATGGCTGTCATCCATGATGTGTTGCCTGAGCCTGTGTCAATGGATGGAAACTCTATCCCCAGTTTCTTAAAAATTCTTGGTGAGTTAGTTATCCTTTTTCATCTGTATCATACCTTGAAAAAGAAATGCTCTTTTAAAATATTCATGTGTTCCCCATAGAAAGGCATTACAGATGTCCTTAACTGACTTAACAGCTTAGCTCTCACTGACTTCCCTTCCTTACAGAGGTGCCATAGCACACTGAAAATGAATGAGTGGCTTTACATGAGACTCAAAAGATGGGGCTTAGGCATTGTAATCACAGTCTCTTCTAAAAATACTACCCCGAGGAGCAAATTGTCAGGAGTATTCTCCAGCTCTCAGTGCTGCAGTCTTTCGGAGTCTGGTTCGAGATGCATGGAACTGGTCTGAAAACCCATTCTCAAGTGTCTCAAAGAGGTCACACGAGGGTGAGATGCTCAGAGTTGTAATCATCCTTCAGAAAAACAGGTTTAGCTTCATAAATGCTTTTCATATTTTCTTAGGTATAAATCCCTCCACAGTCTTTTTCCTCTGGAGCTTCTCCCCCTGCTAGTGCTCTGATGCATGGCAATGCCTAATTTAGCCTCAGCCTCACTCTACTTCCTTTATTTAAGTTACAGACATATCAGGCAAGTAAGAGATTTTAGCTATTCTCTAAAAGGAGTGGCTGATGGAAGTGAAGTTGTGCAGTGGATAACTGCATGAAAAAGACACTCTTCAATGTGCCACAGGAATAAGGAATAAGAATGGGAAGTAAAATCTAATGGAGTAGAAAATAATTCATAGATGAATCAGTGCTAAGAAAAATCTATATAGTTAATGCAGCTTGTAAGCAAAATGCAATCCACTCAGATTCTATATATTAGAGTGATTACTTTTCAAAATAGACCTGTAATGAAGGGAGCTTTTTGTATAATGTCACATACAGCTGACATCTATCCCACTGCAAACAGCCTACAGCAGAGCTCCCCTTTGTTGAAGGCAGACAAGTTGCCCCCACTTCACAACAAATTACTTGTCTATAAAAACATTTCACGATATTACTCAAAATCTTTACACAGCATGAAATTGCCTTGCTTTCTTTTGCTAAGTATTTGGTATGTGGCATTTTTCTTTTGACTGTGCTGCTTTTGAAAATATTGTGAGTTGAAAATATTGTGAGTAAATGCAGTGCTCCGAAAAGAGGAGGTTGTGCCTTCGTACAGGTGTGCAACGTGGACTGTCCACAGACCTCCTGGATGGAAGCTCTGTTTGCAGTTCCCACCTGACCTGAGACATCTGGAATTGACTTCAACCCAGGAAAAACTGAGCTGGGTACTTGTGTGCCTAAGAAAAACTGACAGAAAAGAAGTTAATTTAACCAGTGACCTACAGTGCCATCTGAGAAGAAAATGCATGTTCAATTAAAGGGATCAGAAACACTGAGGCAAAGAGGAAGTCCTGTCTTTGAATTCATTGGAAACTGATGGATCTAACTGAACTTAGTATGATAAGACATAGCCTCCTGTAACACAGTGTCAGGTTCTGAGGTCACAATCATAACAAAATAAAAGATTTCTCGTGCAGTGTAACCTATTGTCATTCACTGCACTACCAAAGGCTCTGTAATCCTATAAAAGATGCATTATTGCAAGACCTAATCATTTAGAGTTGTCATACCTTGCCCAAAGCTGCTTCGATCCTTCCAGGGTGATTGGAATGCCAAATGGGAACAAGAACTTCTTCAAGTCCCTTGGCTGTGTAATGCCCTTCCCTTCACTGTCAAACGCTTGAAAACTCTGGAATGCAAAAGAAATCATCACTAACAAGAACCAACAAGTTTGACAAAATGTCTGATCTCTCTACAAGCCTAATAAATAATGGAAATTGAGAAAGAAACAGTAAGTAATAGAATCATAGAATGCTTTGGGTTGGAAGGGACTTTCAGAAGCCATCTAGTCCCATCCTCTGCAATGAGCAGGGACATCTTTGACTAGATCAGGTAATGGAGTGAAAAACTACAGACCTGCAGATTTTCTCTCCAACTCATTCTGTATCTAATGCTAATTAGATTTTGCTTTGGGTTTGGGTTGGTTGGTTGGGTTGGTTGGTGGTTTTACCAGTCAATGTGTAACCTGAGATTACCAGCACTACTGTTTAATGTCCACAGTTAGTGAAAAAATCATATTCATTTCTTTCTTCTCCTGATTTGTTAACCAAATATTTCAACTATTGGAGAAGTTTAAAAAGATGGGAATATTTTTATAGGGCAGATTTTATGAGAGTCTTTTTGCATGGGGTAAGCATCATCCTCAATGGTTCTCAGTGCTGGGAAGCACTGAGTGACAGCAGAGCAGAAAGCTGTGTTTGGATACAGCCTCAGTGGTCAGGCCTCAGGTGTAGCCATTACTTTGCTTACAACAGAAACATTAAATAAAACTAACAATAGTAGAATATGAAGAAAGTTTTAGGAATAACTGTAATGGCATCTACTACGTAATCAACGTTTCAAAAATTGAATATTATTCTAACAGCGGATTTCTTTTTAATCACAGAGTAAGTTTTTTATCATTAATGAGCTATTTTGCACGGGTCTCTTTGAATATTTATAGAATCTGAAGATCAACATTGCATGATGTTCTGAAATCTATTAGTGCTGCTTATTTATTTAAAGAAAACATTCTTCTTACCCTTACTAGGTCATGCCATCTGGTTCTTGCTTTGATAACAAGATAGTAATGAGCGTGATCACAAGCTAGCTCTGCATCCGTTATCATCTGTTTTTTTCACAGAGAAGAAAAAAATAAAATAACAACTAAGTATGTTTTACGTTAGTGGGAGCTTTAATCTCCACAAGTTTCCTTCCCTTTTGTTGTTCTTCACTGTGGTGGTGGTTTTGTTTTCTAATTTCTAAGGTACACTTTAAAGATTGTTACTTCACATCTGTGTAAACTTAATTCTTTAAATATTGCCTTATTTCCCTGGCTGCAGGTTAGAGAAGATGTTTTAAATTTCGTAATTCCCTATTTATTTTCAAACCAATGCTGTTCAATTCTCCCTCAAACTCAAGAGCCAGCATGGATCATTTATACACATAGAAGGGAGTGTTAATTATCTCAGAAACAATTATATCCTGGAGTGACTCCAGGAAGATTATCCTTGATTTACATCAATTACATAGACCAAAACTATCTTTGTGAGTCACCAAGGCATGGCTAGAAATGGGGAGTAAGGCAAAAAACACTTGCAAATTCAGCCATCATTGCAAGTGCCTAAATTTTGGGAGCTGGAGCTTCTGATTGAATCTAAGTACACAGAGGAATCAGCAGTCTCAGATCAGGCTGTTACACTGCACAGAAATCCGACTGAATCCATGTGCTGAGCAAGGACTGCCACACCTGGGAATCACTGCTTGAGAGAAGATTCCATACACATAAACAATTGAACAATAAAACAGTGTGAAAATTTAACTGTGAAAATGCAAGTGCTCTTCAGGCTTTCCATCACTGTGTTTTTTTCCTTGTTAAATTCTGGAACAGCAAGAGTATTTGAAATGGGGAAGGATTGGAGCTAAAGTCAAAATATTTCCATTTCTAGGTAAGTATAAACCGAAACAGAAGTGAAAGCACAGAAGTAATTGGTAACCTCAGATTCCAGCTGGTAACAAGATCATTTGGGAGGCTTGGGTTGGATAATAGGAAAAATTTCTTCACGGAAAGGATGGTTAAGCATTGGAATAGGTTTCCCAGGGAAGTGGTGGACTCACTGCTCCTCAAAATGTTAAAAAAACCCCCGAGCAGATGTAGTAGCCCTTTGTGATATGGTTTAGCTGCCACGGTGGTGCTTGGCCAAAGGTTGGATTCAATGATTTTGGAGGTTTTTTCCCAGCTTTAGTGATTCCATGAACATCAGTTTCCTTTCTTGTTTTAGACTGATGTCCTTGATTCACTCAGTTGTGCAATTCAGGAAAAAAAGAAAAACAAACCAAGCAGATAAATATTACTACCATCAGAGCCAACAGTAATGCTGTAAGAGACAAATAAAAACTGGGAAATAAGCCTATGTGTATATATCACATCATCACTGCCACAGCAGAGATGAGTTACTGATCAGGAGCTTTTCCAGTCCTGCTGTATCTTGTCATTATTTTTATAAATTTGTCTCTCTTTGCATAGTTAAACAGAGTTTCACACTGAGCTTTTGGAATGAATTTTTTATGGCTTAAATTCTGTTTATCATTAAATTTAAGCTTTAACTTTAAAATTCTGGACATTTTAAGCAGTATGACTTCTCACAAGAAGGGAAGAGGCAGCTGTGCTCTCTCTATCCTCCACCCACTCCATGGGGCCTCTGCACATCTCTCCTGATCTCGTCTGCTCCTGGTGCCCTGCTGGCTTTGAGCTCTGGAGCACGAGGCTGTCCTGCTGTGAAGGGTTCTGGCAGCAATACTGGTGCCAGAAGTGACAGACACTGTCCCAGACAGGTAATGCCCTGCCTGCACTTCCATCCCGAAGGATGGCTGATTCCCAAACCACCTCCCCTGCTCTGCATGCTTGGAAGATGCAGCGAAGTTGCCCAGTTTGGAGGCTCACTCATCTCTAAGGCTTCAGCTCAGGCACTGGTGTATATATCTGACCTTAAAACAGCCACCAGGGGTAGTTCTGGCATTTTAACCCAGACTCAGTGGATTCAGTGTCTAATTGAATGCAGCCATAAACCACTGAGAACTTGGTTGAGCTCCCCACTTAAACTTGATAAAGATGTATTTTGCTAGCACATCTTCATTTATACCCACTGCAAGAATTCACACTGTATATTCATTTCTGTAAACACAGCAGGTTACTGTAGGTGCTGTGCAACTTTTCCTTGCTTACTTGTGAGATGGCAAGAGCCAAGGAGGTACCTCCATAACTTCTTGGGTGTGAAACAGCCGAGAGAATTCTTGCTAATGTAACATGGAGGTCAGGTTCCTTCCCAACAAACCCAGTGGGTACAGGAATTCCTCAAGGGAAGATAAAAGCTGCTCAGGACTTGCTGATACTGTCACTGTCACAGTCTGTTTCACAGAAAGCAGAATAGGTGTCCTAACAAGGAATATTTAGCTAAATATATTGAACTAAATATATTTAACAAGTCTACTGCATATTTTTTGAACATAAATAACAAAAGTTTGCTCTCGACTTGTACTGGAAACAGGCAAGTATTTTAATGGTGTTTAAGAATAAAAAGCATTTGTAGTATTGCATTACAGAAAATAATAAGCCAATGTAGAAAAGCTGAAAAATCAACTCTTGATTAAGATCACTGTGTTGCAAACTTTGGGGACTAAGAACACCTTCTTGAAGGTTCATTCTCGTGAATAGATGGGCTGTTCCGTGAATGAGTAGTGCAGACATACTCTTTTCTAATTGCAGAATACTTAATAGCTGTGCTCACAAAAGGATGGGAAAAAATAACCCAGAATGTACTTTCCTGGCAGAGGCTGCAGAGAAAACAATTAGGAATATAAAACAGTTTTGCCTTGAAAACTGAATGTATTTGAACTGGAAGTTTCTGAGAACACAGAAGACTTGAAATCCAACATAATTTTTAGAGCCACTTTCCCTACGGGTCCTCCCAACCAACTTTTAAAACAAATGTTTGGATCAAAATAGCTACCAGCTTCACTGCCAAAAGCGAACTAAAGCTCGATGTATTTACCCCACAGACATCCATAAGCATATCATTAAGGTGATTGAGATATTCTTCATCAGTCATGCAGTGATATTTAGCATCATTTGCTCTGTGGTTTGGGCTGGTACTTAATGTAGCTCTCGACCCATTCAATCTCCCATCTGCAAGAATGAAATTGCAGTGTAGCAAATATTGAAAGTATATTAAAGATAAATGGCACAGTAATAAAGCATAAACAAATCCAGAAGCCCTGCAACTGGAGTTTTTACAGCACAACTTCACTAAGCCCAGCAGCTGTTGGCAGCATTAGTGGTGTGTCCTAGGTTACAACGTAAGATGTGCCCAAAAGTGCATATTCTATCACCATCTTCCTGAGCTGGTGAAACCAGGTGGGGCAGTGCTCCCTGCCTCCTTCCTCAGGACTGTCTCCTGTTAGNCTACCACTGGACTTTCTGAGGAAGACCAGACCCTTCAACAGGATCACAGCTTCAACAGAGCAGAACCACATCCATCACTTCAGGAGGACTGCAGCCACCATTTAATTGGACTGCCACTGCTATCAGGGTGTCAGGTCATGTCTGTCAGTTTAAACCAGTGGTTCTTTTCTGCCTTGTTTTTTTCATATATATATATAGATAGATTAGAAAAGAACTGTTATTCCTATTCCCCATATCTTTGCCTGAAAGCCCCTTGATTTCAAAACTATAATAATTGAGAGGGAAGGGGGTTGCATCTTCTATTCCAAGGGAGGCTCCTGCCATCCTTGGCAGACACCTTTCAAACCAAGACGTGGTGTCCACCCAGTTTGCAGTAATGGCCTCAGCTGCTATAACTTCTCCAGCAGAAGATGAAGAAGGAAATCTCAAACCGAAGAAAGCCTCACTCCAATCTGGACCAATGTGAGCTGTTTTGGGGGATTTGCCATCAAAATCCCTTGACTTATTAGAGCATCACCCCTGAAACTCTTCTGCCTGATGTTTTGGCAAGGCTCAGTCCCACACAAAGAGCTTTGTATTGTCACAAGTTTATTATCCCACAGCCCAGCAGGACTGGCCACTTTCCCAGCAGGGCACTCGTGTACTTCCAGTCCTGAATGGCTAAGGTACTTCTTAGGCCACAGAAAATCTATTTTGGTGACTGTTTGAGATCTGATTCCCTCCGCTCATTGTGCAGTGGTACTCTAGGAGCCTGTTTTGCCTTGCTTCTGTGGGGAAAATGAGAAAAAGCATCTTGTTTAACCTCTTGAGCATTTTAGAACTTTTCTGCAACATATGAGTCACAAAGAGGAGCAAAGAAATTCATGACAGATTTTAAAATGGTAAAAACTTGCAAAGAAAAATGTACACACTGACATTTCACTACACCCAACTCCTGATTCATAGAGAAACCACTAAGGTAATGGTCTGTTGTAAAGGAATGTTTCTTTTCCTTTAAAAAGATTTATAAAGGCATACAGAGACTGTACAACTGCTCCAAAGAACCACTAAATATTTTTCACTGCATCACTTTAACTTCTTCTAATTTTACCCTTTAAACCCTACTCTCTCCTACAGACATGCACTATCCTTCCCTTTTTTAAAATTTGAATTTCTATTGAAATATAGTCAAGAACATTTGCACTTGTGTTATCTTGCCACTAAAGATTATAAGAAGAAGATCAGGTCTCTTTTTCTGTAACTGCAGACCAGTGAATCACAAATCATTGAAAAAAAAAAAAAGTTAGGAGGGTTTTTTCTTTGCCTTCTGGTTTCTGAGACTTACTTTATATTAAATGTGGGTCACACTTTCTTTTACAACTATGTGATATAGTAACATATGGAAAGAAAAGCTGTGATTCTCATAATTGGCAAAAGCTTTAAATACAGACAAAACACTGTTGATCCTTGATTTAAATCAAAGAACTGGCACACTTGTTTTCCCTGAGGTCAACCTGTTTCAAACATCTTTAATTATGCTACTGGATGTAAAAGTGCACATAGTTTGGTGGATACCTGATTAGCTGGCTACATTCACAAACTACATTCACAAACTTCTGAACTTCTAGGCCTGAATGAGGGAAGACCTGAAGATAATGTCAGCCACCCACAAGTCAGCTCTTCCTCTTGTCTTAGTCCTAAAAGAGAAATAATGACAGCAGAAAATAGTAGTAACAGCATGAAAAAAGTAAATGCAGCCTCTGAGAAAAATTACAGAGGTACAATATGGAAGTTAAAACAGGCCTTGAAACCAATGACAAAAACAGCCTTTGACTTCAGTGGCTTCAGAATTTCACCCACATCTAAAACTGAAGCATAAATTTTAAAAGAAATGGAGAGTGAATAATTACTTACTAGCTTTAGTTTTCACTGAGGCTTCCACCCTAAGCAATTGGCTCAGATTCCATGAACTTCATCTTTAAGGGCTGGAAATGAAAACCCTTGCCTGCAGTGCCTTGAAATCAGTGAAATGACTGATGGGATAAGGCAAGCAGCTGAGATGAAAGAAAATGTGCTCCCAAATTATGAATATATTCCTCTTTTATTCACTCTTTAGCAACAGTAGATCAATGAAGGCCTCATCATCATTACATGGGTGGACAACACACCTGTACCTATACCAACAGTAAACCTTGCTCCCTTACTGGGATTCTTGATACCCTAATAAAACCATCAATTACATTACAGGCAGCAGCACTTCAACATTCTCTAGCAGCAACATTCCTTAACAGCTTAAACATCCAAAAGCAGTGTTTTAAATTAAGCCCATAAACTGATGTGTAGCCAGGCCACACCACGGGGCTCTTGCTCTATGTACTGCCAGTAAAACTGGGCATTACTATCTTCCTTTCCTGAAAGGACTGGTTACTCTCTTCTGGCTTTTTACACAGAAAAATTTGAACATCACTCTTATAAACCCATGCACTGTAATTTAGGATGGAATATAATTCCAAGACGGTGAGTAAGCGTTTCTAAATGCTGAGGACGAGGATCTGCTCAAGGCAGAGCAATCAGTCAGTTGCTTTTTGCAATCTGTCGGTGGTGACAACTCCATAGCAACTACCTGTGGATCTTAGTGCACATCCCACATGTTTCAGCCTCCCTCTTGGCCTGATCAGCAGATAAGCTGGATCAGGAGCCAAAGAATACAGACGGTGTGCTAAAAATCCTATCGCTGATCTCTTCCTAATTTCACCCATAGCCTTTACTTGAAATAAACAGTTCTGGATCTCTCAGGAAAGGTTTGTTTCATGTTTTATTGCTGTTAACTTTTTTTTTTTTTTGGTTAAGTTTCCAGTATTGCC
This sequence comes from Erpornis zantholeuca, assembly GCA_013400515.1. NCBI lineage: Eukaryota > Metazoa > Chordata > Aves > Passeriformes > Timaliidae > Erpornis > Erpornis zantholeuca. The sequence continues at coordinate 58,930 of VZTN01026912.1, read as the reverse complement.
ACAAAATCCAGATATCTCAACCCTCCATATGGTAACCTTAACTTCAATCTACAAACAGTAGGTTAAATTGAGTGTCATCCATTGTTGTGCCGTGCTCTTCCAACACATGTTAGATGAGAAATAAAATAAGTTATATAATGGCCTTTTAATTTCTTCTTAATTTGCTGTTTTGAATAATAAATGTCTGGGTGTTTTATCCCGTGGCTGGATTTTAAATTACACTGAAAATTATCTCTCTTCCTTGCATTGACAGTAAGACATTTAAATTCTATAGTGTACAGCTTCAAATCTGTCCAGGAAGAGTCAGAGAGCAAAATTTTACTATATTTCTGAGACTGGTATTTTAAGCAAAAGCCCTGAGCAACAGGCTAAGATAGAACTTCACCTGGAAAGCAACAAGTGCCAGAAGAAATCACATTGACTCATTCAGCAACCTTGAGGAAAAGTGTCATTTGTAGAATTTGCTGCTGTCACTGCTCCTCAGGAGCCACAGTTAACTCCTGGACAAGGAATGCTGCAGAATGGATTCAGACCCCAGAATCACAGAGAACTGCAGGGAGGTGGGAAGCCTGATTCCTTCAAAGCAGGTTTAGGGATCCATTTGATCTATTTTGGCAAGCACTTTTCTCATCATGTGCCCTTCTCTTTCTTTCTGTCCTCTCTATCTTTCTGTGCCTAAGAGGAGCAGCAGTCTGGAGTGGCAGCAGTCTCCAATTGTGCCTCTCTTAGTGCTACCTACCCCTGATTTTCTTGTACTTTTCCCACCTCCTGTGTCCCCGAAAAGTTGTAGTTGCATCCCCTCCTTCTGCTGAGGGTTTTCTCCAAAGTTTTTTGTTTCCTCCAGCTGCTTTGGAACTCCTGATTAGGATGTATCTTTTTATAACTATCCTGCATAGCTCTGTCCTGACTTCCCAAGTGTTCCTACAGCGATTATTCTTACCATTATATTTCACTTAATTATACAGATTAAAAGAAAAAAAATCATTAAAAAACTGAACAGCATAAGGAGTGCTAAAAATTTGAGAATAATTAGCAAATTATCATTCCTTTCTATGAATATAAAGCTTCTGGATAAGCAAGCACATTTTATGTTCAGTTGAACAAGTATTTACCATCAGATCAAATGCTTAATAGTAGTGATAAGGAAATCTGGCTGCACAAATCCAATCAAAGCTGGAGAGAATCAGCCACAATAGCAATGTTGGTGACTACAATCTCAACTATTAGCACTTTCATCTGGAAAAAATAACCTGATAAAACTCTGCCAAAATTGCATGCAAGATTAAGTAATATTAAATTGTGTGACTAGATCATTGTTGTGTGCTCACAAAAAGCAAAGTGTCTGTCTTATGTAAAGGAAGAGGGTTGATGGCAACCTTACAGGGAGGAGGTATTGGAAACCTTTACCAGAGTGAAGTCACACCACAAACTGTGATGTTACCCCAGGGCAACATCAGCTGCAGGTGCCATCTTTCTGATTTTGAAATGTATTAAAAAATTGGCAAGTCCAAGGGTGCAAAGGTAGGGTCTGCACCTTCTTACCCAGTTCCTAGAAAGGCCAGGTCAGTGAAGCCAGAGAGTGCTCTTTGGTAAAGGAGCTGGAGCTTGGCATTCCCCTTCACCAATGTGCCTCACACCTCTGGTACTCACACAGAATCCCAGAATGGCTCAGGCTGGGAAGGACCACAGAGGCTTCTCTGGTCCAGCCCTCTTGTTCCAGTAGGACCATCCCAGGGCACACAGCACAGGATTGTGTCCAGAGAGGTCTGGAATATCTCCAGTGAGGAGACTCCAAACGCTCTCTCTGTTCCAGTGCTCAAGACAGAAGTTCTGCCTCATATTCAGGTGGAATTTCCTGGGATCAGTCCCTGCTCGCTCCTCTGGTGCCATTGCTGGGCCCCACAAGGCAGACCTGGTCTCTCCTCTGACACCCTCCCTAAAAAAACCCAGAAAGGACCAACAGTATAACCCTGAAAAGGCTAGGTGGTGAGGTTATGTCTGCATTTCTGGGTTATTCAGGCATATCAAGACAATTACCCTTCAGAGGGTGCATTCTGCCCACTCCCATAATGCCACTGTAGCATAATATTGCATAAATAAACAAAGCTTACCCACTTCCATGCTGGGGACAGCTTTTGCCCACTTCTGTGACTTGGCCTGGATTAACAAATCAGAAAACAAATATGGTTTTATGTTTACCACTATCACAGCTGGAGTGACCTGTTCCTCCTCTGAGGAAAAGCAGCTCTGCCCGGCCATGCAGGCAGCTCCAGATGAAGCTGTGGATCAGAGCAGCAGTGTCAAACATGCCCCCAAGGTACCTCAGCTACCTAGCCAGGATGAAAAGCAGCTGTGCTGCCAGGGCAGGGATTGATGAACCTCTTGCTAGAAGTGTTAGGGAAATCAAAGCAGGAAGAATGTGAAAGCACCCAGTTGGAAATCTACCTAGACAATGAGGTGCAAACCCCTTTTCTTGTACAAAAGTTGCAGAGGTCCTTAAAGACCACAAGTGATGGAGAATCAGTTTCAGACTACATTTCACCTGAAAATATATGTGCCCAGGCAGTTACCACCCATAACGTAGTCTGTCACTTCAGTTCTGACAAAGAAACCTATTTAACCACTCTATTCCACACAGCTCTCATCCTTATTCATTCCAGGCTTATTTCACTCAGCACGAGGCAGGGCAGAACAGGGCTGCTACAGGGAAGCATGTCCCATTTGAATGATCATAAACAGCAGCAGGAGGACAGAGTTTCTGGGCAGTTGTAGAATCACAGAATCATTGAATGATTTGGGTTGGAAGGGGCTTTAGAGATCAACTTGTTCCAACCCCTCTGACACAGCCAGTGACACCTTCCACTAGGCCACAGTGTTCAGAGCCCCATCCAACCTGGTCCTGGACAGTTTCAGGAATGGGGCAGCCACAGCTTCTCTGGGCAGCCTGTGCCAGGGCCTCACTACTCTGAGAATAAAGAATTCTTCCTCATATCCAGTACAAACCTCTTTTCTGTCACTTTGGAGCCATTCCCCTTTGTGCTGTCACTCCAGGCCCTTGTCAAGAGTCTCTCTCCATCTTTCCTGTGGGCTCCCTTCAGGCACTGCAAGGCCACCATGAAGTCACCCCAAAGCCTTCTCTTCTCCAGGCTGAACAATCCCAATTCCCTCAGTCTTTCCTCACAGCAGAGCTGCTCCATTGCCTCTGATGCCCTTGGTGTCCCTGCTCTGGCCTGGCTCCAGCAGCTCCCTGTCCTTCCTGTGCTGGGCCCAGGGCTGGATGCAGCCCTGCAGGGGGGGCTCAGCAGAGCAGGGCAGAGGGACAGAATCCCCCCTCCCCTGCTGCCCTGGGGTTCTGGGTCCCAGCACACGGCCGGGGCAGGGCCAGCTCTCACCCACAGCACCCCCAAGTCCTTCTGTCAGCACTGCTCCATCTGCTCATCTCCACCCGCAGATCTTGCTAAACCTCATGAGTTTGCCATAGAATTGGAGCCTGCTGAGCTTACAGGGTCCAAGAACACCACTAAATAGTGGTGAATATCCCTGGCTGCATGTACATAGTGATGTCTTATCCTTTGTGCATTGACAAAACTTGAGAAATGCATCATCCTTGGTGTGAGAAAAGAACAATGAAATCACAAACACTAACTGCTCAGTAGCTTCTGGGGCTACTGTCTTTAACAGTTGCTGCCTGTTGTATCTCTCTGTCCTTCAGCCTTTTAATTACTTCATCAACAGTTCTATTCTGGGCATATTTGTTAGTTTGGTCTTCAAGCTGTTTGATTACAAAATTGAAAGATCATGCATGAAGACAAGTCATTTATTTTGTAGTTTCAAGCATTTGATTCAGCAATAATGAGCGAGAGCTGCGTTAATGACAAACAAGACAGGCATGGAAGAAACTCAGATGCAAAACAAAGTGATAGGTTCATCAAGTTAGAACACACATTGATCCCAAGGCCTGTGTTGTGCAAATATTTCCTTTACAGAACAAAAAAAAAAAAAAAGAAAAATCGCTGATACTGTTCTGAATTATTTCCTTTGCTAATGGAGATGCTAGACCCCCAGATCACAGGCTTAGTTTCTAATGAGCCCAAGTTTCTCCATCAGCTAAGGAGCCACCTTGATCCTTTAATACCTCCTCAGTTAACATGAGATGGCTAAGCTAACATGAAAGAAGTTAATGAAAGTATTTCCATTGAATTTAAAAGGAAAAAAAATTGTCTTTTGACATTTTCTGTCCTTCTGGATCCCGAGTAAATCACTTCCATGCTTTTTCCCTTTCGAGGAATGTTCATAATACTTTTCCTTCTCGGGCCCTGTAAGTCCATAGATTTGGACTATATACCCTCCTTGCTGAAATACCACAGGCTTCATCACTGAGCCATTAAAATAAATAACAATTAAATATTTAATAACTTTTAAAGACAGAAAGGAATTAAATTAAAGTGCATGCAATGTGTCCCACTTGTACCTATTTTACATCTATTATGGATTTACTATAACCCATGAAAAAGTAAGTTAGAACAATTATTTTTGTTAAATTTTAGAGCATGTATTTCCATATAACCAAAATGCAGAAATATTCAGCAGTCTCATTTTATAGATTTATTAAGTGTGTTTTATAGTATTCCCTAAACTTGAAGATAATCTTAACATTTTAAATCTTATTCTTAAAATATGCTAATGAAAAGAGTTTTACTTTGATCTGAGCAGCACACAGCAGATTAGCTCTAAGCCTCCAAAAAAAGGGATCAAAAGATGACAGTGAGTGGTGACTCCCTCACGAGGATCTCAGATGGACTCGTGCTGAAGGCACCTGGACTTCTGAGATATCTGCTACCCTGACTCAATGGAAGAAGTGGCCAAAACATCAGCAGCTGTTCTTTGCTCCTGCCTATCAACATGGACCTTGCCATGGATATCCCTGAGAAAACAGAGGTAAAGTCAAGATGATAAAGACAAACTAAAAAGTTCTTTATACCCTTTCTCCCTGCTGAAGTTCAAGCCTGAGGCAAAGGCTGGCTGTGGGACAGCAGTGAGTGAGTGACACTTGCAGGGTGTCATCTAAAACCCATCTTCTCTGTCAGGATCTTGTTCACAGAAGAGGTCTCTTTGCCCATCAGCTTTATAACCCAGGAGGCAAGCCTTAGACCAGACTGAAGGAAGGAGCTGCCAGAAAAGCTCACAGGAAATGATTCATCAGAGCCACTTTGCTGAGGACCTAAAATGACCTGGGCTTGGGTTATGCACTACAGGATCGTGGAGGAGACAAAACCAGACAGGATGGATCAAGCATGCTGCTTGTCAGCACACAAATATAAAAAATGTGGTATAAAAAGCAGGACCTGGAAGATTTTTGTTTTTATGGTTCTTGGAAGATCCTGGAATCTTTTAGGTCAGTATTTAAGCCTTATTCGGAGTTCAATGGATGAAAACCTATGAGAATATCAGTGTTACAGTGGCAGTGATGCCAAGATGACTTTTTGCTTTTTTTTTTATACCCATCTTACATACCCTTTAATATAATTTTTTGTATTCTTAGTGCTTTTAGCCTACATACTTGCAATTTTCCAAGTCTGATAACTTAGCTGAGACTCACTGTACTGTATGGCCAGAAGACCAAACAGTCTGGAAGCCCCAGATACCAAAACATACTTTTCTAAACTCAAACAGGCCCATCCAGGGAGAACGTTCCTCAGAACAGGGAGTTCACTTGAGCCTCTCATTGGGGAATCTTTGATGATAAATATGTTAATTTTGCAAGGCCTATAATTGTGTGCATTTCAGTGTGACAGTGTGCATGTATTTTTGGGGCATTCCACCTGGACAAAGTGCTGTACCCAGAGATCCTGAAATAAATACCAAGGTAAAAATCCCTTTTCCCCATAAACTGTGTTTTGGTTTTAATTTTAAGACCAGAGAAAGGCAACAGTAGGGTGACTACTATACATCAGCCACAGGGGCAATAGTATTTAGATTTGAAGCTCTTGGAGATTTGAAGATTTTTTTTTCCTGAGTGTAAAAGAGCTATTTGTAATTGGCTGAGTAATGATTACAGCAGAGCAGGGGTTGTCCAGGAGATCATCAGAATGTGGCAGTGATATTCTGCCGATGCCACAAAATCCAGTGAAGGGAAAGTCTTTCCATATTTTATCCTGGTTAATGCAGAGAGACTACTTGAAATGGTGAAACACAGTTTAGGCAGGAATGATGATGGAATGACAAAGTTATGACATTTAAAAAAGGAAGGCAGGAGAAGAGGGGGAAAAAATGTAGATTTCTACCTTCTCAAGGAACTGTAGTCTCAGGGGAAATGAGTCTAAAGGGAAAATAACTTGAGGGTAGCTGTAGGTGCATCAGTGAAACATACCAGCACAGTATCTATGACCAGAATATGAAAGCCCAGAACACAGTGTGAGATTTAATATAAAAAAGATAGCAAGAGTATATACAAATTTGTATTACTGGAGCATTTGTACAATGAGAGGGATCAGGAAAAAATCTGGCTTTCTATTCAACAAAGAAAAAACCAACAGATTGCATTAAGGGGATGAAACACTTAAAGCCTCTTTTTTTCCATCTTTGATAAAAGTCAAATATCAGCAGCTTTCTTGAACAATGAATATCAATAACAAACAAGGAAAGAAAAAATTACAGAACATTGCTATTTATTCATATTAGCTCTTAAAGAACTAGCTAAAATTGTCTCCTAAATCTGTGCAGAAATGTGAAGACACTACCTAACTTTGAAGAGAGGGAAGGAGAAGAACTGGAGAGTTACTGACATATTTCTAAGAAATCTATTCCTGCTTTCAGGCAGTAATTACAGAGTCACAAACAGTTCAAAGCCTGTTAAGAGACACAAGAGTCACTAGGGATCCTTGAAATCTATCCTGATTTTGGGCAAGCTTATATTTTAAATTATATTCCCCTCCAACATGCACCACTTTCACCCTGCTTTCCTAGGAATATAACACAATCAGCTTTTTCATCCACATCTGTCAGCCTTTCCCCTAAATTTGGTGTCCATTTAGCAATTTCAGTCAAATTGGAGAGTGCTAAGGGCTTTCAGACACAGTTGTTACAAGTTTTGTGAAGCTGACAGTCACAAAAGGGAGAGACACTCTTTGTTCTTCTCGTTGGGAAGGCAGATCCATTATTTTTCCCATGTGTTAGCAGCTAGCCAAGCAATCAGCACATGTGCTCCTCTGGGCTACCCACAGACCACGTCTTGCCCAGCTGCTTGAAGTGTGCAGTGAGAGGAATGTTGTTTTTCTACCTCTCAAAAATGAGCCCCAAGAGCATTTCCCAGCTGTGTGAGGCACCGAGCTCGCTCCCTGCAGGTTCCCATCCCACCGGGGCTGGGTCACTGAGTTCTTCACTCAAGCCTAACAAACCCAGCCCAGCCCTCTCCTCTGACACACCAGTCCTGGGTGCCAGGATGCTTGTTGAAGGTGTGGATGAAGCTCCAGAGAGTGGCTCAGCAGAAGTTAGGGATGGAGATGTTTATTAGTGAGGTCGCAGATTGATGTTGAATTTAGCGTACCGTGTCCTAGTGACAGAGCTATATTCCATGTTGGTGAGTCATCTGCATTTTTTGTGTCTTGCCAGCCGTCTGCTTTGACAGTCTTTTAGTAGGAATGGTGTTGGACCTCAGTAAAAATAACTTTGAGGAATTTCTGAAAGATCTTTTGACCTCAAGAACAGGAAGGACAAATTCAGCTTGCAGAAAAAAAAAACAAATGGGTTTGATTTCTTGACTGAAGTACAGCTCACATTGAAGCTTGGAATGCATCTGCAGGAACACTCAGTACCCAAAAAATATTACATAGAAGGAGCCAACCATAAGGTCTTAGATACATACTAGTGTCTTGCAAAAACACATCTAGAAAAGCATTTCAGAGACAGAGGCAGCCTGCTAGAAGTTTTGAGGATTAAGATGAAAGGTCATGTGGAACAGGATCTTTCACCTTAACCACTCCAACCTGTTAAAGAACTTAGAGGTGGAAATGCCAATATTCCACCCACTACAGACCATTGGCCCAAAATCACCACTGCAGGGGCCAGGTTTGCTTTTCTAGAGACTTCTGTAATATTATTTTCTATTACTGGTCACAAATTCTCACTAAAGAGAGGAGCTGGGGGTCTTAAGAAAGATAAAAAGGTCACATTGTTGAAGAGGAAACGAGGAAGTCTGAGGAGAATCTGGGGTAAGACAGGCATACTCCTGTCTCGAGAGCTGTTGACAGAAACGTGAGCATTGCATAGGGCATTCTGCTTTATTTATTTAATATCAAAAAATGAGAGAAGATAGGGAGTGAGATGCCTCCAAGGACATATCAGAGTAAAGCATTATCTGGGTCAAAGGAAAGGAAATGCCTGTATCCTGACTCTAACCCCACATGGAGGCTATCATGGAAATACAGGGAAAAATGCTTTGGGGAGAAGCTTTCCCCATTACAAGGGACAATTTGTTAGTGTCTGCTGTGCCACTGTTCCCCCCCCCACCCCCATGATTAGGCAGGTATTTGCATATATTCAAATTAAAAAGAGGAGAGTCAGTAGGTAGCACATGTTTGTAGCCTCGACACCAACACCAGTGCCACAGGGGCCGTGGGAGTGTGCCTGTGGCAGTCACAGCCATCAGATGTGCCAGAGTTCCCAGCCCTCTGAGAACCTTCAAATCCAGGTGCTGAGCACTGAGCTGTGCTGATTCTGCCGAGGATCACACGTTTCTCTTCAGCTGTCATCACTGGCAAAACCCCAGTGTCTGAGTGATGCACTGAGATATAATCCTTGTGGGCCCTGTAAAGTGAGCTCAACATTTCTACCTGAATCCCAGAGTCTTTGATGAATGATCCATGTGTGTTTGCTCTCCTGCTGCAATGCTGAGAGAGCTGTAAAATTTTGAATACCTCTCTGTGAAATGAGAGATCAGCCCAGGACAGTACTTACCATTAGAAAAACAACTTGTATCCTCAGCCTATCTGAAAGTCTTCTTTCTACACATATTTTTTCTTTATATTAAACAGAAAATTGTCTGTAATAACAGTAACTTTTTGAAAGCTGTGTTTGCCTTTTTTCTTCTCTTTGTTGTTTTTCTTTTGATATATGTGAGCTGCTACCTCTTAAAGTCACCAGGAAGAACAGCAATTTTTAAGTTATCCAAAAGCATCTTATAAAAGATTCTATCAGAAGTGTTATCCTTCGATTTATTACACAACCTGGAAAAAATAAGAATATAAAATAATTTGGGAGGTTGAGAACAATACATAATACCCATGTCTGAAGGCAAAGACGATCAAAGCAGTAAATTTCCTTTCAATACACAGCTAAGGGCATTATTAAGAAAGCTATCCTTGGAAAGTGGCCTTCCCAGGCCCCTTCTGTTGACTACAGGGATAACGGGAACCTAATTTAAGCACTGTGTCATTACCTGGAAGAGCTCTATTGCCTCTAGAAGGAGCCTAAGGATACAAACCTTTGTGAACACCCTGCATAATTAAAGCTTAAATTATATGGTGGATACTGGGAAGAAACTTGGCTCACCTGACACTGACCTGCCAAATCAGCTGCATTGGTGGAAGAGGGTGCTAAGATCACAGCCACTGCACAAATAAATCAGTTGGAAATCATGAATGAAAGCCCTCGTTTACCTTCATTCAGTGCCCGATGTGTGAATATAAAGTGAAATCCCTGGCAGGCTAAGCTAATGCTCCTGGCTGAGAACAAGACACAGTTTGCTCAGCTCCTCGTGTTATTCTGAGGGTAATTTCCAATGGAGAGGTCGAGCTGGTATTCCCTGGACCTGCCAAATGATCCTCTGAAATCACTCCTGTATAAATTAGCAGTGCTCAAGAATCAGAGCCCTTGTGTCACTGCTTCCCTGAGCTTTTTAACCTTCCAGGATTTCACTCATGTTCATTAAGATTTGGAGCAGTCTTGGATGAAAGCAGAAGGCTCCTGGGGATACATGGCATTCCCTGCACTCCACTTACTCCATTTCTATTTGGAAGACACTAAAAAAATACCTGTAGTAAAAAAACCCCAACTTGTAGCTGAACATATCAAGTTCTTCCTTCCTGTGCATTAATTCTGGAGAAAAATAAGAAGAGAAAGGAAATCAAAGCTTTCATTTCTTTTCAGAAATCCAATCCACATCATATATACTGCAGGAGAGAAAGTGTCAGGGGGGTGACAAGGAGGGGAAAGAGTCACCATTTTCCAGCAGTTGTGAAGCTCTGCTTAGCTAAAACAAGTGTAGCCTTCACAGAGAAAATGGCTGTGAACACTACACAGCAACATCTGCTTTGTGAGTCTAATCCATAAAAGGCTTCCAAATGCCCTTAAAAATTGTTCCCTCTTTTCCCCAGTCTGAATGCCATCTCCCAGGAAGCCATCTGGGACAAGCATGCCAGTTATTCTGCTGGAGCGATGGCAGTATTGTCCTCAAGTGCCTCCGGATGAGTCACATCAATGCAAAAGTCCAATTATAGCAGGAGCCCCCCAAAGCAGAAGTATCATTTCAAATAAATAAGACTGATGTAGCTGAACCACTGGAATTCAGAATGTAATTCAGTCACTTCATCACCTTTTGCTCAAAACCCCTGCATCCCTTAAAGCGCCTGTGCTAAATCCCCAGTCTGGTTACAACATTCCCAGCACAGATGTGATAGTCTTAAGCCAGTGTGCATGCATTTAGAGGAGTCAATTACCTTTTTTTTTTTTCTTTTTTTTCTTTTTTTTCTTATTATTTTAAAATACAGCCTTTTAAAAACTGGCATTTCTTACCACATTAGAGTAGCGAATGAACAGTGCCATCAACTGTTTCTCTACATAATCCACAACATTTTCCTAGGATGTCTTTAACATAAAAATTAATGCCACGTTTGGAACTAAGAAATATAGATTGGTAAAAAGAATGAGGCAAAATGCATGTTTAAGGAGTCAGGCTAAATCATAGAGCGAGAACTCTAAAATGAGATTAAAACAAAGGAGATTTTAGGAAATATCTCCTCACCCATGGGTGAGCCATTCTAACCTAATCAGCTATCTCAAATGCTACTCCAGTCGAGTAGGTCATCATTGCTGAGGGTGAATTCTCTCTTCACCTTATTCCAAGAATTACATTTCTTCTCCAGAGCAGTCATCAACTCCCCAGACCATGACCCTGGTGAATAATATTGCTAAGAACAGGTGCCTTAAGAGATGTTTACTACAGAAGGATTAATAATATGGTGTGAATGAGACTCTGTTTTCTAAACACAGCCAGTGCAAGACCACTGTCCCTCAATGCCTCTGACAATAGAACACAAGCCTTGTCTTTCAGATGTGTGTTTTAGAGGCTGTTCCTCTAAGAGGATTCCAAACTCATCCCATCTATGGAGTTGCACATCTTGCTTTGCTAAATACCTGCACTTTTCAGCAAGGCCACAGCTTAATAATGCAAATATGCAGATGTGCTCAGTGTTCACCCCAACAGAATCTTGAAAGTGTTATACCCACACCTCCCTGCACTTTGCTAGAGCACAACCTCAGTGCTCAGCATTTTCCTAGACTGATCTCACAAGGCTTCTCTTTCATCCTTTTAAAACAAAAGCAGAACAGCCATTGACCACAATGATGAATGAATTAAACCATAACAGTTTGCCTCTCGGTACCTTACTCTATATTATTTCCTTAGAGGTAATGTTTCGAATTTCAAGTAAGGGCCACTTTCCAATTCAAAGTGGCTGCAATTCCTGACTTTTCTTACAGCACAGATCTCTCATTGACACAAATAATGGTAGAAACATTATTTAGAAAATTGTATAACTGTCGAGTCCCAGGTAATTCAAAGGATAATTACTTGTTCATGATCAATGACTAATTATATACTACACAACACAGAGCCATAAAACTGACAAATGCTGAAAGCACATAGTTACAGCACACTGTGCTGGGAACATGACTTTCATGAACCCCGTGCATTACACCCAAAGTTTTCCCTTCAGATATTTATAGGAAGGAGAACGCGTGCGGTGGAATTGGCTGCACCCATCACGCTCGGGCTCATTCATATTGCAGGATCAAAGATTGTTTTCCAAAAGCCATTTCCTGTCGATGCTGTTGTGTTTGCTCCTCACACAGAACGACCAGCAGGACACCAGGTTGTGAGGGTCAGGCTGGAAATGATTTCTTTGATTTTTCTATTATGTTTTCAAAGGCAAGAAAGAGTTCCACATCTTTCTGAAAGTCACTGGCTGCAAGCAGAGAAAATCAGATCTCCTGAGACAGTAGATTAGACTTGATTATAAACTGACCTCATTATATAACTTTGATGTCATTGCAATAAAATGCTTAATGTAATTCCCTCCTTTTTGGGCATGGCTATTTTCACCTCATGCTCCTTACACTTGTAGCTCTTTGGACTTCTCACTTTGGGGAGTACAAATTAGATTGAAAATTAAATTTTATGTTGAGAACATTAAATTTCAATTCCTTGTTCTTTAAAACAACAGTCTACTGAAGAAAAAACATTAATTAATTAATTTTGATTTCTTTGGGTTTCTTTACGTTAAATAGCATTTGATAATGTCATGAGTCTGCAGCACAGAATTCCTTCGTTGAGAAAAGACTTGTCTCGCCTCTGAAATGCTGAAATAATGTCAAACTCACAAGAGTTTCCAGCATTCAGAAACTAAATAAGTTGCAAGCTGATCAAGTGAGGAATGGGGAATCTCTTCCACCAATCTTCTCTTTCTGTTATGCTTAGGGCAAACCAAAAGACTCAATACCTGCAGCTAGAGCTGCAATATTAAAAGACAGGAAGAAAGTTATGGTAAGAAAAGGACTTACCTTAAACCTCTTTTAACTCACACATCATCAACTTGCCTCCCAAAAAGTTGATCTGGCAAAGAGGGACAATATAGCTGTAGGACAGAATTCATCATGCCAGTACACTCAGGATCACGGGAATGCAAAACCCTATGAAAATCTTTCCAATTTTCCATGAATTTATCTGAAAGGATCTCCTCCACCTAACTGTTGAATGAATTAGTAATGCTGGTAACAATAAAAAAAAAAAAAGTTTGTGTGGTTTTGATAGCATTACCACATGGAAAAATTTAACACTACTGAAAATGACCTGTGTTATGGCTTACAAGATGGAACAAAAAGGGCAGGTTTCTTTAGTTCATCTGTTCCACTAACATATTTGTAAACCATCTAAGTTAAAAGAAAATTATATTCACCAAAAAATATTAGTGTACTAATTTCAAACTGTCGTGCAACATCAGGCCCAAGACTTGCCCATGAAAATGTTTGTTCTGAAAACTGACTGAGAAGTGGCTGCAGGAAAGCATCCCCTGCTCTCCCTTCACAGAGTGCTTCTGTGAGTGACTGAAGAGGCATATCTATGGCTGCTGAGGACACTGAGATTTTGCTGTCTGCTCCTCCTCTCAGTCCTGAAAAACACAACCCACCAGGACTAAGTGAATTGCAAGTGGCACTCAAGTCACTCAGGGCATAACTTGAAGGCAATGTTTTTGCTGAAGGGAAAATAATGATGAAATCTGGCATACTGAACCTGCTTTAGGATCTGTCTGTAGCACTGGCACTTAAAATAAAAGTGTTTTTCATAGGTAAATTGAGTGTAAATTAAAAACAGAAGGTCCTGAGAAGAAACAAAATCAGGATCCTGTTTTGATTGAAAAAGCCTCAGTATAACTGCAGATCTGACCAAACATTGTACTATGTAAAATTTCAGGCGAAAGGAAGGAGGTCAAGAAATCCCCTGGGCTGTCTTAGCTGGCTGGGGACCTAGAATGGATCAAGGTTCTGGTTCTACCAAAAAACAGCTGGAATGGACTTGAGCAGCTGCATCAAAGTTGCTGTAGTTGGAGCCATCAGGGTAGAAAGTCAGCCTGTTTCAGCTCCTAATAACCAAATATTTCAAAGCAATGCATACCATCAAGGGCTGTTCAATGGAACCTTCTTTTTGTGCAGCTAGTATCTCTCTTGACACCAGTGGTATCTGGTATCTCTGTTATCTCCATTGACACTTTGGTATCCCTCAAAAATATTCTCCAGGGTACCAAAGGCATAGCTAAATATGGAGTCTGTTCACATACTAATGCAAACCTAAAAGAGAGTTGATATTGAAAATTAACAGCTTCTTTATACTAGGAAGAAGATTTGCAAACTGCAGCTTAGGTTATTTCTTAGAATAATTCAGTCAGCAAAAAAAGTGGTTTTTCTGTCAGGGAACACAGGCATTCTAAGTGTTGCCTGTGGGTTTCAGCAAATAACCTCTCTGTACCTTGGGTGAATGGTTCCAAAGGAAAATATTGCAAGACAGCTGCAAATTTAGAAGTGTCAAAGCTGTGCCCAGGGAAACATGCAATGTCTGTGCAGTATATAGAATATATGTTCATGGAATCACAGGATATCCTGAGCTGGAAGGGACCCACATGCACCATTGGCTCCTGGCCCTGCACAGACCCCAACAATCCCACCCTGTGCATCCCTGGGAGCGTTGTCCAAATGCTCCTGGAGCTCTGGCAGCCTTGGGGCTGTGCCCATTCCCTGGGGAGCCTGGGCAGTGCCCCAGCGCCCTCTGGGGGAAGAACCTTTCCCTGATATCCAACCTAAACCTCCCCTGACACAGCTCCATGATGTTGCCTCAGATTCATTTGAATAGATGTATGTTATAAAGAATAATAGATATAATAAGAAACAGCAAAGCATCAGAAAAATGGATCTGACAACAAAAAGCTAAGAAATACTACTGCTGCTCCTCTGCTGCAGCAGTCACAGGGGTGAGCTCGAGATTCTGCTGGAGTTTTCAAAGACTTCTAGTAACCATGAGATTGCTTTGCAATTGATGCTTCAGAAATAGAGTCTAGCAGTGATGATTAGGATTATTTGATTCCTAGAACAAATGTGAACCTATTAACTGAGCTAAAAACTGTACACAGAACATAACATATTACCAAAACACAATCCAGCATTTTTCCATGGTCATTATAAAAGAGACTGTGGTTATAGCATTAAAATAAACACTAACTACTGATTCTTTTTCTCTAAACAAGTCTTTAATTGATGGTGGTCAAGCTGTCCAGTCTGCTTTGGATTAATTAATTAACTCCTGGAAGGCCTTATTTTACATTTGAAAAAGCAGATTTTGTAAAAGCAGATGAAGGTCATTTCTTGTGATCTTTTCCCCACAAGCATAAAAAAGAACAAACATTTACTAAAGCAACTCTGATTCCAACATGTCACTCTACACTGCCAGATCATCCTGACCTACAATAATTGAGAGGTTGCACGTGTTTCAGTAGCCTGCATATTTTTTTAGGTTGTTTCTTTATTCCCTCCAAAGAAACCTGAGGAGACATAATGGGCAGAAGGAAGAAAAAGTGGAATAAAGGTTTTGGAACAATAACAGAAAAATTAGGAGTAAATAGTTCCTTCAGTGATTTGGTTTTCCTGGCTAAGCACTAGACAAATATCTTTCTGTTCATAAAATTCACCCTAAGAAAATTCTGTTTCCCTTTAGTCCTCCACAGAGATCCAGGGTGGCAGTAATAATATAGAGGATGAGCAATTATTTACTTCATCAGTTGGTCTGGGAAATACTTTAAAGTTTGGCAATCAAAAGATAATGGTCTTGTGAAACTACTATCTGGTATTTGAATTTTCTTTAGAGACTCTTGTCACTGCATTAAATCATATGGAAGCAAAACCTGATAATGTACCTACCTCCCCCAGTAAATAACTTAGGGAATCTTGTACTGAAGCTACAAAGACAGCTGGTACTTCACAAGAAACAATTGTACACACTGGCTAGATCTTACCCATGAAAGGGAAATATCTGTTATGATAAAAAGAAATTGCATTTTATTTGAAACTTAGATAATGTGGGAATGTTAAGACATACTACTTCAGGATTTATTAAATATTTGCTTATTTGGCCACCTTGCAAATTCAACTTTATTTAGTCAAAAGGATTTAATTCTGTTGCCCAGATCATTATCTAAGTCAGTCCAGCATCAGTGACGTGACTGGGGATGTACTGATCTATGCCAACAACAAAAAAATAATAATGCTATGTATAAAGTATTTTACATGTATTTCCTTCACAATGGGAGCCTCCAGATGCTGTGGATTAAATAGATCTTTTTTCCACCTTTCCACCATCTCCAATACCTCTGCCTTTGTTAACAACTGCATTCAGTAACAGTCCTGTTCAGTAAATGAATAAAAATCATAGTAGTAGAGTGCTTTACTGAATCATTGCCTGAATGCTGTAAGCCTTATTATTATTATTATCTACTGCAATGTATGAAACTGATTTTCTTTTCCTATAAATTGCTAAGTGAATTCTTTCCTTCTGAGGTCATACATGTATATGTATATGGATGAAATACTGCAGAGCTAAAATGAACAGTTTTTATGCAATTATATTAGAAAGGAGTTGTGATATATCATCTATATAAAACCATCTAATAAAAAATGCCAAGAGTACTTCTGAAGATATGCCCAGTGCTTCCTTTCCTTGTGTCAGCCAGACTGAGAGCTTTAATTTTTTCAGACTGTTATTTGCTCACTCAATTTAGAAATACAGAGCCTACAAGTTAAGGAGTGCAATATGTAGCAAATCAAAGTAATAAAAAATACAGCTTGTCCACCAGAGGGATGATCACACAAGCCAGCGTGGGACACACATATCATGGCACTCCATCAACATGGATGAAAGGTGTCCTAGCACAGCTCCGTGCAGCGTGAGGGCCTCGGAGCTGGCAAGGACAGGCAGCTCTTATCAAAAGCTCATCTTCCAGACCTAAACACAGAAAGGAATCCGGTCTAGGAAATGCCAGATGAAGGTACTGCTGTTTTGGAGTCCAGGAAAGCTGGAAAGATTATCCTGTTGCTCTGAGGGATCCTATATTCCCCTGACAACCCCAGGGGGACACCACCTTTGATCTGAGCCCCTGGAAAAAGCTCCCAACACTCCTGGATGAACTGCAAGCATCGAGAGTGTGAGGCAGATTGTAGTTAGTTTATCACAGAGTGAAAAATCATAGTTTTGGATTTTGTAGTATGGAGGTGAAGGGGGACCAACATGGAGGATTCAGGGTTTTGGCTCTGGGATTCTTCTTTCTTCTCCTTCTCCATTTCCTCAGGTCAGGTGAGCACAGGGTGATTGGTGAAGGGAATTTGAGGAAGAAGAAATGTGCTAGCCAGAGTTAGTTATTGGTACAAAATAGAAAATAGTGTACATTTTGGTCAGTTATTGGATAATGAGATTTTAAAAACATGCTGCACACAAGAAGCAGCAGCCATTGTAGCTCTGAAAACTACAGCGACAGCCAGGCACGGGCTGAGCACCTGAAACTGAGATAAGGAAGAATAAACAACCTGAGAAACTGCAACAAAAGCTTCGTCTCCTTCATGTCTGATATGGGATTTTGAAAAAGAATTAAAATTAGCCTGGCCAGGGGCCCAAGGCTCCTTCACTGCTGCAAGTGGAGTGAGCTGTGGGACAGCAAATTCAGCAGTGCCAGTGTCACACACGGGGTTACAGTCCAGCTGTCACATGGGAAACTGCAAACACAAACCTTCTACAAACACGAGAGCACTCTGCTTATATTCCATAATATGACCTTACAGGAACTGCTACAAGGTTCTGATTCTCAGTAACTTTGTCTGTCCCACTGATTTTATCTCTTCACCAAAAGAGGTTCATTTGCCTGTCTGTGGTTCCTCCCGTGTGCTCAGGGCCCTAGGGGGTGAATATGCAATGCCAAGTGCCATATCTGGATGTACACACCCATGACACCTGCCCTGCTTCTCCAAAATGCTGTATCTCAGGTGAGGGTGTAGCTTTATCCTGCACATATTAATTTAACTGAATTTACATAATTAATTTAGCTGAAATGTCAGTCACAACCAATTGGTCTCTTTCAGCCCCTGACATTTAATAGGTGTTCATGCTCTATATTTTTAAGATGTAATATTAAACCCACTCTGTTCCTTGAAACGTTTTAGAACTCTCTGAACACCAAAGTTTACCTCATGCCATGTTTCAGAACAGGAGAAAAACCAGATTTTTTTCTCTGAGGAACCTGATCCATTTAAGAACAAGAGTAAGGAGACTTTCCAATACCACCTGAATTTCTTGCCTTTATGTGAACAGTCTCCTCTTAGAGGAGACTGAGAGAAAAATAATAATAATGCAGGTGAAAGGTAACAACTTAATGCTGCAATTCTAAATTTCCAAACTTTCAGGAGATGCAACAATATGACTCTGAAAGTTGTTAAAAAATGACATCTCATCTTCAAATGGCACAAATGCCAAGGTTTTGGGTGGCTGAGACACCACATATTATCAGTGTGAGAACTACAAGTTAATTCACTTCATATAATGGAATGTATAAAAATAATAGATACAACAACAATATATTTAATTTAAAAAGTACAACTAATTTATATCAAATCTTGCCCATTCAAATTATTTTAATACCTTTTTGTTTCTGTGTCTCCATATACACAGAGAAACTCTCTGAAAAGATTATAGGAGGCTAGAGAAGTTGCTTATTGCTATTTCTTTGGTGTTGAAACACTTGCATCACAATTTTCTTTCCTAGAACGTGAGATTTTAAGTAAATCAAAAAATATTACAAGACTCACAGTAGAATATCAAAGGGTGCTTCATTGATCCTTTTATAAAACATCAATCTAATTCAACATTTTAAAGTCAAATTTTTAGTACTTCTAGAGGGAATATTATATTTCTAGCTTGCACATTAGAAAGACACAATAGTAGTCTGGGGTTTTGTTTCAGAATATGGATTAAAAACGTAGGGAACAGTGGCATTTTAGACACCAAAACACAGAGAGCAAATTGAAAAAAACATTGTTTGGAAGAAAAAGGGAGCAGGCCAATCCTTTTGGGTTGGGCAGTGATGTGACAAAAAATCAGAAGGATGCTGCATGAACCTTTTAAAATCTTTTAGATAAGAACATGAATGAATTTAAGTCCTGTAACAGAAGGCATTCAAGTTCAAATCTACCACTATCTCTTGAAAAAAAAAAAAAAAGAGCAAGAAGCTTCCTTTTGTTGTCTCCAAGACAGAAAGAAATATCTATATTTGGTTTATATGGGTTTTTCACAGCAGCCGAAAACATACAGCAACATAAATATTTAAGAATAACACAGCAGCTGAGCAGGAGAACAGTATTGGTTAAATGTTACTGCGCTGCTCTTAGTGTGAAGAGAAAATATGATGTCCAGGAGGACTTTTTTTTGTTGATCATGTGGGTCTGAACATTTTTCATAGAACTCCTCCTCCATTAAGTGTCCAAGCCACTGGGTATCAGATTTCCTTTCACCTGTGAGGGAGCCAGCTTTTCTGGGAGCTAGCACACCTCATGGAGGAGGAGTGGAGCTGATCCACTTGGGCCCAGAGTCTTTCTTGAGAAGGAGAAGAGGGACACAGCTTGGCTTGGAAGTGGACCCTTCAATCAGGTTACAACACTGGGTAGAGTCTACCTAGGGCCGTCAACAGCTGCAAATTTACACATCTGGATCCCTCTATTGGCAGTAGCAGATATCAAACAAGTGTGGTGGGTAACAGACCCAGATGACAGAAACCTTCAATAGGTTTTTAGACAACAATCCCTTCTCAGCTAGGTCTGTTTGTAACAAGGTCTTGCAGGGGACGATTTTTATGTCCTGTCCATACATTTTATGCACACACATCCATGTATCTGCATTTGTGTGTATAAACAGAGAAAAGCACATCCCTCTCCATATATATCTATATAAATATATACACACAAACATGGACCAATAACCTGAAAAAAAAACCCTCTCCAAAACTTTGAAGCTTGGGTGACCGTAGAAAACTGAAAAGTAAAGTGGAATGGTAAAACAATTAATAGAACAGACCACTAACACAGCACAAGTGGGAAGAATAAGGAAAGAACAAGTTTTATAATGAAGTCCCACAATGAGAAATGGAGAAAATATGCCATAATAGGAAGGGAAGCTTAATTAAAAGCTTTATTAAAAGATTTGCAGTTCATAATATATAATCAAAGCATAAATAAATTGCCAGTATGATGCTAGGCACAACAGACTCAGGGAGCCTTGTCTGTAGGAACAGGGGAGCACTTAGCAGTCCCTGAGAAGTTATATTCTTTACTTATTTTTCTGATACCAATGTAACTTCTGTGAAAGCACCAACTCTCACTTCTCTCATAGCACTTCATGAAATATACAGAAAAACTAGCAGGAGTTCAAAGGCAGTCCCAGGGAGGATTAAACAACTGGCCAGCACAACTTGAAGTGAAATTGTAGGAGGTGAATAATTTTTGGTCACCAGAGAAGTTGTTACAGATTATTTAGTCCCCAGCTGCACACATCTATGTTAAAGGAACTTGAAAAACAGACTCTGTGTGTTGGGGTAACAGGAAACAAATGCTGACAACCACCAGATGACTTTGAAGAAGATATGAGACAAATGCTTAGATGTAATAGTAATTAACGGAGGCAGCACCTAAAAATAATTGCTTGTTCCTCATCAAGCATAAAGGAAACCTGCTTTAAAGAGGGATAAACATCTTGGATGTATCTGCACAGCTTCTGAAGAACAGTGTCACTGGAGACACGTTCATCTCCCTTAGCTGGATCTATTCTGCTAGAGGAAAAAAGAGTTTGCAATGCTTTCATGTCTCACCCTCTTTCACTCACTGTGTTCTTCTCAGAGCAGGAAGAATAAATCACCTCATTAAGACTTAAGGTTTGATAGGATTCAAAATAAGAATGCACTTGGAGAAAGCATTGCCAAGAGACTTTTTAACTGAATTTAACCAAGGGTGCTCTCTGCGTGGATAGGCTTCTCTTTTTCAATAAATATGTAGCCACAGGTGACTCACATAACAAATGGGAACTTACTACTTACTTATCTTTGCTTTTTTTCATAGGAATTTCATGCTCATTTTCAAAGGTGCTCCCAGGATCCTGGAATTTTTCTCAAAATTGGTGCCATGCAATTTTACCTGTGGCTTTCAGTCCAAATCTGATTTTTTTAAAAAAGAAAAGAGTTTTTCAGAGATTTCCTTGTAAAAGTACCCTATGTTCCAAGAAAAATTTTGAATTAGAACATCACATCATCACTATGATGCCAATGTGTGCAACTCTCATCATTAGGGTAAGCTTGCATAGCTTTTCTTTGTTGCTAAATACGTAAACTGAGCCAACTTATTTTCTGCATTCCAAATGCCTAACTGTGGAATCCATCTCACCAAATGTACATGCCTGCACCTGAGTGAGTCACTCTCAGTTCCCTTTATAGTCACTGGGGAGAAACAGGCCCTTTCTGGACAGGATTCATCTCCTCCTAAAGCAGGCATCAATAGCTGATTAGATGAATCCTGCCCATTGTTCCTCTCCAGTGATGATAAAACGGAGCCCAGGAGGAGCACTTCAGGCGGAGACATTCACATTACAGATGTCTACAATGAGATAGTATTTAATGCATCTCTTCTCATTATTTACACATAACAGTAGAGAAACTAACTAAGGGGAATAGGATATTGAGCTGTTTTTAATGTTGTGGTGTACGTTGTACCCAAATTGGAAAACATCAAAAGCACTGGAAACGTTAAACTGCGTTAAAAATTCTGGGAACTAGAATCATGTTTCATAAATAATTACCTTAAAATCAATAAGGACCTGTTCCCATAACCCCCCAAACCATTGGCAGATCTCCTATTCAGTTTCAATGGTACTGCAGAAAGATCCAATGGCTAAATGCACTCCTGCTTCAGATGGCTCTTTGTAGGAAACCACATCCCTCAGGTATTGTCAGAAATGTGTTGACTTGCTGCTATAGTCACCTCAAACAAGCTTTAAAAACTCCTAATGCTCCTTAAAATGGTAGCAGATGGTATTAAGAGAATTAGCTACTCCAGGATGCAAAGGACAAAACCAAAAAACTACCCAGAGGAACACGAAGCTTCCAGGATCTTTTACAAAAAAAAAAAAACAACCTGGTTTTGGACAGCCCAGCAGTTTGTTAAGCTCAGCCAGCAAAGCTAAACAGCCAACAAAGCTTAGCAACACAACTTAGAAGAATCACAGCATCCAGGCTTCGATCAGCTGCACCCTGACACCAGGGGGTGGGGACGGAACCTGACTGCTGCCCACAGCTCAGGAGCTGAGCTTCTCCCACTGCCCAGAGCCCAGAATGGGCTGGGAAGGGCCAAGCACCAAAGGATAAATGAAGACAGAGGCCGTGCTGGCATTCAAGTTTCACCAGGGGAGTGATTTCATTCCCTGCAGGGAAGGGCTTTGCCAACAGTACTGTTGAGGAATGGGTTTTTAAAAACAAAGCTGTGGGGAGGAAAGATATTTCATGTCTGATTATTGTCTTGGATAAATGAATATGAAACAAACAGTATGAAACAACAGATTATTTTTAAAATTAAGGCCAAGATAACAACAGTTATTTTGGGCCCCCAGCTGAGATCTCTTCACACTCAAAAGTCTATGGGCTGCTAAATTCCTCAAATCACACTGTAGAGAGCAATTCTGTGCTGAAAATGAGCAACCAGCCAAAGCTGTGTCAATCAGAGCAACAGACCTCTCCACTTGCACCTCCTTGCTCAGCAATCCTGCAGTTGCCTCTCGGATTCAGCAGTGACAGCTGCCAAAATCCTGGGAGAGTTGGAGGGAGCTCGGGGAGAAACACCAGTGCGGCTGAGTGGGGACCTGGCATTGCTCACTCCCATTCGTGGTGCTCTCGGTCAGACCACAAGGTTTTGCCATGTATTTCAGACTGAGGGGTGGATTGTGGAGCTCTCCCAGTGCTGCCTGTGTCTGGCCAGCACAGCACGTTTCTCTTGCAGGTTTTATAATGGAAAGGGATGAATTTGGCCCTTCTGGAAGCTGGGGTGGGGAGCTCAGGGAGGAGATCACCAGTGTTAAGCTTTGGTTTTAGATAGAGCTGAATCAGTTGGAATAAAAACTGAGAAGGGACTTAAGAGCATTTTTTTAATTTCAAAACATTTCTTCTTTATAGTTATAAAGCTGGCCTTCAGATTTCAAGCTGTGCTAGAAAGGCAGTAAGTACAATATTTAGATGCCATAGGTAGAATTACTGAGGAATAGAAATATTGCTCTGCTGTAGGGCTAGAAAAAAATGTGCATCTTTTTTGAGGGATAATCCAGCATTTTATCTACTATAGGAGGCCAGGTAAATTATAAAAGTAATAAGAATAATTCTGCATGGCGTGGCTTTTTGGAAGCATGCTTATGGATATGTCCAAGTTCAGAAGAATATATTTCCAAGAGAATTGACTGATTAGAGCCATAACAGCATGGATAGCTGGCAAAGACATGTGATCTATCATCCCATACTGGTCCCTTACAAAATACTAGGAATTTAGATACTTTTAATCATCAGTGCCTTAGCATCTGATACCTTTATACAGTCCATAAATCAAAGAAATGAAGCATGGGGGTAACACAAAAACTACTTCTGCTGCTGAAAACTGTCTTTGTGTTTTTAACTGATATTATGTTCGTCAGAGTCCTGACCAACTGAGAATAATGATTTACCTGATATCTCAAATAAAAGTCACCAATTAAAAATCCTGGCAGCCACAAGAAAGCTCTTAGAAGTGAGGTTCTCTGTTGGCAAAACCTTCAACCTGGTCATGCATGATTTGCTCCCAGCCATTGATGAGAGCACCCTTCACTCACACCTCCTGCCCGTGAAGGGATGAAATCCACTGAAAAGCTCGAGGACAAAACCTCAACATTTCCCACATGGGAATGTTGAAATATTTTGTGAAATTATGAATGAATGAATTCTTTCAGTCTGTGCAACTCTTAACGTAATCCCAAGTGATGATGTTTTATTTCTAAATGAAAGAGTAGAAGTGACGGAATTTGGGGAATTCAGGACGCAGATGAGTGATGTTCTTGGAGTGAAGAACACCTCAATGGTACCTTGGATGTGCTTGATTGTGCTGCAGAGGGGACATGCACAGAGAAAATGCGTGGGTGATATGGTCCTAAACCAGGCAAGGATAAAATCGGAGCTGAAGTCTCCAGGCAAAATTGAATCCACTTCAGTGGGCCCTGAATTTTATATCAGGAGCCCATGAGACATAAATACCTCAAACAACCATCAAATACTGTCATGTATTATTTCTTACAAACAGATCCCTGGCACAACAAATGCCATATTATTTAAATAAAATCATAAAATCCTCAAAATCCTGTCCCTAGCCCATTAATTGCTTTTACATTTATTATCAAGTACAATTAAGTTGCTTCATTATTAAATTTAGATGATAAGGAGGAGCTTTTGCTGTTGTTCCACTCACCTGGTGGAGCTTTTGAATTGCATTATCTGAGAAATATCACCTAAGAGATATGGCATGCATAGGCTTGAACATTTCTGTTTACAGCATCATTAAAATGTCACTATATTTCTCAATGCTACAAAAAAGCTTCACTGGAAGAATACATGCAGAAATCTTTCCATTATGCAACTGCCCTTAAGAGTAAGATTCACTTGAAGATTTAAACCAACAAGTGACATTAATTGAAAAAAAAAAAACCCTTCCATAATAGCAATTTTTTGACAAAGTAAGAGTTGATCATTGTTATATCACGCTGTGAAGGATTAGAAGCAAATCAGATTTATCTGCTGAATGCACAAAGCAATATGGTTACTGCAGATGACACTCTCATACAGCACCTGCTGCTGCAGAATGTATATCTGCACTGAGCTCTGTGCAGCTAACTAGTGCACAGACACAGAAAATATCCCAACTCTTTATGCACACGGACAATTCCTTCCTCTCAACAAGTGAAATGGGTAAACTGTGACTCATGGAATCACTGGGCAGTAATTCCTGATCTGGTTACTGACCTCCTCACAATGTTTGATTTGAGTGCCTGGGTGAGCTGAAAGCAATATTTTGGAGTAAAAATGCTGTGTAAGAGTTAAGTTGTTCTTCCTTTCTCCTTGACTGGCCATATGCCCTCGGCACTGTTGCCAACAAGTATAAAGTCTATTCTGTCAGTTTTCTTCTCACAGCTTTTGGATTCTGAGTAAAAGAGATTAATCATGAGAGATACTGGACTAGATTTAACCAAAAGCCACAAAAAAACTTCAGTCCTGTGATATTTTGGCTTTAAAAAGAAAAATATGAATTTAGGAAGCTAGTCAGTGCATGATGGTGGTCCTATTCAGGAATCCACATTTCAGAAAATGTCCTGTGGCCTAAAATCTGCCTGCTGAGATCCTTGAGGCTGGGCTGGAAAGTGTTTTCTACCCATTTATATTCTGTACACTATTCTGCCCATAAGATTTGAGTTTTGGTCATAGTAGAACAAAGATGCCTGGCTGAAGTAAAATAGTACATTGACTTGAATTCAGTAGTTGCCATGATTTCTCAGCCTATAAAGAAGTCTCAATAAAAATATTTACAATTACAGAACCTAAATTCAAAAGGTTTTTGCCTCTTTTTGGCTTAAATTTAAATTCCCAGGTATGAAATTGCTTTGTTATGCAGCACAGAAGTGCCCCTTCAGTTGTCTTTTCCACTGACTGACAGTGAGCAGTGCAGAGTGAAAGCTTTCACCATAAGTTCATTTATTCACTTCACTTTCTTTCCTTTCCCTCATATCTAAAATGGAAAGGCTTGTAGAGTCACGCTGTCACCACGCAAATATGGTGCAAACAGCCCTGAAGCTGCTCTTCCAACCAATTTACACCATCCCACATAATTGCAAGAAAGTAATGCTTCTTTTAGGAAATTACATACAAATTATTGAGTAAATAGTATTAGAAAGCAGTAACTTAAATCTTCTACTCCATTAAGCCCATGTATCTCACTGCAAGGAAAAAAATGGGTTTTTTTACCCTGGTATGTCAGCTTTTGAATACTGTGCCATATATACTGCAACACAGGCACAAGTGAGATGAATTAATGATGGTAGTCACAGGAAGCAATAATAAAGTTATAAGACAGCAGTGCTAAAAAATGTCCCCTAAGAAAATAATATGATTCTTACCTATTCATTAGCTCTTGAAAAATTTCATTTGGCAAAGGAAATATAAAGCCATTTATGACTGACTTCAAGTAATCCAAAGACACAAATCCACTCTGACTGACATCAATTTCTCTGAAGGCTTTTTGAATGCCCTGATAGGCTGAACACAGCTGTAATGAATACAATTTATAGTGTTTTGTTTAGAAAAACCAAGTTCATGAAGCTTTTAAAACAGTGGTGCATTTTTTACAAGACCTTTTCAAAGGCTCTTGGTTGTGAACTGATCAAATAGGTTACCCTGGCATGCTCTGACGGTCAGATGTTTAATTAATAAGCTCACTACAAAACAGTATTCCCAATCCCATGCTCTCAAATGACAAGTCAGACAAGTTTCTCAAATAATAACTCAGCTTCAAAATTCAGAGCTAAAAATACTTTGTGGATCAGCCTGCTTGGTAACACCTCTCTTAATGTAACCATAAAGCCATCTATGGCATAACCTGTCATCAAAGTTCTCATTATTAATATGGGTTGTTAGCACAGTTAATACTGGACAATGTTAGAAGTTGTGGAATAGTTCAAAGAGATGTTGTCTAAACATATCCCACATTTCTTTGTTTTTAATTTTAATTCATGGGTTGTTGCAAAGGAGCTGTGTGGATGTGGGGTTTTGTTGCTTCTGGGACTTGTAAAATGCCTGGAAGTTGACTTACTGCAAATTTTAAAAAGGTTCATGAAACAATAGGGAGACTGGTCTGTTTTTCAGAAATGTTGGCTCACACTGGGCTGTTGAATACTGAAATATCCCTGAGGCTTTTCTCCCAACCCTCCATTTTTTGATGAGTACCATACCTGCTTCTAAGCTGATTATTGTTAATTTAAAACTGCTGAAATTTCAGAGTGAGGATACAGGATAGGGAGACCTGAGGAAGCCCAAAATTAACATCCAGCACTGGTAGGGCTTGTAAGGTGCACTGTGCTTCCAGCCCAGACCCTGAGCTCCCTATCAAACATCTCACAGAATACTCTGAGCTGGAAGGGCCCCACGAGGATCATTGAGTCCAGCTCTTACAGGAATACAGGCCCATGCAGGGATCAAGCCCACAACCTTGGCATCATTTGCACCCTACTCCAACCAAGACAGATGAGAAGAAATAGGGTCAAGATGTTGAAAGTCCCTGTAGCTTAGTTTTTCCCTCCTCTCCTGGATTTTCAAGGTTGAGAAAGCACAATTACAGGGATGTATAACTGGGCCTGTGCAGAACATTCCTGGTTCAGGTTCTATTTTCTTAGAGAGTCATAATTTTCATGATATAAAGGCAAAGTATTGAATGTTGGAGAGCTTTGTCCTTTCACCTTCCCATGGAGCAGGTAGAACACAGTAATGTTCCACCATCACACTTCACAAACACCTTCTGTTCAGTTCACATCTGAGGGCATGTGGAGAGGTCATTTGCCATGTCTATCCCAGCTCCACTCTATTCTAAGCTTGCCACCACAAATTAAAAATGTGTTTCTGCAGTAGCACCTATCTGCTAATGATTTATTTCAGAAAGTAATTGTCAGACTGACACCAGTTGTTACTCAAAGTCATTACTGAACTTAATATGATAGAGTGATTTAGCAATTCACATCTTGGAACACGGTTTTGATGCACTCTCATTTTGCACTAGCCCGAGGAATCTGGAGCTCTAACACTTATGTTGCAATGCTGTGAACCCAAGCAAGACTGAAACACACAAAATAAAACAGAGCTGCTGCTTTTGCTAACCAGCTGTAAATGCAAACAAGAAACCTTATGCATGGAATTGGTTCATAAAAGAAGTGGGTACAATTACCAGGCCTCAAATCTTGGCAATTTTCTTTTCCTGTGATGCCTGGCTCTCTGTCAGAGCAGTGCAAAGTATAAAAGGCATTCCCTTACCCTTTCTGTGGGTGCCCTCTCCGTGTAACCAGGCTGCACTCTGGCATGCAGCACTCAGCTGGTGGAGACTGGAGGAAAGGCTCTGCTGGTGAAGACTGTAGGAGAAGTCTTTTCTGCTTCTGCTCCTTCCCTTTTATTTTCTGGCTGATGAGTGCTGTTAAGAAAACTGTCGTAGCAAAGTCCAGAGCTTTGTTGGCTTCAAAGAAATAAAGCCATCTAAAACTCTTGAAGAGAGCTTTTGTTAACTAGATATATCTTTGTTTACAAACATGCTAAATCAAACCTGAAACACAAATTTCTTGTATTTCAAATTTGATCAGCAGTTCAAAGTTGTGTTAATTAATCTGTGCATTTGTTTTATTTTAAAACTTAATACAGCTATCTTACAATCTTAACAGGCAACTTTATTTGGTTTAATATTAGAAGGTACCACTAGAAAATAACTCCCTTGCTTTGTCTGTATGTTTCCAGTAAATTTTCAGAAAATTGAAGACAGTATCCTTAATGGCCTTTGATAAAAAATGTGCCTATTGACTTTTCTTTAGTCAAGGAGGGTTGGTTTAGAGAACATCCAGGAAAATTTGGCAGCTACAAGTCCATGGGCCCTGTTGGTGATGCCTTAAATGGCTCCCTAGAAACAGAGACTAGACAGGAAGAAAGGAATAAAGGAGGGATTTATTTGAAAGGCCTTCAGGTGCACATTTCAGGGTCCACAGGTCCTGCCTTGGTGGATCCCAAAATGGATGCCCCAGGTCACGAGAGCTTCACACTTTTATAACAATATCAATTCACCAACCAGAACTCAGCCAATGATGTGATTTCCCCCAGCTTGCCCCCCTCTTCCCAAGATGATGGTTTACAGTTCTTGTTTCTGGATGTCCTTGGAGGGCAAGTTAGAGGTTTTGTTATGTCTATCTTCGCACAGAGAACAGCATAAGAGAACAGCATTACAGCATTTAGCAAGCTACAGAAAACTTCAGTTACACTAGCAGTACAGAATTTGAAAAATGTAAAAGTTAAAACCTAAGGCATCATTGGGATGCACCCACAAATGCTGAGGGAGCTGCTGGACAGCACCACAAGGCCACTCACAGTGGTGGCAATCAGGAGAGGTGTCTGAGGACTGGAAGAGAGCAAGTGTCACCCTGGTGTTAAAAAGGGCAAGCAGAAAGACCCAGGGAACTACTGGCGAGTCAGCCTCCCTCCAATCCCTGGGAAGTGAGGGAGTGCCCTGTTCTAGAGGCCATCTCTGTGCACATGGAGGGCAAGAAGGTGATCAGGAGTAGTCAGCAAGGATTCACTAAAGAGAAATCATGTTTGACCAACCTGATTGCCTTCTTTGATGAAACTGCCTGCATGGATGAGGATGGGGAACAGTGGATGGTGTCTTCCTCAACTTCAGCAGGGCTTCTGACACTGTCTCTCACGACATTCTCCCTNGGACTGGAAGAGAGCAAGTGTCACCCTGGTGTTAAAAAGGGCAAGCAGAAAGACCCAGGGAACTACTGGCGAGTCAGCCTCCCTCCAATCCCTGGGAAGTGAGGGAGTGCCCTGTTCTAGAGGCCATCTCTGTGCACATGGAGGGCAAGAAGGTGATCAGGAGTAGTCAGCAAGGATTCACTAAAGAGAAATCATGTTTGACCAACCTGATTGCCTTCTTTGATGAAACTGCCTGCATGGATGAGGATGGGGAACAGTGGATGGTGTCTTCCTCAACTTCAGCAGGGCTTCTGACACTGTCTCTCACGACATTCTCCCTGGCAAACTCAGGAAGTGTGGACTGGAGGAGTGGACAGTGAGGTGGACTCAGAACTGGCTGAACATCAAAGGCCAGGGGATCACAATCACTGGTACAGGGGCTGTTTGAAGGCCTGTCACCAGTGGTGTCCCCCAGGGTCCAATACTGGGCTCAGGATTGTTTAATATATTCATCAATGCTTTGGGTGAAGGGATAGGTGATGACACAGAGCTGGGAGGAGTGGCAGATTCCCCCTGGGGGCTGCACAGACCTTCCCAAGGACCTCAGCAGGTTGGAGAGATGGGCAGAGGAAGTGTCTGAAGTCCAAAAAAGACAAGTGCAAGGTACTGCACCTGGGGGAGGACAATCCCTGGGGTCCTGGTGGAAAACGAGCTGTCCCTGAGCCAGCAGTGTCTCCTGAGGACAAGGAGGCCAGCAGGATCATGAAGGATATCAGGAAAAGCACTCAAATCCTATATAGGGTGCCACTTTCATGGCCATCCACATGAACATGGATTTTAATATATTCACATTTCTCTTCCAATAATAGGATATTATGATATTCTTAGACAAAGTCCAATGTAACTTATGGCAAGTCATACCTAAACTCTGTAGCAATATATCTGGATTCTATAGTGGGCTGGAAAATTTGCAGCAGCTTCATCTGGATTAAATGGAAACCTCACTTTGCAGTTAGAACTCATTTCCACGTGGTATTAACTTTTACAGCTTGATTGCAGCATTTACTTTTTAGATATTTTGCTTGATTGGCAGTGGAGTTCTGCATACACCTTTCAGAATGAAAATCTGTTCAGAAAACACTGCTGTGACTCAAGCCCATTATTTATGTTACTAAGCAAGGAACCCAGAAAAATGTAGTTTTTAAAATGAAAATTAAAATTCCGAGGCATAAAGAGGATCCATAAAGTCTACAGCTAAAATGGCACCATTAGCACATCTTGTGAATCACAGGCAACTAACTTTCTCTTGATTTTTTTTGCATTTAGCCCCATAATTAGTCTCTAAATACAATAAATCTTGTGTTTGACTAAAGCATGTCTTACAAAAATGCATCTAGTTAGTCCTGATGGATTTGTTCTGAGAAGAATTGATTGCCTCACTTTTTAATTTGAATTTATCTACTGAAGATGCTACACCATATGATGCAGGCACCTCTTAAACTCCCTTCTCAAAGGTTAAACAGATTGTCTGCTAACATTAAGTTCTAAAGCATTCACACCATCCCTTGAATCACAATTATGGTGTTTTGGGGTTTTTTTTTGCACAATTTTCCAACATCCTGGGAATGAGAGCAGCTGACATGAAGATGTGTTCTGGTTTGGCATTCAACAATGGACAAAAATAAAAGTTCTATTTCTTTCAGACTTTTTCTGGACATCTTTGTGACATCTTTAGAACTCCCTCATAGTAGAGGCTAAGGTCTTAGGGGAAAAAAAGACAAATACCACCCATTTATAACCCTCTAATTGCATCAACATGGGGACAGGAAAAGGCAGGGGAATTCTACTTGCAGATTATGGTACTATTTAATGATAATGAGAAGAGGTTAACCTGCTTATCCAATTGTCAACTTTCATTTGGGTCAGGGAAAGAGACCTGCACTGTGACATACCCTGCTTTCCTCTCTATTCTTTGGGTTGTTTGGCAAAGCACAAAGATATATTTAGCTGCTAAGATCATCATAATTCCCTTGCTTTTGTGGGGTACTGAAAGACAGGAATTCACCATCACAACACTAAATTTAGCTAATAAAATGGGGAAGTTATTTACTTGTCTCTTGCCTCAGTTTCTCATTTGTAACAATCAATTGTAAACAATTAAAATTTGTAACAATTAATTGTAATTAATTAGTTTAATAAAAATATAATCCTGCCCAACCCACAGGGCTCTTCTGTTTATCACAGTAAACCATGCACCTGTTTCTCATGCAGGTAAAATGTGAGTCTATGCATAATTCATAGGGGACTTTACTGCTTTTCCCCTGAAATTCCCCCCCGCATCCTATTTCCCCTCAAGACTTCTCTTTGTGTTTTGCTAGAGGGGGAGGACTATCTGAGAATTAATTTGGAAGGAAATCCTAAAGGGATTAGGATTCTATTAGCTGGGAGTTGTACATATGGAAATACAGCATGAATAAACAGGCGGTACTTGGACATATGTGAAGCATGGTGGAAACATATGTAATAAAATTGAGAGATTCAATTCCACTTTGAACAAACTTTTCATTCAAAATTGAAGGCATACTTCAAAAACATTTGTGATTGGATTATTTGGGGATGGGCACTTTGATTTTACCATGAGAAAGATCAGGTAAATAGTAAATGTCAGCATCAGGAATGATACTCTGGGACATTTTAGGAATGTCTGAAACTCTCTCCTGATCACAGTTTACTTTTTGATCTACCAAAAAACCCCAAGGTACAACATAAAGATATACATTCACAAATTATCATGGCCTTACTACAAAATGGGAATTCTCCTCAGTCATAATCCTCCATCTGTGACCCTTCCCATGGGGATTGTCCCATGAAAACAGTACCATTCCTGCCCCCAGGAACTTTCCACTGGTTCACTCTGATGCCTTAGGTTTTAACTTTTATATTTTTCAAATCCTGTACTGTCAGTGGAACTCTGAAGTTTCCTGTAGCTTGTTAAGTGCTGTTCTCTCATGCTCACACAGACACAACAAAGCCTCTCCAGCTCCATCTCCAAGGACACCCAGACCCTCCTAGGCCCAACAACTGTAAACCTTCATCTTGGGGAGGGGAGGGCAAGCTTGGGCAAATTCCATCCTTGGCTGGGTTCTGCTTGGGGAATTGATGCTGATATCCAAGTGAGAAGCACTTGTGAGCTGTCATTGTGAATGTTGGGATGCACTGAGGCAGGAGCCTCTGGAGCCCAGAGTGTACCTGGGAAGGCCTTTCCAATAAATCCCTCCTTTATTCCTTTGTTCCTGTCTACTCTCTGTTTCTAGGGAGCCATTTAAGGCATCAACTCCTCCAATCACTGCTGCTTTGAACTAAATTGTTTATTATGCATCCCTATACATCTAGGCTGGAAAGAGAAACCCATTTGATTAGCAAATAGAAATACAGAAGGAATTACTGGTTTACAGTTGTACTTTAGCCCTCTGTTCTTTATGCTCCAGTTTCTCACACAGGATCCCATGGCAAGGGCAGGACCACCACCGTGCTTTGCACACCATCAACCAAATCCCTAGAGAAGGGCAGGGTACTACCTGGATGTGTAATGAATGAAGATTATGCTGATTTTGGCAGCAGCCATTAAAATTGGGACAGAGCCTGTTTTTTCATGATAAAAATCAGTAGACTTTTTATTCTCCTCACCTGGGCATATGAAGACATCATAATTAAACCTCCAAATTCTTGCTTCTAATCATGACAATGACTGGTTTGCTTTCACAGATTTATTGACCAAGAAGAGTGTTCCCAAAGATTGGCTTTGGACACAGCAGTCTCTTCCATCCTTCTCTACAGTGAGAAGGAGGAAAACCAAGAAATCCTAAATTATTGTCCTCATCTGCCTGCTCTCTGGATATACTAGTATCTTCTCATTTACTAGGAAGGGCAACAAGCCCTGGGTACTTCAAATTATCTTTTGAATGGCCTTGCTCTTCCTGTCATTAAATAATTTGTATGACTTCTCTCTCTCTCTATATATATATATATAACCTAAACCATTTCACATCTGAAAAAAACACTTCAGCACCTGTTTATGCTCTATACCTCCTTGAACTTGGACACTGGTTCAACATCTTTGCACAAGTTTTCCCTAAAAGCTACCACAGTGCTGATAATACTTACACCAGTATTGTTCTACACATTTTTAAGGTCTGGGTTTACTTTTAATTTCAATATATATTCCTTGAGCAACACTTAACCTGAAATGATTTTTTTTTTGTTAGTAATTTTCAAAAAAATTGAAGCTGACAATACACATTTAATAAGCATAGAAATGGCTTCTGGTTTTCTAAGTATCAAAATATGCTAATTATAAGTACTACTATTCATTATTTTCCTACTTCCTATTTTTACACACATACATATACTCCTAATTGTTAAAAGTGAAAAACAAACAAATGTACCCATTACACTTTTTATGAATCCAGCCCATTGTTCAAGGAAAAGAAATCATTCTTTACACAAAGATTTGCTCTGAAATTGCTGCCAAAGAAAATAACCTTGAGTTATTTGCTGCATAACTGCCACATGAGAACATTAAAGGTGCCTAGGGACAGCTTCATCTTAAGCATGTGACTTTTAAGAAAAAGCTTTTAAGTTCAATATTTAAAAATTGCTGCTGTATCCTTTTTCTTCCTCTGATCTTGAAATTAAACCCAGTTATCACATATAGGAAGAATTTGGATGGTTTTTGTTTCTATGGTTCTGGCCATTTGCCCAATAATGAAGGTTTGTTTTGCCTCATTGCCATAAATTCAGGATATCACTGGAATGCTAAGGAAATAGGTAGGTGTATATATAGATATGGATATTTCATGGTGACTTTTCCCCAAAAAACTGAACGTGGAAAACTCCTGAATGTGAAATCTGAATGACTTTCCTGACCATTGAGACAACTCTGAAACCCTAAGAGTTTATTCGGTCTTAGGGAGAGTTATACTTTCCAGATAATCAAGTAAATCTTTAGATGGGAGATCCATTCAAAAAGGGTTCACTACTTTCTAGACAAATCTGGGTGTCAGAACTGTCAGACTTCTGGGTTTCTTCCAGAAATTTTTAAATAACCTTTTGGTGAGGTGAAACAATTGCTCTGTCTCTCTCGTTGGTCTGACTTATCTGAGAGAAATACTTTGGGTGCAAACTCGGCTCTCTGGCCGAGTTTGTGGATCCAAAACACACCTCTGAAAATGAATATTTCCCCTCTACTATGTTGTATATTTCCTCAGCCCAAAAGACATGTATGAGCCATGCCTCAGGTCAGGATCCTGACAGAAAAAAACTCTTAATAATTACAGGACTGGTCCAAAGTCCATTAAAGTTAATTGAGAGACTCGACACCATGGCCCAGAGCAACCATAACAGGATTATGGGAAAAAACACTTGTTAATCGATCCAAGGCAAATATTTGGCAGGCTCTGAGTTGAATCAGAAACAACTGCAGAGTCCAAAAGCAGAAATCAATTTAGAAGACCACACTGGGAAGACACAGCAGGAAGAAAGTTGGTGGCAGAACTTGGCCCAAAGAATAGGACTGGGTTTGCTTTTGTCTGTTTGGGTTTTTTTATAAAGGATTAATGCAGCAAGAAGAATTTTAAATGGTTTATATTATACCATAATTCAAAACTAGAAACCTGAAGAGCAGCAGGAGCACAGGCCCTATCCAATAAGATGCATTTCCTCTAAAAGTCACAGCCACAGGTCCATGCTATGAGAGGTGCACTGCGCTGAGGGATGTGACAGACTGAGCACACAACATCCTGGCATTGAAGCAGAGGCTCTTTACATTCACAGAAACCTCAACAGCAGCCTCAAAAGTAGAAGAATGCAAGATTTTTGCCCTGTTGGCTTTGGAACATGACACTCCAACCTTTTCCTTGAGGATGGGAGCTGAGTGGGAAGCAAAGACTGTTAGCATTTACTTGGCCTCCCTGCTTATCTGCTCTGGATGTGCTAAACAAACTCCTTAGAAAGCCTATAATTGATTTTTGTTAAGGCATTTCGGAGATGAAAATTTGGAGAACCCAGATATTCCATGGGAATATCCAGATTTTTTGCTGTTTGCATTGGATTTTTGGAGAAGTCAACAGACTCAATAATGTTCCCAAGAAGCAAAAAAAGTATTTTCCTTGCCCAATATGACAGGAATTCAGGGGGAGCCATGGAAAAACTTGAAATAGCAGGAATTCAGGGAGCAATATGAATATATTTGAAGTAGCAGAGGACGTTTAGATTTGAAGTTCTTGACTTGCCCATGTCTCCCTAGCTATGATACAGACAAAATAAGTCAACAGAGCTCTTTTCAGGCATGATGGTTACAGAGCATTCAGCTTTCTGCATTAACAAATGTGCAGACAGAGGAGCAGAGCACACTCATCTGTTTTATCTCGTCCTGGATATTTAACTGAACCCAAACAGAACTTTCAGCACAGAAGTGAATTGGACCCATGATTTTAATGACACTTTGAAAAAAACCAAAACACTTTATTCCTTATTTAGGAGGCACTAATATCCTCCTTTAAACATACTATTAACTGTTTCACAACTTGTATTCCAAGAAGGAAATACACTTCCACTTGCTTTATGGTTCATCTATAAGAAGAAATTCAGATATAATTCAGGTATATTTAAACGTCCTCGAATTTAATAGGCTTCTTCTGAAGTTGCTTCTGTAATATTCCATTGGTAAGAAAATAAAGTAAAGGTTACATTTTATCTCTGTATTGTGTCTGGCATCCTGTTGCTTCATACAAAAGTGGCTCAGGACCATTATTTTCATCTGTTAAGCTTTGGATGATTTTCTGATAAAACTTCATTTTAGAGTTTGAAATCTCCAAAATGAAAATTTGTGTTCTTTTTTTATCATTCAGCACTTATGGGATGTGGCAACATATTTATAAATTTATTACCTTTCAGATTGCCATGCCAAACATAAGGTTTATTGTCAAATAAAGCAACATTTTTGGTTTTTGATTGCCTGCTTTAGGAGAGTATTGCTTCTGCTCTATAATTGCCTCTACCAAATTATTTAACTGCTTTTGTTGATAACTAATTCTGGAAAGTATCCCAACCAGAAAAAATACACAAAGTGAAATAGTGTAGCCAGGCAATATGAAATGAGAAAAAATACTTGGGAACTTGCTCACAATGGAATTAATATACCAATAAAAAAACCTGAACAAACCCTCAAACAATAAAACACCATCCTAATTTGCTTCGTTTTCTTTTAGGTCACTCTCCACCCAAAAGTATCTCAGGTGCTATTTCCTGCTGGATATCACAGACTCCAAAATCCACAGAAAGTCATTCGAAATCATAAGGCACTAAATATTCTTTAGAAAGAGTGTGTAGGATCATGGAATCATAGAATAATTTGGGTTGGACAGAACCTTCAAAGCTCATCCAGTCCAGTGCCCCTGTAATGAACAGGGACATCTTTGACTAAAGAAGGTTACTCAGAGCCCTATCCAACCTGACTTCGAATGTTTCCAAGGATGGGGCATCCACCACCTCTCTGGGCAACCTGTGCCAGTGTTTCACCACCCTCACTGTAAAAAATTTCCTCCTTAAATCAAGTCTGATTCTCCCCTTTTTTAGTTTAAAACCATTATCCTTTGTCCTATTGCAACAGACCCTGCTAAAAAGTCTGTTCCCATCCTTCTTATAGGCCACTTTAAGTATTGAAATGCTAAAATAAACCTAAAACCTAAATAAACCCTAAAACCTTCTCCAGGCTGACGAACTCCGTTCTCCCAGCCTGTCTCCACGGCAGAAGTGCCCCAGCTCTCTACTCCTCTTGGTG
Source organism: Erpornis zantholeuca (assembly GCA_013400515.1). Lineage (NCBI taxonomy): Eukaryota > Metazoa > Chordata > Aves > Passeriformes > Timaliidae > Erpornis > Erpornis zantholeuca. Next base: position 21,688 of record VZTN01026912.1, on the reverse strand, counting down.
CTTCCTCTGGACTCAATCCAACAGATCCAAGAATCAGGAATGGTTTGGGTTGGAAGAGGACCTTGAAGCCCATCCCGTTCCACACCCAAGGGCAGGGACACCTTCCACTATCCCAGCTTGCTCCAAGTTCCATTCAGCCTGGCCTGGATCACCTTCAGGGATGGGGCAGGCACAGCTGCTCTGGGCAATCAGTGCCAGGGCCTCACCACCCTCACAGGGAACAATTTCTTCCTCATATCCAATCTAACCCTGCTCTCTGTCGGTGTGAGGCCATTCCCCCTTGTCCTGTCACTCCAGGCCCTTACAGATTGTTTTTCTCCATCCCTGCAGGCACTGCAAGGCCACCATGAGGTCACCCCAAAGCCTTCTCTTGTCCAGGCTGAACAATCCCAATTCCCTCAGCCTTTCCTCACAACAGAGCTGCTCCATGTCTCTGATCCCCTTGGTGTCCCTGCTCTGGACTGGCTCCAGCAGCTCCCTGTCCTTCCTGTGCTGGGCCCAGGGCTTGGATGCAGCCCTGCAAGGGGGTCTCAGCAGAGCAGGGCAGAGGGGCAGAATCCCCCCCTCCCCTGCTGCCCACGCTGGGGGCTCAGCCCAGCACAGAGGGTTCTGGGTTGGGGCACATCGAGCGCTCACCCACAGCACCCCCAAGCCCTTCTCCCAGGGCTGCTCCATCTGCTCAGCCCCACCTGGATGGATCCCAGGGGTTGCCCTGACCCAGGTGCAGCACCAGCACTTGGTCTTGTTAAACCCCAGGAGATTCAATGATTCAAAACTCAAAGAGTGTTCATTTCACTGGATCACTCCACATGAGACCCGTGCTAAAGCAAGAGGAAGAGCACCACAGTATCTGAGATACAACATTTCCCCATTCACTGCCTCGAGCTGCACTGGATGTGAAGATATGCAGTGGTACCCCTGTGTTTAAATAGCAGCATTCCTCCACCCCATGGGAAAAACCCCAGTAATATTCAAGCTTCTTGCAGGAATTCAGCAAAGGCATGAAACACAGCTGATAAGAGATGTTTCCTTTTCCAAAAGCAGGTTTCATTTGTCACATGGTTATCAGGATCGTTTTCCCCATGAGAGGCAATAGCTCTTGGCTCTCTTTACTCACTCATGTCAGCAGGAGTGGGGAGCCAATTTCTCATTCAGAAACCAACAACTTAAAATCAGCTGCAAAAGGGATGGGGTCTTGCCTCCTGTAGGTATATCCTGCACACACCTTCTGTTGATATATTTCCTCTTGATATATTGATTCTGCTGAATAGTTTCTTTCTTTAAAATCTTTTGGAAATCCTGTGTTAGACCGAGAAACTGAAGGGGTGAAGCAAAAGGTGGTCCTAACACCTCTTAGAAGCAGAGTTAGGAAAATTCTTTCTTCTTTTCACTACTTCTTTCTCTGGAAGAGCCTCTGGGGTTCTCACTATCTTTTCTTTGCAGCTTTCAGAGTGGAGTAGGCACAAACATTGCCATGCAGGCCCCCCAGCCCCATCCTGGATATGAGGCCAGGAGCATCCACTCCCAAAGCCACTCTGTGAGACTGCAGGCAAGGGCACATCATCTCCCCAGTATCTTAACCCCATCCTGAAAATCAAGGTGATTGGGATGAATTCTGAAGCAGGAACTCATGCCTTTGGAATGAATTACCAACACATTTATCCTTGCATACTATTGCATCCATTAGTCAGAGAAAGGCTGAAGGGTGCAACTTGCACACAGAAGATAAACTGTCAAATTAGCCTGCTGCTTCAGCCTGCAGCCACTGTCACTCAGAAGATCACAAAGGCCTCATCACTTATTGTTTTTGCTCTCACAGAAAAATCACAGCTGTTTCTTTACTTACTTTCAATTTCCAGGCCCTTCATCCTAAACCAGGTCATCTCCAGGCGTGTTCCTCTCTATCCATCCTGCCTGGCTGCAGTCAGAAAGTCTGCAGCACCTGATAATGTTTTCCACATGCTCTGAAATCTACAAACTACAGGTGATTCCAATGAACAGGAATACAGCACAACCTGCCCTGGCACAGTAGGAAACATTGCAATAACACTCCATGAGAAATGAATATTTTTCATTTACTCAGTGTTCTAAGGCAAATTTCTCTTTAAATGGCACTAGTAAACTTCAAGACTATTTTGGGCAAAGAAATGAATTTCAGATTCACATATTTTAAGTACTAGGCAGAAGATGTTCTTCCTTCCATTAAAATCTGGAGGTTTGCTGGAAGAAAAAGATCAAGGCAGGTATACATTTCCAAAGTATAATGAACTCCAGAATATTAGTGAATTATTTGTTCTACATATACCAAAACATTAAAATTTTTTTGCATTTCTTCAAAAGTTCCCCAAATCAAGAAGATAGGAAGAAAATGTATACACTGGACAAAAGGACAAATATGTTAACATTCTAGTGACTGCAACTGCCTTCTCCTGGTCTGTTAAACATCTCAGTAGCGTGGACCTTGGAGTAAACTTAAAAACTGGGAACTGACAATAAAAGTAGTATTGGAAGTCTTCTGTGCTTGCTCTGTTCTCAGTTGAATTGTTCAGCTTGCAAGAACAAAGCCTTGTTTTAAAATATCGCTCTTTTTAACTGCTTTTTTCTGCAGAAGCAACTGGGGAATTGAGTCAGGCTGTGTTCTCTCTGGCTCCCATAACACCAGCAATAATAAAGATCCTGCCACTGCTCCTTACTCACTCATTCAAGTGTGGCTGCCTGAGACAATTAAATTCAGCTCAGCTGTATCTGCTCTGCAGTGCTACTTTCAGGAGTAAGGAGGAGGAAAGTCCTTGTAGGAAATTCTGATCACAGAGAAGTGACTTCAGTGGAGCCAAGGTTCCATATTTGGTTTTGTTTTTTTTTTTCACAAAAAGAGTTGACAGTCCAAGTCCAGCCAACATTTCAAGCCCAGTCCTCCCACTGCAGACATTTCAGCAGAGGGAATAGGCTTCTTTGTGGGTATGACCATCCCTGACCTAAGCAAAGGCTGCCCAAAGTAAGGAGCTGTGAGTCAGGAAGATTTGACTGCTCCTTGGCTTCTCTGCCTGCCAAAACAAGGTTCAAGAAGACAAAGCTTCTTATCTGGCTAAAGACATGGAGACAGAAAAATAGATTTTATTCATATGAAAAGTATTTTCTTATAATTCTATAGAAATTTGTATCTATCATTCCTATAGATATAAAACAACAAAGGAAATTGAAATTAAAAGAAAGGATTAGACTTCACTGGAGCAGGGATTTCTGTTCCTTGCCATGATTGGCAAAATATTTCCACCACAAATCCAAGCTTTCCACAGGGAAAGAAACACAGAAATCTCAATTCCTTTCTCCCTGCAATCAGATTTAACCAAAATGTCTTATTTAACGAGTGAAGCACAGGTTTGGATGCTGTGGTGCCTGGCACCAGCAGCCCCGTGCGACTATTTGTCCTTACAGGTTAGAAAGGCCACGTACCCACCAGTTAATGCTATTGGAATCTCTCAGCAGAGCCACTGGAAGCAGTGCTCCTGTTTGTTCTCTGGAGTGCTGGTGATATCACACACTTTCAGCAGCCCCAAGGCCTTGCCACCGTGCCTTTGGCATACCGTGCTCTGTTGTCACCGACACGTGCCAGCTGGCTGCTGCTCCCCACCCCAGCAGTGACTGCATTTCAGCAGCAGTCGTGCATGTGAAACACTCAGGCTTCCCCTGGGAAGGGGGAAGGCAATTAATATTTTAAATATTTTCTTGTTCTTCAGGAGCACGCAGGATATCCAGTGAAAACACATCCCCTGCAGGCATCACGAGGGGGGAACTTCCAGGCACTCCCTTCTGCACCCTGCAGCTGACTGGGAGAGGATTTCCTGCCACAAATCACTGGAATTCGTTTTGTTACCCACACAGGTATTGCCAACCACTGTATCTCCAGGCATTTTCCTCAGAAACTCTGTCCCATGCATCTGGCCTTGCAAGGTGCACAGAGGAGACTGGGACAGACCCAGTGGTTCTTCTGAAGGAAACAAAAGATCCTCGCCCTTGACACGAGGATCAGAAGCAAAATCCCTCTTCAAACTTGTGGCTGTTGCCCCTCATTAGAGCCATACAGCCACCCTAATAAACAACATATGGGAAATCTGGGGTTCTTATCTGCCAAGAAAGTGAAAATAGCAAAAATCTTAATGGCAGCATCAAGAAATATGCTGCAAAGTATAAGTTGGGGATAGAGTGGTAAAACATGCTGTGTTCTTCCATTTTTGTGAGAATGTGTCAAAAATGCATAAATTAATGAAGAAAAACCTGTACTGTAACACCTGGTACTCTCTCTAGCAAAAGGACTGGAGCTCAGATGTGCTTTCAAGGCAAACCCTCCAACACACAGCTTAGAAGATCACTGGCCCATGAACTGTCCCTGAGGGGTCTCCAAAACACCCATCCTGAGAGTGTAGGAGGAGCACCTGAGGGCAGGAGAAGGAAGACCCCCAGTCACTCTGCTTCCAGGCTGTCTCAGGACAGCCCAGAGTTTTGGAGCAGCTTCTGTGTCTGTCTGTCCCTTTCCCTTCAGCCAGCACATCCACACAGGGATGAACACTCGGGTTCCCTGCCCTCCATGGCAGCCTGCTGCACCAGGTACTGCAGGAAGGAAGGGGATGATGGGGAAGATTCAGAGATCCATATTGCCAAATGGGAGATTTCAATCTGCAAAGATCCATCAATCCAGTAGGCTGCATTCAGGGAGGTACATCCATCAGATTTTGTTTGTTTTGTTAAAAAGAAAGAATGGAAATAAATGCCTGAAAAATATTCTTTTCTGCGCTATAAACACATCAGCGCTCATTTTCTCTATATTCTACTTTGGGCCATTCTGTGTAAAATCTTTAATTAAAGTTTTTCTTTGAAATTGTCATCATCAAACCAGAAGAAAGAAAGTAAAAAATGGAAGGACACAGCTGTGCATATATGAAGTGCTATTCAGTACCAAATGAATTGGAACAAAATAAGTATCGTGACTGTTATGCTCTTAGTTTTGGCTCTGTATTCTCAGTAGCATAGTCTAACTTGTCACTTTATATTGATTCCATCTGTTTACACTCTGCAGAGTATTGGCTTCCTACAGTGAGCATTTCCTATTTACCAGCTGGTAAAGATAGGCCCAAACCAGATAGAAAAGAATTAGACTATTTTCAGATCCTCATAAACATAAAATCAAAAATTAATGGGGGAGGGGAGATTACAAGTAGAGGGAGGGAGTGGAATATATGGGTCTGATGCTTGTTTCATATTGATAGTCCTCTATAATCCATTAACAATTTCTAGAGACCTTGAAATTTGTGCAATGAGCTCACAAAATAAATCAATTTTCACTCCTCTTTACTTTCTTCTTTACGTGAACAGCCTGATTGTAAATGTGAATCAATCACAGTCCTTCAGTAATCTTTAAATAGAAACAGTTGGGGCCTGAATTTGGCTATATAATATTCTCACTCTCACCAATCAGGTCTGAGTGAAGGACCTCCACAGAAAATGGATGTGCTCATGCAGTACAGAGCATATTTGTACTCTGACAAACTTTCTTTTTCACAGTGCTTGGATTATTTTCTCGTGAAGACTATAATTTGTAGGAACTGACTCACTTCAGGAGAGTTTTACTGCTGATATTAGAAAAAGCTGTTGCAAGTTGCAAGCTCTTTTTGCACAAAGTTGGGGCTTCTTTAATGCTCAGGAACACCACGTCATGAAAATAAAGGCTCCTTTCTATGACGCCATCTGCTTTTGCAAGTGGGAAAAAAGCCCCTGCTTTTGGAGTCTTGACAGCCAGGTCAGTGAATCATACAATCTTTGAATGATTAAATTTGAAAAAGACCTCCAAGACCCTCAACTCCAGCCTTCAAACGAGTCCATTCCACTTGGATTTTGGACACTTCCAGGGATGGTGACTCCTCCACTGCCCTGGGCAGCCTGTTCCGATGCTCAACCACATCTTCAGGAGAGACATTGTTCCCGATATCCAACCTGAGCTTTTTGGTGCAGCTTGAGGCCATTTCCTCTTGTCCTGTCGCTGGTTGCCTGGGAGAAAAGGCTGATCCCCACCTGGCTACACCTTCCTGTCAGGGAGCTCTAGAGAGGGTGACCCCTGAGCCTCTTTTTCTCCAGGCTGAGCCCTCCCAACTCCCTCAGACACTCCTCATAGGACTCCTCATGTTCCAGAGCCTTCACCAGCTCTGTTTTCCTTCTCTGGACATGCTCCAAGGCCAGAGCAGGGGAATGTCCAAAGGAGGCTGTGACCCAGTGGGAAGCCCAGGGTAGGGCAGGTTTCCTGGAAGGGAAAGGTTGTGTTTTGGGGGCCTGTTTGTTTGTTTGTTAACTTTATAAACACACATGTGCAAATTAAAAAGTCAGAGTTATGAATATAAATGTATCCTTAATGGGTGATGTACATCCATACAGAAGCAGAACAAGGTTTGGCTCGAGGTTAACCACTGTGATAGGTCACAAATAAATATTTAAGAGTAAATGAACTCTTTAGTGTATTTGAGTGACTATCCATGTACATCATGCACCTATATATCTTGCATTTATATTTACTTCTTTAGCTGAATTGTTCTTGGGACACATAGGTAGCAGTAACCTTGCCTTAAGCTAATAATTCTTTCTGTTAATGTACTAAAATACATGTAACAGCTCTATTTCACCATACTGTTAAAAAAAAAATACCACAGGACCTTGTAAAATAAATATAGCTCCAATTAGAACTTTGGAGGGTATTTTCAATTCATAAATTCTGTAACAACAAGGCATTTCAGCAGTTTCTTTTGTGATAGGAAACACTTAACATGAAAATGTAAATGTTGCTCTTCAGTTAAGTGTATATAGCCAAATGAATAAAAGCTATGGCATTAATAACAACTATACCAAGTTATGATTGATAGGCTTTTCTAGAGCGAGAAAAGATTGTCTTGGATACAATCTGTCCTCACAGCCTTGCGATATGTTAATATTTTATTCAGGCTAGAGCGAGGATATATTCAGATGTCCTACCCGGTGGAAGAGAAGCAAATGGGTTGCAAATACAACTGCAGCCCTGAGGTGCAATAGCAGCTGTGAAATCAGAAAGATTTTATTTCCTTCTCCCAAATTACAAGTCCATGCCAAACACAGCAGGAGGTTGGATTTTCCTAGGAATTTACATCAGGTTATGTTTAATGTATTTCTTCTTCTATGAGCAGTTTTAGGGGAGAGCCAACAGACTGTCACACAGTGCTGTGAAAGGCGAGGAATACTCTTCTGTGTCCTGGTAAATAATAACTATTATTAGGCTAATGATAGTGATATGTGACTTCAGGTAAATTTGCAAATGCCCAAACATACTAAAATACATGTATGAGGTTTATAAACAAATTTTCATGGCTCAGTTTGTGCAAAGACAAAATAATAAAAATCCAGATTGCCCACAGTCACACGACCACTTTCTCCTGGGTTTATGAGAGAGGATTTGTGCTGTTCAAATTCTTGTTGAGATTTAAGTCGACTGAGCTCTCGGGTATCTGGATACATCTGCATAAAAAGGGAACAAAATGCCTTCTTCTGATGTGGCAGTAGGTTTCACATAAGCCTTGCAAAGGGCTGTGCAATTACACAAGGTGTGCTGCCTTAGGGCATCTAGTCTCTTTAAAAAGTCAAATGTCTTTGCTCAAGACTCAAGCACATTATGAAATGATATCACAGTGGGACTGTGTCAGTCCTACACCAGAGATCTGTACCTAGACTGCTTGAAAGAGGAGAGTTATTAAGGTTTTGATGCTAAAAAGGGATTCACAGTGGGGATTAGAGAGGCTTTTAAAGTATTCCTTGAGCTTAATAAAAAATGCCCAAACAACAACACACCCCTAACCATACAAGTATGAACAGACCTTCATGGTACAAGGACAGGTCCACATCCTTTAAAACTTGTTACTAAATTGATATCAGTGGATCAAGAACACCATCTACTTATCTGAAATGAATTACTACCCCTGCATGTGGTTTCTATTATTACCCTGGTCAACATACCTTCTCCTTGAGCCGTGATTCCAGCTGACTTAATGTCATTGTTTGGCAGCTGTGGCTGCTCAACCTGAAAATAAATATAATGAAAAGGACTAGGTGAACACAAACCACAAGCCATCGATGAACATAAAATGCAAGTGCTTCATGGTACCATTGACCACTGTAAGAACATCAGTGAGAGAGTTTTGTTTTAGCATGTGGACAACTACAAATGGAAGAAAGTGGCTTGATCCTGCCTTTGTTGTGGCTGCTCTTCACAGCTCTGCTCTGCTCTTGGAGAAAATAACCAAATCTGAGAAATGTGGCAATTGCTCCTCAACCACAAGTGTGATGTTTGTGTAAAATTACTTTTTTTGAAGGATTTTTTTTGGCTGCCATACAGAACACAAAGGACAATCTGCAGCTTGATCTGACCTTTGGAATGACAGAGTACTTGTGAGTCCCAAGGTCAAGAAATTATAGCACAAGTTCTCCCCTCTGCTCAAGTGTTCTTCAGAGAACAACCGTGTTTTCTCCTCTCCTTCTCCCCAGCGCACACGTGCAATCCATTTCTCACAGGTAAGTTTTAAAATCTTTTAAAAAATGAAAATACGTCACCTTGCTTTTGCTTTTTGCTTCCCCATCCTATTGATTTGCATCAAGCACCGCAGCAGGTCATTTTCAGAGTCAACTACCAGCCGAGTTTACTTTTGCAAGTAGGTTCTACAGGTGCCAAATTGCATTCCCTGCACATCCTCCTTTGCTTTCAGCCTTAACTAAACGGCTTCTGAAAAGCCTTGTGCGATTTTAGTCGGATCTCTGTCTGTGGGGTGAAGTCCTGGAAGCCAAACTCTGCTGTCAAGTCAGCCTCTGAATTCAGCGGCACTGCTTGAGCTTTAAATAAAATCTCTGAAAATTCCTCCTGTCCCGACTCCTGGAAAAGAGCACCTGCACTGCCCTCCCGTGGAAATGGCACCGATCTGTGTCTGCAGCTCGAGCAAAACCCCCGGGGCCACTCTTTCAGCTCCCGTGCAGAGCACACAGCCTCAGGGAAGGTCCCTAACAAACCAGCACAAGCTTGCCTAAGCGTGACCCTTACTCTCCACGTTTTAATGAGTTTAAGAGGAAGTCAAGAGTAACACGCATTCTCCTTGAACGCTGGAAGAAAATCCAACCCCAAGAGTACGAAAAGCTTTACATTTTATTTTATTGCATGTAATAAAGAAAAGATTAACCTTTTATTCCAGCAAAGTTCTGTCATTTGTTATTTAATTAGTTTTCGTTAATTAATTAGAATTTTTAAGCTCCCCTGTCTCTCTGGAAGAAAGTGGCTTAGGTGCCTCTCTTTTTCTTCTTTTCTTTTGCTGCTCCTCTTCTTCCTCCTGCTTCCTTTCAAAGTCCTAATCCCATTTTTGTATCCTCAGTATTGCACTCTCTCATTCTCTCTTTGTCTGAGAGTTTTCTTAGCTTTGCACTTTCTGGGAACAAAGTTGGACCAGAATTTATGGAATATTTTTTGAGGCGACTCTTTATTGAAAGCCAGATCACATAAACCCAGAGGGAAAACTTAAGGAAAAGGAATTTCCCTGCAGATCCGCTTGCAGAATTCCACCCTTTATACTTCACTGGAGGAGTGAAAAATATTTAGTGCTCCACTAAGAAAGCTACTGTGACAGCACAGATTTGCTTGAGGTTTTTATTTTCATGCAGAGTACAACTTTACTTTCCATTTTACCTCGTTGAAGGAAGAACTCAAACTTAATCCCAGTTCACACACAGCTGGTGTCTTCACAACTTTATTAAAGGAAAACTACAGGAAATTAAGATGAATGTGAGTTATTTATTGCGAAGGTATCGAATCCTGAAACATTATAACTTTTCCATCAGTGTGTCCCTTGGCTTAACTTCCATGTTTCACTTAAAGACATGCCAAGCTGAGTGGCACGTTTTCAAACCACAATTAAATCAATCAGTTACAATTTCTTCAGTACACAATAACTTTCCATTGTTGATTTAGGGAATAGACTGATTAGTCTTAAAGGCTCCTATTTTTCCCCCAGCAGATCAGTGGCTTAGCAGACCACTCCCTTCAGCAATTCCTATGGCAACTATGCCACTTGCATCTACAGGAAAAGCAATTTTAGGAGAAAGTGTAGCATATCTCTGTATCACTAGAGGCTCACATTAGCAGCTACATTATGGACTGAGAGCTCCACAACCCACAAGTGATTCACAACTACAGTTCAGGAGAAATTTGACTGCAAACTACAGAACTCTTGCTTACCTTTTGAACATGTTGCTACTTCTGGCAGTTTTAGGGAACTTTGACAGGGATTCAAGATATGGCACAGTAACATTGTCAATATTTGGGGTCTGTATTTTAGTATGCATGGATAAGGCCTACATTGGTATCAGGTTTTTCCAATATTTCATTTGGATTACTAGTCCCTTAAACAGCAAAAATAGATTTATCTTACAATTTTGGTTTTATTTTGCACATTATGCATTACTTCTCAACTATTTGTCTTCAATTAGGCAGGGCATTAATTTAATATCACTAAATTCCTCTCAAAAACTTACAGCCTACAAGTCTTTCCATCATGTAATATAAAATTTTTCAAAGCTTTAGCTCTATGAACTTTCATATGTTTATATGAAAGCATTTTCATCCTCATCAATCTCACTGATACATCCTTCTACTAAAACACTCTTGAAGTGTTTCAGGAGTCTATGTGTCCTCCTAATGAAAATTTAGTAATAGCAAAGAAATCAATACCAACTTCAGCTGAAATGGTCTTAACCCATTACAGACTGATTAGTTTAAAATGCAAATGTAACAGATCAGTTCACCTAGATTAAACAAATAAACAAAAGAGAGTCAAGTACTTCAGGAAAAAATAAATATCAGAGTTAGTCACCTCCATATTCAGGACAGAAACTGAAGTGCTCAATAATGCTGGTGCAGATTGTGTATCAAAATCCTCCTCTGATTTTGATAGGCATCAGTTATGATATCATATAAGCACCAGTGCTCCTTCAAGCCCAGTCTGATGGTAGTTTATAAGGTGACAAATTCCCAAAGTGAGCAGAGAAGCTCTCCGTGCAGATGAAAACCAGCTGGTCTCTGACTCAGAGTTCACAACCTAATCTATGCATATTCATGACACCACATGTATATGAATTTAAGCTGTGAGATCTTCTCTTAAACCAAAAAAAAAAAAAATCTGCTGGCAAACTGCAGCTCTTTCACATAGAGAGACACATTATAGAGAGAAAATCTCATGCAAACATTCCAGTTGTCAAATTTAGGTCACATCACTTCTGCAAGCTTTCCAGAACTTTCTCTTGAATAGGTTTTGACCATGTCTTGCACCTTTTTGATGTTACTGGTCTGGAAACCTGCTCCCAGTTGAAATTTTGCTCTTGACATAAACAGGGACAGCTCCAAACAATTATCAACAGCAATGACACAGTGTGGTCCTGCCAGCACAGCATCACATTTCGCCTCTGCTGCACAGAAGAGAAAGGTTTCAACACCTCCTGAACTCACCCTTTGAGACTGTCAAAGTCTGACCAACATCAAGCATCTGAAATGCTTTTTTTTTCCCAGTTCATCTTCTTTATCAACTATCTTTTGAAGTAAGATCTGTCTAATGTCCCAGGAGAAAAATGTGGGATCTGGGACAGAGCTTACAGATGTAGCTGTGAAATATATTAGGCAGTCATCCAGATACTCCTAAGTTTGGTAAAATCACTTTTTTTCCCCCTGAAAACTCAATATAAATCAGTTCATTTCTATAAATGTATCAATAAACAATGTAATTTTTTCATAAATGTTTAAATAAATCAGTTATTGATAAGTCCACAGCTTTGAAAGGAATAAAGAACCAAACACAACTGCAAGTAATTAAAGAAAAGATTCCAGAGTTTGTCTTTTTGATACCACACACTAAACAGTAAGTTGCAATACACAATTAAAAGATAAGATGGTATAAGTAGAGTGCACAACTGTGTTCCATGACAGCAGCACTCTCACTTCAAACAACAGAGAGGAGCTCACTGCCCTTTAAAATTCAGAGACTTTATTCAGTTCTTGAGCTTTGGATAGGGATGCCATATAGCAGTGGGGTCAAAACTCATTGTCTGCAGCAGGGGCCTATGGCTGGAACCCATATCAGCAAATTCCAGCTCCTTTCCCACTAAAAGCACAACCAGCAATGGAGAGTGAAAGCACCTGGCAGTGCAATAGAGCATACAGGGATGATTTATTTTACTTAAGACCCCTCTGGCTCTCATGGATTTGGCCTGATGTTTCTTTTGGATTCATGATGAGCCAAATTTGGCCATAGCTATAAGCATTCATTTACCTTCTAGTTGAATCAAAGGAGGTTTTTTACACAAATTTGAACACTAGGGCTGGTTCATAGGCATTTATGTTTTTTCCAAGCTTAAGATCTGCTCTTAAAACATAACTGCCTTCAGAAGAAGCTTTGTTTACAAAAAGATGGCAAAATACAGCTTTTTGTTATTTACCACTTTGCTGCAGTTTTACGAGAGCCAATTTTTTTCTTATGCTCTTCCCTTCCTTACAATGAAGGTACACAATCATGGACACCTTGCACATTTCATTTCAGCTTCAAGCCATTCTGACAAAAGAAAGCCTTCAGATTCACAGCTGGATACAGCTCCAGTGGAATCAATAGAGCTGTCACAGCTTACTCCTACAATGAATCCGACCCTAAATCTAAAACTACACGGCAAGGACAGGAGGAAAAGTGACATGAAGTGTGATAGAGGCAGCCTCACATGATCATAATTAAAAATTACTTGCAAGAGAGATGTCCAGGTTGGGATTACCAGCAAATTCATACTTGACTGGAACAAACTAGAAATCTTACTTGTCCAGAAGATGAGATTTCCTTGGTAAGTGTATTTTCATTCCAAAGACGTTGCCAAAGGATAAGATGTGTATGACATCCATTTTAATTGGAACTGGTGGGCTTGTGACTTCAGAACAGAACTGAGTCCAAAGGAGGCATCTCTCCCAAGTTTCAGTGGAACCCAGAGCAGGGAAGGAAATAAAGACCCTGTATCCTCATAGACAAGCAGGAGGAACAAGAGCTGTGTGAACAGGGCCATGGCTTCCTCTTCCACCCTCTTCCCATCCACAGAACTAGATTGGCTTAGCTCATTCCACAGGGTCCAGCAGACACAGTGTGCCTGAAAGATGACTTCTCCCCATGCAGTGCAGAAAATGTGTCTCAAACCCTAAATAGGGATTTTGACTTAAAGTTCCAAGACTGTGGACACAACCTGCAGTTGATTTAGTTGAATGTCACCTGCTGCCACACAACTATTTTGTGTTGAGTGTAAAATGAGGTCCTGTGGGGAGTGTGATATTTTGGCAGGGGCATGCAAGGCACTGAGTTCTTCTGCAGTCTGCACCCTGGCCGTGGGCTCCCCTGGGTTATGAGAATACTGATACCTTAAATGGCTACCTAGAAACAGAGATTAGACAGGAATCAAGGAATAAAGGAGGGATTTATTTGAAAGGCCTTCAGAGGCACACTCTNGAGAATAGCACTTAATAAGCTACAGGAAACTTCAGAGTTACACTGACAGTACAGGATTTGAAAAAAAATAAAAGTTAAAACCTAAGGCATCATTACAACAGGGTACAGGACACCAAAAGAAGCAGTGTGGCTGCCACAGCAATAAGAGAGACAGAAACTGATTTCTTGACACAAGATCTAACTTGCTAATAAAAGAATAGACTGAGATATGTCTTGCTGATAGCAGTGACCAGGTGAGAGGAGGTCACAATTTCTGTGGTTGTGCTGGATACTGTCTCCTATGTCAGCACTTTCAGACATGCAGTTTAGAGTAGGAGGCTGGAGTGGTAGACTATCTCCTTTACCACAGAATTATACCTGGAAAAATTTTCTGCCGTTATCTTGAAGTCTGTGCACATTAAAATACTCTAAAAATACTGAAAACCACCACCTTTTAGTTGAGAAAGCCTGCTATTTTATTAAGCAGCACAGATGCTTTAAATGTTGATCTTGACTTTTAGGTTTTGCAGGAGAAAAACACATATACCAGACACAAGCTCATTACACTAATTACTCTGTTTCACGAAGAGATAGTATGGATTTCCCAGGAAATCTGCAGCAAACTACAGTGCAAGTACAAACAAAAGAATTAAGTGGGGGAGCAGCAATCAGAGATGGCATTGCATGGCACCGCCAGAGTGGTGTCAGCGTGGCTCCATGAGGGCCTGCTCGGCAAAGCTGAGGGATCTGCACCTGCTCCATGCAACCACCCGGCTCAAACTGCTCCTGCAAACAATGCCTGGAGCTCCAGGAAGGAATCCAAGAAACCAGGGCAATCTATGGACCAAAGCCTTGGCAAAAGCCCGATGCCAAATGTTTTTATTCTGGTTTTAGGCAATGGGCTGCTCCAAAGCTTATTCATGTATGATGAGGCACTTGTTTTTCCCCTATGTAAAGATGTATTGGTTTGGCACAGCCTGGTTTTAGGTAGCAGGGACGCCAAAAAGATGGCTCCTGTGAGGAAGCTTCCACCATGTCCGGGAGAGCCAATCCCTGATGGCTCTGGAGATGGACATGCTGCTGGCCAAGGCTGGGCCAGTTAGAGATGGTGGTAATGCCTCTGTGATAACATATTTAAGAAGAAAATCACTACAAAGTCACAAGATTTTGGATTCTAGCCAGAGAAGAGGAGGAGGTAAGAACATGTGAGGGAAACAACACAGAGACACCAAGGTCAGTGCAGAAGGAGGGGGAGGAGGTGCTCCAGGCCAGAGCCGAGGTTCCTCTGCAGGCCATGGTGATGACCATGGTGAAACAGCTGTGCCCCTGCAGCCCATGGGGATCCACGGGGAATACAGAGATCCACCCACAGCCCCTGGGGATCCACGGGGGATGCAGAGATCCACCCACAGCCCATGGGGGAGGTGCCCATGCTGAAGCAGGTGGATGCCTGGAGGAGGCTGTGATCCAGTGGGAGACCCGGTAGAGAGAGGGCCCTGCTCCCAGGCTGGAGCAGCCTGTCCTTGGAGGACTGCACCCTGTGGGAGACACCCACACTGCAGCAGTTTTGGGAGCATTGTGTGCCTGTGTGAGGGGCTCATGCTGCAGCAGGTGCGGTGTGGCTGCTGCTCCTGAGAGCGGCCTCACGCCAGGGAAGATCATGGAGAACTCTCTCCCATGGGAGGGACCCCATGTTCTCACAGGGGAAGGACTCCTCTCCCAGAGCAGTGGAAGAGAATCTCGGTGATGAACTGACCAAAACCCCATGTCCTGTCTCCCTGTGCTGGCAGTGGGAAGGAGGGAGGGCCTGGGAGGTGGAAGGTGTTCTAAGAGCTTCTTTTGCTTCTCATTATTCTCCTCTGATTCTGTAAGTAATAAATTCACTTCCCAACTTAATTTGAGCCTGTTTTGATACCTTAAATGGCTACCTAGAAACAGAGACCAGACAGGAATAAAGGAATAAAGGAGGGATTTATTGGAAAGGCCTTCAGAGGCACACTCTGGGCTCCAGAGGCTCCTGCCTCAGTGCATCCTAAAATGGATGACAGGACACGAGTTCTTCCCACTTTGATATCAGCATCAATTCCCCAAGCAGAACCCAGCCAAGGATGGAATTTCCCCAAGCTTGCCCCCCTCTCCCCAAGATGAAGGTTTGCAGTTCTTGGGCCTAGGAGGGTCTGGGTGTCCTTGGAGATGGAGCTGGAGAGGCTTTGTTGTGTCTGTGTGAGCATGAGAGAACAGCACTTAACAAGTTACAGGAAATTTCAGAGTTCCACTAGCACCACAGGATTTGAAAAATATAAAAGTTAAAACCTAAGGCATCAGTTTTGCCCTTGAAGTGTTTCTCCTGGTCCTTATCTCACTCATGAAGCGTTTGTTAAATTTGTTTTCCCTCCTCTGCCCAGCTGTGGCAGGGGAGGGTGAGCGAGTGGCTCTCTTGGGTGTCTGGTGTTGGGCAGGTGTCAAACCATGACAGAAGGGTTTAAAGTGCTGACAAAACAAGGGTGACAAAGGTGATGGTGCTATCATCCTATCTTTTCCATACTGTTTTATAGTCCTTAGTCACAACACCACTTTTGAATGTTGACATTCTTATACACTGGATCACAGTGTAGTTTTAGTGACACTTACGAGGTTAACCCAATCAGACTTCAAAGGAAATATTTCAAGACTTTTTGTTTTCTCAATTACAAATGTAATGCAAAATCAGAAATTTGGTTTCTCTCCAAGCTGAGCGACAGTCAGAGAGCACAACATATTTCCTCCTCTCTCTGATATGTGTCAATCAACAGCACCATGCTCCTGCCATTCAATTATCACAATATAGAAAGCAAACATTAGCACAGGGAATTCTGTGAGCTCTGCAGCCTTTGAGTTGTTTTCCATCTTTTGTCTCCCCTGTCCAGCTGGGAAGGGGAAGAGACAGAAAGGATTGGTGGGCAGATGGCATCCAGTCAAGGTCAGCCCAGCACTGGGTCAATTACAACTCAGTAACAGGAGATGAGAAGTGGGAAAAAAAGCAGATATTGCACAGGCAAGGGAAAAAACAGCAGGACAAGAGCAAGACTTATTAGTCATCTAGTGAAAATGCAGCACTGTGCAGCATTTTGCATAGGTAGAAAAGCCCTTCTGCCTCCCACCCTGTTGCAATCTGACTTAAACCCAGAAGAGCAAAGAAAACTAAGTCTCTGTGTATCAAGCAGAAAGAACTTTGAAGGTTCAAAATATACTCAAAAATGAGATTAAAACCAAATGACTTTAGATGTTGGTGAAAAAAAGTTGGTATGTTTTATTTAATAGTAAAAGAGGCAAGGAGATGCCTCAGATGAACCAATTCTGCCTGCAAGATCTACCCCACCATAAATATGGGCAGACAATAACCATATTTCAGACAAACACACACCAGATGATTCTGCTGTTGTCTGCACAGATACTTGTACCAGACCAGGGAAATTCAGAGACCAGACAGAGGGAAATTCACAGACCTTTCAATACTACTCTGCTCTTTTTACAGCATTGACAGATATACTTTAAACAATTTGCTAGCAACAGAACTGCCCAAAAATCTGATGCTGTAGCAGCAGCTCTGTGTGTCAGTAACTGGGCTACAACAGGAATATGGCAGGTAGTAGCACATCCTGATGCTGCTGAAATCATTAGCAAAGCTTTCTTAGACTCCAGAAAATCAGGATGGAGCTCTAAAACACTCCTGTAAAGTCAGCTGGCATTTTTCTGGACTCTAAATATTTTCTGGTTGATTCATATGTGTGTGTCAGGTTCAATTCAGCTTTCCTTTCTCACAGACCCTTCAGAAATAGTACGTGGTCCATAAGAAGTCAAAATTAGTGATACAGAGCAAACAGATTTCAAGTTTCGTCAAATACTGAGCCTGGCTCTCTTCTCTCTTTCATTGCCTTTATACCTGCAAAATATTGGTGCATGAATCAAGAATAACTTACCTGCACTGAATAGTTCCTGATTTATGTGTTACTTGGAATTCACAGGAGTGCATAAAAAGTCATAAATCAGATCCACTGCTTATATTTTTAAGTACGTTTGTACTAGCATGAGAGCAAGATCCTCAGTTATCATAAATCAGAATAGCTCTGCTTGCTTTCCTATCTTAAGAAGAATTACAGCATTTATAGCCACTAAGGGATTTGGCTCTCATTTCAATAATTTAATTGATAAGAGTTTCCAAAGGATCTGTATGTGTAGCTCCTGCAGCCCAGCCATGTTTCACCATAGTTACAAGATGGATGGATCTGGCAAATGTTTTATTTCTGGTCACTTAAGATAGAAATGTAGGCGGCCTCTCTGCCAGGCCTTCCCCCTCACACCTTTCCCCTGCTCCAGTGTGTGTCCTTCCCACTGCCTAGAGTCCTTCACAGAGAGCTCCTGCATAGGCTCCTCTCCAAGGGCCACAGCTCCTGACAGCAATCTTCTCCAGTGATGCCTTAAATGGCTACCTAGAAACAGAGACTAGACAGGAATAAAGGAATAAAGGAGGGATTTATTTGAAAGGCCTTCAGATGTACACTTTTGGGCTCCAGAGGCTTCTGCCTCAGTGCATCCCAAAATGGACAATGACAGCTCATGAGTTCTTCCCACTTTGATATCAGCATCAATTCCCCAAGCAGAACCCAGCCAAGGACGGAATTTCTCCCAATTTGCCCCTCTCCCCAAGATGAAGGTTTACAGTTTTTGGGCCTAGGACAGTCTGGGTGTCCTTGGAGAGCAAGTTACAAAGGTTTGTTATGTCTGCTTAGCATAAGATAAGTTCCTTAGCACTGAACGAGCTACAGGAAACTTCAGAGTTACACTGGCAGTACAGGATTTGAAAATTATAAAAGTTAAAACCTAAGGCATCATTAGCACAAATCAGCTGCCTCCAGGCCGTGGCCTCTGCACAGGCTGCACCTTCCTTCAGGCCATGGCTACCTGGAGGTGAGCAAAATGTGAGTCCAGAATGGTGCCTGTCTGAGCACAGTCCTCTCCATGGCTGCAGTGAAATCCCTGCTTCACCACAGGTCTGCAGGGGAATCTCTGCTTCAACACCCAGGGCACCACCACCTCCTCCTCCTCTCCGAGTTCAGGATGTGCAGGGTTCCCACACTGCTTGTTTTCCCCTCCCTCTTTTCTCTCCCTCAGCACAGCTGGGCACACCTACACGTGCCACAAACACACAGGGCAAGTCACCCTGAAATCCAAATACTGGGTGAAGCAGCAGTTTCCTGTGAAATGACTCCCACCTCCCAGCTCTTCCTGGAGCTGTGTGTTGGAAAGAGACAGTGTCTTTGCCAGTGTTAACCAGCCAGAGGAAAAATCCTGATGTGCAGATCACACACTATCCACTGTAAAGATGATGTCTTCTCGTTGCCTTCATTTTCTCACCTCACCAACTCCAGTTATGAAATCTTTAATTGATATGTTCTCAGCCTGCAGTTGCTACTTTTCCCTGTTTCCATGGCTTGAGGGGAAAAGGCTCATTCCAGAAATATCAACTTCTTCCAGCCAGCCTTAGCCCTACTCAGAGAGTGAACGAAGAAGTTTCTTCCTCACTTTATACAATGCAGGGAAAACAGCAGTAGCACTTGCTTTATGGAACATAAAAAATGGAAGCAAATAAACATGAAAGCTCTCTCTAGAAAGAATGAACAATCCTACAGATACCATATTCTCCCTCACATCACTGTGTGACAGTTTTCTGGAAACCAGGACATGTCTTTCATTTGGACAAACCACCTCCAAGAGCCCTGCAGTGATGCAGCAGACTGAAATAACCTACAGGAGGTGCATTTTATTTTAGAGAAAAAGATGATTTTGTGTATCATGACTCTGTAGTTTTGTGTCCCAAAGGCAGAAATAGCCCCAAAGTGAAAGCTGACCTACAACATATCACACAGGGAGGTTCAGTAGCACACAGGCTGCCTCCTGGTCTGCCCTGCTGCATCCAGCACCTCTTCCTCAGTGTGCAGCAGGTCATTCTGATTATCAGGGCATGCCCTGAGCCAGGCTACAGGGACAGACTGCTGGCCTGGAAAGGTCCTGAGCTATAAAACCTCTGTTTCAGGTGCTTCAGGGGAAAGGTGAAAGAACTCCTGCCAAGCAGAACTGTAGATTAAACCACGCATAAACCAGGTTCTCCTTCATCAGGAGCAGTTTGGGGTGGCCTCTTGTTCTTTCCAAAGGACTATATAAATCACTGCAGTCCAATATGAAAAAAGGCCTTATTCTATGTCTATCCCTAAGCTTTGATATATTTTTTTTTAAATAGATTGAGGGAGATTACTTGAAAACTATACTGTAGCCTCTTTCTGGAAAAAAATGCTGTGTCGTGCAGGATCCAGACACACTGGCCATGCATCAGCAACCAAATGATAATGCTGTTTTCAAACATCCATAAACAAATTCAGTATTTCAGTAGTTCATACAGACTAATGCCCTATGGGGAAGATTAAAACTTTGTTTCCCACCAATATTTGTGTCTGTAGCTTACCTTTCATGTATTCCCTTTGAATTCAGTGAGAGTTCTCATTTAGAGACAATATCTTGATTAGAAGTGTGTAGGATCACAGGAATGTAATGGCTGTACATAGCAACATGGTTGTTGCTAGAAAAAAATAGTTTTGAAATGACTTTTTTATTTCAAAGACTTCACATACATTGCTCCAGATTACTGAGTAAAAGAGTCACCAAATGATCCATACTTGCACAGTTAAAACCCAAATGTTTACAGCTTGAACTGACCCATGCCATATTTTTGTTTATATCCCTTTTTCATCCTGTTTAGAGTACACAGGCTTACACAGATCTTTAATGCTAAAAACAAACCAGAACTATTTTAGCCTCTAATCCCACTGGTATTTACTGAGGAGGGAACAAGGAATGAAGGAACATGTCCAAAAGGGTCTGGGTGGTAAGAGAGAACAACCCCTCAGCATGTGTGGCTGGAGCAGGGTGGATAAAGAATTGAAACTGGAGACCCACTGTGGGTCTTTCTTTGTGAGTTTAAATCCTACCAGTTATGGGGTGGTAGCAATTCCATCTATTGAAAGTCTCCTGCAGCATTTCCAGGATTATCTGTTCCAGTAGGGTTAGAACTGCCTGGGCGGGAGGAGGGGGTGGTGCAGAATAAGGTGCAGAAGCAAACAAGAGTGATACCTGGGAAAAATGATGGTCTTCTTCTTCTGAAACAAAAGAACCATCTTCCCAGTGGAGCTTGAAATCCAAACATTTTCCCTAGTTCTTGTTTTGTTCCGATTGGTTCACTTTTCCCGAGTCCTTAGAGCTCTCCCATGTTTTATGGGTGACTCTCCTCCAAAGCCGAAAGGAAGCAGATGCAAGGCCTGCGAGGGCTGCAGCCTTAACACACTGTAACACCAGCTGCGAGGATTAAATTGTCATCTTATGTTCAGTGCTGGCAGAAGCTGAGTATGTGACAGGGATGGTGACAGTGGATTTAATGTCTGGGTGGCAGTTACTTTGAATATCACTCGTACCACACAAATCAAGCCAGTCGGCATATTAGTGACTGTGACTGGGATCAGCCTGAGCAGTCATTACGCTGCCTTTCTTCCTTCATCTCGTGTGCTGTCACACATGGCAGCACTCCCTCCTACAAAACAGCATTCCTCCCAGAAGCAGGTTTTAGTTAATACACGTCATGTGGTGGTGTGGATCTGTCTCTCCTCCTGCTCAAGGACACGGCTCCACCTTTGCAGACAATCTTTCACAGGTGAAACTCAGCCTGTGTGAGAAGTAGGCTGTTCTGAGCAGACACCTCCGGTCAGCTGCAGGGCTGGTACAGAGGAGCTCAGACAAGGAGCTGGGAGGACACCTCCAAACCAGGGCAGCACCTGGCTTTGGCTCTTGGCACAGCCAAGATCTGACACCACCATCCCCATCGCTTCACGTTAGCGTCAGCCTGTAAATTACAGCAGCTGAGGAACCAGCACACATTTGCTGCTGCTGTCTCTTCTCCGTGGTGGCCATTCCTGGCAGAGAGGCAGCGTGGACAGCTGGAGGTGGCAGCTTCTCAAACTACTCTAGCATGCATTGCCAGGGCTCATCATCTGTGCACAGAGAGAACTCCAGCAAAAGTTGCTGCGTGGCTTTACAATTTTGCCCGTGGA
>VZTN01026908.1:0-31410 GCA_013400515.1 Erpornis zantholeuca | reverse complement strand
ATTTGTAACTGAATATCTTTGAGCACCTGATTTTAAAAAATTCTGTCAGTATAATAGGTTGTTATATTCATTAGAGGGGAAGACTGTCAATGATTCTGTAGATATCTTTGCATTTGAACTTGGAATTCCCAATATAATTTGGTAGGAGGTGCATGTGATAAAGCAAGGTAACATTAAAATTCTAACCAAAATTTCCTTCATTAACTTTTGCTGAGCGCTCTTAGTGAAAAAAAGTGTGCAGTTAAGTAAATGGCAAAACTAACAATTAAAAAACCCTCAGCCCTATGAAATGGTGTAGTTATTTTGGATTAAGAGATTGTATTTGTCTGACATCGTAACTTCATGTAAGTAGTTTAGGTTAACATTTTTATAGGATGAAAAGAGACAAGGTTGTTATGAAAGTGCTTCAAATGTAACTATTGGATTTGGGTTATATTCATTTGTTTTTGTAGGATGTTTGAATAATTTCATTAATAATTTAATTAATTAAAGAAGATACTGTGTCTTGTCTACACAAGGAAGCTAACACAAATAAGCTGTGGTATGAATTTAAAGTATAATAGCTATTCAGCACTAACTCCTTATATGAACAGTTTTATTCTGTACTACAAATGACCTTTCACAGTTTAGTTGACTGAAAAACATGCAAGTTCCCTCCTGCCCCAATGACAAATAAATATTTATGTAGGGAGTTAGTGCAGAACAGTTACTACATGAAAAAATTACATTGTCATCTTATTCTGTACTCTACTGGCCTTCTTAAAAGCATCCTTAGGACAAAGTATAGTATCATGTTACAGATGTATTCCTACAGGTACTTGTATGTTGTATATGGACTTAAAGAAAAATACATTGTTTCTGAGAATTTTTATGAAAAATGTTTACATTGGTGACAATATAATTGAGATAACGTAAGTCTGGTTTCTGTCAATGGAATTGAAGATGCTGGTCATGCAAACTTGACTGTTGTTATTTGTAAAATAAATTAATAGACTCATCAACTTTAGTTACTATGTCGATGTATAAAGACTAATGATATTAATAAAATATTAGGATTAACAGCAGCTAGTGTATTTAGGGTTCAGACAGTAGTCATAAATTACTTATTTTCAATGACAAAATTACCTTTATTCTCTTGTGTAATATTGGGTGACAAAGCTAAATGCCCACAGTTAAGTAATAGGCATTAAAAAAATAAAAATAAATTAATTATCACAGGAGCTATCCTATGTCAAGCAGCTTCCAAAGATGGCAACTCTTCACTGCCTTTTTGGATCTCTAGCACAGTGAATTCAGGCCACAAATATGGAGCCTTCACATGAAAAAATTGGAAAATATTTGAATGTGTGTAACTTTTAAACACATGAACACAACAACACTGATTGTGCATTAGCGTATTTAAATATGAAACACATTTTGGCTTTTCATAAGAACGTAAATGCAATTACTTTATTTTGCTTTTTTTGCAGTTTTTATCAAGTAACTATTTTTGTTCAAAAACAAAAGTATGCATTATTTTCAGGTGCTTTGATCACTTCTTTTTTCTTAAAATGTATCTCTATGTATTTCTTAAATATCCTTTCTTTGGTTCTATAATTTTCTAAGAAAATAGAAAAACTGGGATTAGAGCTGAATGGAAACAAACAGCGTTTGGAACAAGCCCAGCAGGACATGACAGGAGCCAGAGAGGAGTGCCTAAAACTGACAGAACTGCTGAGTAAATCTGAGCACCAACTGCACCTCACCAGGTACCCCTTATCCTATTACATGCTGTTGTACCAATTTCATTCTGCTAATTTTTTGCCACAGGCTTCCCCACAGTTGTTGTAGATACTTGCAGTCATTGACTGCACGGGCAGCCCTCAGTCATGCTAGAAGTGGAGATTTGAATAAGTGAGTTATGAACTACAAAGTGAGTTATGAACTATAATTTATAAGAGTGAATTACTGGTGAGTAGAAGAGGCAGTGTTCAGCTCTGGTGAAGAGGTGGCATGCTTTTAGGCAGGAAGAAGAGCAAGGAAGACTGCAGCTACCCTTTTTATTCTGTTGCTGTACTTGGTAGGACAAATATATATGAAATGTTTGACACTGTAGTGTAGAGCAGCACCTTTAAGCATAGGAGTTTTCAGAACAATAACCTGAAATTTCTTCAGCAGAATGACCAGGAATATATATATAAATATATAAATGAACATAATTTTGTCTATGTGAGGCAAGCTCAAGTATGTGAGGAGGGTGTTACAGTCTCTTGCTCAGTAAAGATACAGTACAGTGCAATGTGTGATGAGAGACTTCCCCTGAGCAAATTCCATCCTTGGGTATAGTTCCCAGTGTCTTTTGCTGCACTATTCATTATGTGTTTTTAGAAAACTCCAGAAGGTTGACATGCCAGTTATTCATTGCAACTTGAGTTTGGGTGACTGCAGAACTTTTTCCTTTTGCCTCAGAAAATGCTATTGTCCAACTGTTTGCAGGCTTTTGGTTGTGTGTGTGGGTTTTTTGTTCCATTGTTCTGCTCCCCCCAAGAATGCACATCCATAAACAAATCTGGCAGCTTTTACTCAGAACTTAAGGGAAAAAGTTAAGTTAGTTAAAATTTTTCATGGGGGAAAAAAAAAGCTCAGATTTTTATCACTTAACAGAAGTCTGTGTGCTTATCCAAGTCTTGTACTTTTTGGGCTTTGTGAGAATTCTGCCATTGAGTAAATGGAAATAAAATAGAGCCTTGTCTAAACTATTAAATTCAATGAATCATTTTTTTATTCAGCTAAATTTCTGTGTAATTCAGAGCACGGTTGTTTAACAGATGGAAGAAAGTACCACTCTAACAGCCTGTATTTAGAGAAAAAAATATGCTAGAGGTTAATGAACTTGAAAAAAGTTTTGGGTGAGTTGTTAAGATATCTAAAGTTTGGATTTAGCAGAACTTTATTAATAATGATTTGTTGTGATAGTTAACCAAATGGCTTTACCACGTTCCTTTTAGCAAAGGCTGATTATATGCAATAAAGCTCTGGATATATTGGAGGAAATCTGACTAGCAAATTATAATTTTTACTTTTTTTTTGGTGAAAATATTCAAAATGTAAAAATGAGGACTACTGCCTGCTTTTACTTAGCAAAGTAATTAAAGCTGGATACCTAACACACAGATGATTCAGGTAGCTTTTCAATGTGTGGTCTCTGACTCGGAAAGTTTCTGAGATGCAAATCACTGGAGGCTGGGAACAGTTTTGGGCAAGTAATGCTCTGTGCTGAACCTGTTCTCATACAATTTCACAGACACTGGCTTTTTGAGACAGATGCTGAACTGCCATGCCTTCTTTGACCTAGTGCAGACGCTTTTCTGCAAGGTCCTGATCTCCTTGGGGGTTTTTTTGTTTGTTTGTTTGTTTTGGGTTTTTTTTNTTGGGGGTGGTTGGCCATAGCTTCAGGCTTCTCTTCTAGCTCAGCTCTTTCTTTGCTCTGTGGTCTCATTTTCTGTCCCTTGATCAAGCCACTACTGCTGATTAATTTTTATCTGGAAAAATGTCACCTTCCCAGCTGACACCTGTTCCCACTGAGGAGAAACTATAAATCCACATCTCTGTGCAGGCAGCAGAATTAGCAGAGGTTGTTTTCCCAGAGATTTCCGTGAGGTTTGGGAGGTTTGGTTGGTTAGCTGGTTGGGTTCTGTTTTATTTTTTGGGTTGGGTTGGGGTTTTTTTGTAATACTGTGTGTTCATGTTTGGCATGTCCTTACAAGAATTGAAATGCTTTCTATGCTGACATGTATTTATTGGAAAAATGTATATGTTGAGGCATGGGAAGTAGGTTCAAATCTTTCTTCTTGACACTCCCCAAATTCTATAACACTTTGTAGATTTTAGTGTTCTCTGTACACTCAGAGTGTCTGTCTGGTTTCCAGGAATACGTTAGGTGATGTTGCTTAAAGAAGAAGGGGGAAAAGAGATGAGCAATTTGTTGCTTCTGAACTGTTACCTGCTTTCCCCTTGAACTGAAATTCATAGGGCAGGTTTTGAGATGTTCTCGTAGTGTCGCCTGTTTTTCCTGAGTTGCAGAGGAAAACAGCCCCTACTGAAATGAAACTTGTCCTTAGCCTGTACTCTTTTTCTTCCTCTCAGCGCACTTCTTCACAAAACAAGTTTTCTGTGATAGTGAAGGTATAAAAGTTACATGTCTCTAGTGGCACTAGTTTTGCATTTTGAACTCAGTACGTTTTTCATGGATTCGTACATCCATAGTTGTTGCATGTAAATTATATTCACTTGCTTTGCCTTCTTTCATTTATTCCCTTCACCTCAAATGGCAACTGTGTCAGTGAAAATACTTGAAGGGTAGGGGTAATAGCAATCCTATGGGGGTTGTAGACTCATTCACTGCAGCGCTTGCCAAGGAAAACAGATTTTAAGCTCTAGAGTCCTGCCTGTGGGAGGTTGCTGCAAAAATTGCACTGATTTAGTGCATCTCTTGGGTATTCTGGCCTTGGCCTCATCTTGCTGATTCTCTTCTTTTCAGGAGAGGACCAGCTGGTTCACTCCAAGTCTTCTCACAACGCTGGAGTTGAGGGAGGCCTGTACTGCTGTTACACCATTGTGGATAGTCTTTCTGTTGCCTTGCATGACCTGTCTGTGCTGTTCTGGCAGAAATTAGAGGTAGCTGAGGAGATACAGAAAGAATTCTTTGTTTTGTATGAATTATTGTATTACTAAGGAGAAAAGCTTCACTAATCCACTGATTCAAAGTTTGGATATTGTAAATAAATAGGATTAAAAAATGAATACAAGAACTTTGGATTTTAATATACAAAAATGAGATAAATGTATATAAAAGGAATAAATGAGAAAAAACATGCAGTCTGTGTCATAATGAGAAAAGAAAGTATTCTGCAGAACAGCACTCTTCTCCAGGAGTCCCACTTCTTTGCTGTATCCTAGTTTTCAGACACTGTTGATTGATTACCAACTAAACAGCTTCTAAGTTAACAAAATGTACTTGTTAAAAATGAAGAAAAAAAAGGTTACAATTAGCTATTCTAAACCATTGCCACAGAGTTTAAAATTGCCTTTTCCTGTCACCTTTCTTCCTGGAGCAATATGTTGCTTAGAAATACTTGCTATTAACATGCACTTTCTGCTATTGAATCTAGTTAGTAATTCTAATTTGTATGTCTTCAAAAGACTGGGGAAATACAGAACTTCTACTGTGTAGTTTTGCTTGTCAGTCATGTAACTTTGCAGATGTCACCAAGCTGTGAGACTGACCATGATTGTTTAAAGTTTTCTTGGGGGTTTCTTTTGTCCTAGTTTCAGCTTTGAGATTACTGTAGTAGGAGAATCTTATTAAATTAGTTCTTAAGTCAGTGTTAATTTGCTGTTACTTTGGCAAGGTTAGGTCTTGCTAATGAAGCTTACCTGAAGCCCTCCTTCAGAGAGTAGAAAATGCAGGTCTATTGTTCTTAGTTAATGAGAAAATAGACATTAAAAATCATGTCAATATGCTCATAGAAAGCATAATATAAAAGATGCAAGTTGTTAACAACCTAACTGTATCTTAGTGTGCCATCTAATGTAAAAAAAAATTTCACTATTCTTATGTAACAGAATCATCATTAGAAAACATTCCTCTTTTTCATTCAAACCAGATCTGAAGGTATTATTTGTTTCAGTTGCAGTCAGATGTAGCTCCTTTTTACATATGCCAAAGAAGTTAAATAAATCCTAAGAAGTGAGGGAATCATCAAATTTCAAAACTGAAATTATTATGTCATTCCTCATTTTCTCAGGTATGAAGACAGAAAGATGGCTCAAGATTTTTTGACTGAAATATCATCTGAAATTTGATAGGCAATATAATTGACTAGAATAGAAGAAGATTTAGTTTAGTTTAAATTTTATTATTCTTGTTTTCTCATATAAAACACAATGAGAACTTCTGAAGGTCAGCTTGTAGGTGGGGAAAAATTACTAAATGAACACATGCTTTCACATTCCAGTGACCCACCAAGCTGCCCTAAATCCCTGTGTCACCTTCTTGAAGGATCCCCATTAGGTGATATTTCTCCCTTTTTTAACAAGGATATGATCTCTAGAAAGCAGCATATCTAAGGAAGTGCCAGTTGGGTTTTAGCAGTGCTGTAGCCATTCTACTGTGCATTGGTGCTTCTTGCTAGTTTCAGAGACTCCATTAAGACTAATTTCTATTACACATGTAATAAATAAAGCTCATACTCTTCCAGGTTAATGTGGCATTATTTAATCTCTGAAGCTGTGGTGTTTAGCTGTATGTCAACACCGGTGTTCCTTGTTAGAATTTGCAGCCTGCAATATTCATTGATTTCGCTACTTAAGCTTTACTGTTAAATGATAAAATGTAAACTTCCTGGTGGTTATTCACAGCCTTCTATGGAGTTGCACAATATTTAGTATTTATTGGGGTTTTTTTCCTAGTAGTATCTATTGGTTAGCAACATTCTTAATACCATGCCTTTTCCAAAAATTTTAGCACCTCAGAGTCCATCATCTATGCTGGAAAGGAGTTTTGGAGAATGTTGTCACTAATATTAAATGACTGAGATATCCTTAATCATCTCAGACTGACTGGCTGATGAAAGGACCAATAACACTTGAATTGGGGGTGTAGGGGGAGGAAGCAGAAATGAGGTGTAATCAGTGATTGATATCTAATTTTTTTATAGTCTGCTCATAATATACAAAAGCATTATTTTAAAATGCAGGGATGAATGATGACATGAAACAACTCTGATAACTAACAAACTTTTTAGATTCTGCTTCATGTGTTTACTTTTCATTAAATTTAGGGACGGTTGCAACTATGTTGTTGTGATTCAGTCAACATTTATTTCTATCTGGTTTTCAAATACAAAGGCATCAGGATGCCAGAAAATAAACTGTTAACGGAGAATTAACTTCTTTGGCACGCTTTCATACTTATCTTCCAAATTAAAGAAAATGAAATGGGCAGAAGCAGAGTGTAGATTACCTCCTTTTTGTCAAAAATGGTGGGAATTTGAAAATTAATAATAAAAAAGGGAACAGATGCAGTAACATGCCAGAGGGAGATTAATGTGGAGAGTAAAATCTGTGAGCAACAAAACTGAAGCAAACTGAATCAGTGGGAGGTGGTTGTACAATCAAAATCAGGATAAAAGAGAAATTACAAACAACCCTGCACTTGTCAAAGTAGTAGTAATGAAATCCTGACTCTGCCAGCAGCGAGAACCTGTGTTAGCACTTTGGGGTAAGGCCGGGAGCCGGGTGCCAGGTAGGAGGGCAGCGCGAGGCTGCTGGGCGGCAGCCATCGCGTGTGGAACAGATGGCGGGGAAAGCTGGCCGGGGAGGGGCTCCTTCGCAGAGCTAATCAGACAGTAACGGATAGGGCAGCTGGGAGGACTGACCACCGCCAGGCGAGCGGCGGGGTAGCCGCAGCCGTGCGCGATGTGTGCAGTGGTGTGCCCGCCGGCCGCACACGAGACCTTTGCAAGGTCTTTTCGGTGCCGCGACCGCACCAAGTTGGGAGGCGGGCGGGGACGGGCCCGGGCCGGCACNCCGGCGGCATCGTGCCCCCTCTTTCCTCACAAACGCGGGGCCTTGCTCTCGGCCCTGCCCTGTGACAAGGTTACGTGGTTTCGTGTTTTACCATAGCAGCACAGCGAACGTAGAATGTGGTGGCTGACAGAAATGCGAAAGCACGTGGGCCCGGGGACTGATCCAGGGAAACGACAAGGAAAGTTTGCTCCCGTTGAAAGGCGGGAGAGCTGTAGGTCGGCACCTTCCCACAGGGCTGGGCCCTTCCAATGAATGGAACCAGTTTCCTGATGTTTTATTTTTGCTCGGGGGAGGCATTTCCCTACTCATAAGTGAGAGCTTGCGAGGAATGAATGGAGGTCCGAGCCTCCTGATCTTGAGTCACATGAATAATCTGACTCATGTAAGAAGTAAAGATCAATAGGGTTTCTTTTGCAAGTAAGAGGTAGTCATGTGTGAGAGGATTACGAGGTCGTGCCCCGTGTTGATGACTGTCAGCATGAAAGAGAAATGAAAACAAAATTTTGTTGAGGAAGGGGGGAAATAAAATCCTGACTTGTAACAAGGGAGATCTTACCTATTACTATGTGGTTTTGTTTGATCAGGATATGTGATACTTTTTTAGACAATGTCAACAAAAAACCCCTATGTGTCCTGCATCTGCTTTGTGAACTTGTATATATCTCGTCTGCAGAAGGTTTATAGCTTGGCTCAATTACCCATTTTGAGCAGGGAGGGGAGGAAACATTACAGGGATTTGAAATAGGTAGTATAACATAGCCATATGCTATTTATGCAGCAGTTTCTGCAATAAATCTAATTTGATGCTGTCAAAAAAAATTAGACTTATTTGCTATAGCAGCACATTAGTAAATGATTGTGGTAGCTTTAAAAGTTGTCATTCACTCTGCTTTACTTGCAACTGAATCTTGCAGAGTTTTTTTTTTTTTACCCCCCTTCCTTTTCCCCTGTGAAAATCTGAGTTCTTTGTCCTGCAGCTGTAGAAACTGCAAATATTTTCACTTCTGAAAAGAAGGGCTAGCTTTAAGATAATTGAAAAAGGAGGTAGAAAAAAGAATAGCCTGTATTGTTAACAATCATATGAATGTATAGGTGGAAAAATCAATAAAGTGGTGGGGGATAAATTTCTCCCTTGCCTACAGGTTTTCATAGTGCAGCTCAAATTGTTTATCTGATTATACAGCATGTAGATAAATTAGCTGCTCTGCGTTATTATAGAAGGTAAAATATTTTACCTGCCATGATAAGACCATATGCTGCTTTATGAAGACTGATACTGAGTGATTTGAAATAAATCGGTTCTGTCGTCTTCTGGCAGTGCGTTGTAATATTTTTGAAGCTGATATACATTGTGTCAAGATAACACACAATTATTTAAATATCATTCTATTTAATATTTTAAATATATTTAAGTGATTGTACAGACATATAAAGGCCACTGATTAATTTTATAAGGGAAGGAAAGAAAATGTAAGTGAAGGAGTAAAGAACAAATACAAAATCATATGTTAATTTTGAACATGTTTATAAATAATCATTATTTTTTAATGAGTTTTAACATGGTCGACAGTTGTATTTATTGTCCTACAATAAATATTTCTTAAGGAAAAGGCAATAATACACTTTCAGATTTTAGTATTAGATTCATCTAAATTTTTCTTCACGGCATTTAAACTGCAACTGGTCACATCAATGATCACATCAGGTTGTTGAGGCAGCCAAATTGCTACTGCATGTAGAGTGTGGTTCAGGAGCAGTGACAATACTTAAAGCGCTTTGGAGCGAGTAGTGAATTCAGATGAAACACTGAAGAGACTAACTGCTGTAGAAAACAAACATCTTTATAAGGTCTTTGTTTTGAGCAGTTATTATTCAGCACTAACAGTAATAAGTTTATGAGTGTGTATCAAATATTTACTTCAGTCTCATTCAAATTAGGTTTTTTATTTGTGTGACTAATGACAACAGGATAATGATTTATTTTTTTGAACCAAAGAAGTCTTTCAGATACATGTATTCAAGGCTGCTGGATTTTTTGCTGAATTTGCTACTGGGAAAATGGTTCTGATTTTTATCATTATTTCTGACTTGTTCTAAAGCTTTTCTCTCAAGTACATCGAAAGCTTGTTTTTACAATAAGCTAAAATTTACTTTTTCTGTCAGCACTTGGTATTTGTGAACTTCAACAATTTTAAAAGCTGTCTTGTGCTTTCAAAAGTATATTCAAAGTTGTTTATTTTGTGCAGTCACAGTGGTTGTTCATTTATGGTGGTTTTTGGGTTTTTTTTTCTGTGCAAGATTCTGCTCCTGAAATTCTTGCCTAGAAAAAAAGTTCAACAGAGAACCCAAAAGGTCCTCAACTGGAGACTTTATCCAACTTCACTTTGAAGAACATCAGCCTGTAGGTTGTCGTTGCTGGAGAAAGTAGCTGGTGGATGGAGGGAGGAAGGAAAAAGAATCACCTGAGCACGCCAGCCTTGGCTTGCTGGCTGCTGTCCTCACCCCCTTTCGCAGCGCCCTTGTGCCGGTGATTGGTCAGGAGAGGCCGAGCTGGGAGATGCCCGTCCTGAGCGAGCAGATGAGCTGCTGTCAGCTACTTGACAGGGCTGAACTCCTTGCCCTGGCTGTGCTGGCAGCGTGGCAAGGTTAATAGTGTGCTGCTCTTGGGTGCCCCTGTGGTTTTGGTGCTTTGCATATCGAACTATAGTTTTTTAGGAATAGCATTATTATTATGTGCTTGATTAGCTTCTTCTTGTTGGTCAGTTGCGTTCTACAACTTAAATCAGTGGGGAATTAAAGGTGGGACACTGCTGCATACTCTCTTTGTACCAGGGCTCCTCTTCTATTTCCAGTGCATTTGTTCACCTGCATATAATTTCCTATGGAAGAAGATCATAAGAAAATAAGAGATAAGCAAATACTTCCTAGCAAATGCAGGGACTAATCCCCATATAAGGGATAGATCAGTATTAAGTTTTTATTCAGCTAAACTTACGCGGTATTTGTCAATGCAATTTTCATTAAAGTCAAATTCAGACCTAACATAAGTATAAATGCATTTCTGCTAATGAGATTGGCTTACCTCCTGGATTTGATCCCAGAAAGCCTTACTTTAAATTCATTTAAAATAAAAGGTTAATAAAATGGGTGGTTCATTATAATTGCTTACAAATCTTCAAATATGTGTTTTATTTTGGGGTATTGTATTTAATCTTGGTGAAAGGTTATCTCTTTTTTAAAGGCTACCCAAGGTATGCGTTGAAATTGAAGGTATTTCTTATTTTAGAAGAATGAGACTGGCAAGGAGGTTAGTTAATAATTCAGGACCTTTTGGTTATCAGAGTGTATTCCTGAAAAGAAATATGGACACAGGATTTGCTAAAAATAATGTATCCTGTTGACAATAAGAGTTTAGTTTCAGCCCTGACAGAGAATCTTTACAATTTGCCTCAATGTGTAAGGCAGTATTCTAACAAAGAGTTGCATGCATGTGTTTTACAAGGCTTGAAAACAAGAAAAAATATTAAGGATTTTTTTCTTTAAATAGTGTTGCGTTTGTAACATCAGTAGGTAAGGTAAAAAAAAAAATACTGCAGATTAAATAATTTAAAATGAATGCTGTTGGCCACTTTAAGGTTTTACTGTAAACTTACTCATTCAACTGTTCCTATTTTCTCTTTGTATTTTTAGTCAATATCTCTGTTACATAGTGTTAAAGTGAGAGTCAAAAGCCTCATTTATTATTTTATTTGTAATATTTTTATGAGCCTTTTCCACTTCTTTGCATAGCTCTGCAAAGTATTTCTCAGATTGTGCTAGCCCTAGCAAGAAGGAACAGATACATGTGTTTGAAGAAAAACACGTTAGCTGCTGGATTTAGTACATGATGATTAAAAGCTATTCTTTTGCTTCTTACTATTTCTCCTATACCCCAAACTGATCTTCACAAATACAGGACTGTAAAGAACTTCATCTGCTGCTGGTTAGCAGAAGTGGATTTAAATCTACACCGACAGTTCATTTGACAATGACCTTGAGGGGCTTTGCTTCTTGAAGAAGAAAGCAGAAGCTTGCGGTAAACAAAGTTCACTTCTGACAGATGGATTGAATGACAGAAAGGTTGCGAGTGCCAGAATAGCCCTGGCAGAGGAGGAAATGTTCAGTGGAATCCAACAGGAGAGGAGGTGTGAACAGG
This sequence comes from Erpornis zantholeuca, assembly GCA_013400515.1. NCBI lineage: Eukaryota > Metazoa > Chordata > Aves > Passeriformes > Timaliidae > Erpornis > Erpornis zantholeuca. The sequence goes on along the minus strand of VZTN01026908.1, from coordinate 19,646 downwards.
TGCAGGGTTGCTGACGGAAGGGGAACCAGATGGAAGGAGCCAGAGCCAGTTTATTTAAAGGAAAAGGCAGAAAACACTGAAAGGCTGTGCGATCAGTGGCTAAAAGTGTGCATGGAAGAAGGTAAAAATTCACAAAGCAAAACTGCACAGTGGGATATCTAGCACTTAGCATAATGGTAGTAATTTGTGAGTTTAGTTTTAAAGTTGCTATTGAAATATGTTTCTCCCTTACTCTTGACAGCATAAAGAAGAGATTTATAACTTGTCCAAAAAAAAAAAAAAAAACCACCAACAAAACCACCACCAAAAACCTCAATGTTACACTGCCTGTCCATTATTTCTAATACTAATGTGCAGACAGTTACAATCAGGATAATATAAAATTATGCCACAGCTAAACAAATGAATAAAAGGGATATAAAGGCTGGATTTTTATTTTTTAACTCACCTGTTTGTATCTAGGTCTTGTGACATGTGGGCAGATGAGCATGCCTTTTATTAGGACATTTCCATAAGATCTAGAACAAATCAACAACAGTAAGGTACAATGCAATGTTAGCACAGTATTTCTCATCTGTTTTGCTTTTGGTCATAAGTCTGTCAGTTTGCTGGAATGTGTGGTATCTTGCTGTAGGATGAGGTAGAAGTCTAGTTTACCCTAGATAAATTCCCTGAAAATCAAATACTGTCTTTCAAATTGTCATCCTCAAGAATGCTTTGTTCTGTCAAATGATTCTGCTTCTTCCCAAGCTGTTCTTGGGAGGCTTGGTCCTTTGGAGGTAGGAAAAAACCGTTCCTTAACAACTTCTCAACTTCAGCAATAGTTGGGGATCATTATCAACTTCCACATATCAGGCCTGTGGCAGCTTAGGTGCCAGTTGTATGTCCATACCTAATGTGTGTGAAAAATGCAGGTAACTGTTGGGCAGTCACTCGGAGTGCATCTGTGATCTACTGGATCATTCAGCTGTGCTGAGCTGATCCGGGTCAGGTGTGAGCACACAGGCACTTTCCTTTTTAATTAGCTAGAGCATGCAATGCCTGTTTATGCTGACTTTATGCCAGCTGCAGGAAGGACAGATGATACCTGATTCAGCATAAAGCTTGCTGGTACAAAGTTAACGTACCAAAAACATTGGGTTTTTGAACAAATTTAAATTGGCAGAGTGAGTTCATAGCAGATCAGGTCTCTGCATCATTTAGCTGCATCATTTTTTGATTCAATGGTAGGAGCCTGATGGTTGGATTTACTGTATTAACAAGCTGAGCCTTGGAGGACAGAGTCACAGTTATTTGAACCTGGCCTAAGCCTATGCTGCTACTGAAAAGCCAGGTCCCTAGAGTGGCAGTATATGGCTGTGTCTGGCCACATATTGCCAGGTCCTTGCTTCTGCTGACACTGGAAGACAGGCACCTGTGTGATCAGGTTGTTAAGGGAGTTACTCAGATTGAAAAAGAATAATTTCTCAAAGACTAAGTTGTGTGAGTGCTCATTGTAAGAGGATGAAAAGAAGGACCACACCTCTTATACTGACAGTCTGGCTTAAATGTTTCCTGTAGCTGCATTGCAAGAGGCTGCTGATGCCAAATTCAAGAATAACCATAGATCAAGATAAATAATCTTATATTTTACATATAGGGCAAATAATATATGCAAGTTTATGTATACAAAATACATACCTGTATGAACCTTCTGTGTTAAGCAATTATTTCAAGATACAGTAATTTGTAAAAGCGCCTTGTGGAACAAAGACTATTCCAGAGAAGGGTGTATAGTATTGAAAGTGCTAGGGCTAGGTACTAAGACTTCACAAAAATCACCTCTTCCCATGCAGCTTCTACTCTCTATTTAATTGTGTGTGTCTACAGGGACTTAGCAGCCAAATAGTTCACAATCTGATGGTTATATTCATGAGACGATGGGTGTTTACTTAAAAGCTACATATCTTGATGGCAAAGCTTATAAATGTGCCAGAAAAATTGGATTTTGGTTCCAAGTCAGTATATTTGACCTATTATGAAATGTTAATTACTGTTAGAGACACTTTTTTCTTCTCTAACATTGAAATAGAAGGAAGCTAGTGATCATATTTGACTGTGGCTTGATATACAGAGGACTATCTAGATTGAAGAGAAGTTTTTGAGGAACTGGTCTTTTCCTGCATAAATCTTGAAGGTTATAATGCCAAAGAGTGAAAATTTTGTTATAGGCTAGGTGTTTGCAAATTCTTACTGTTAAGCTGAATGAAAAGTAAGAAATCCAGTCCTTTGATTTTGTTAACTGACCTCACAAATAGAGGTAGAGATGGAATATAACATCAATCACATATATACTCAAGTTAACTATGTTCAAGATGCTTTATTTCATAGAAACTTCAATGGGAGTAACACTCTGTGTCTGTCTGTTCCTATGCTCCTACAGCTTCTCATCTGTCTCATGCCCATTAGTATGTCCTGTTAGTGGAGACAACTTTTAAGTAGATTTCAAGTATGGCAAGCAGGAGTAGGAATTTTTTTCACATGCAGCCATTAATGTATCATTTCTGCTGATGCCTCAGCAGGGCTTAAAGAACGAAGTGGAAATGTTAGACTTAAGTGTTTCATTGTTTCTGTAGACTTCTTGTTATATAAAGTGGAAATAAATATAAAAGTTATAAAGCAGTTCCAATGGTGTGGCTGCATTCCAAATAGATACAGAAAAAAAAAAAAAATCAATGGGTACAAGAAAGTTATATGCACTGATGTCTTTTTCAGCAAAATTTAAATTCTCAGAAAAAAACCCAGAAAACAGTATAAGAAGTTGACATTATTTGAATTCTGGGAACAGGGATACAGGTGACAATTTATCTGCATTTTGAAGAAAATAGTTTCAAGCTAATTTGTCAACCAATTGTAGTTAATCTTGATGAAGTTGAAATGTGTACAGAGCCTAATCTTTTCCTTTTTTTTGTGCCCCAAAAGTGTTTTTAATTTTTTTGGGGTGTTTTTATGAAATAGTAGTAGCAGCCTGGCAGAGTTGTCTTTTCCAGCCTTTCATCCCAAGTAGTGAAATGTTTTGTTTAGTTGATTCATTAACATACTTTAAATGTATTTCTACTACTGTATTTATTTTTGTAGTACCTTCTAACTTCCTAGATCCATATTTAAAGAGCTGGATCAATTTGAATGCTGAATCTTTTACCCCTTGACCTTTACATAACTTTTCTAATTGCTTGTAATGCTTCTCGTGGTTCTCATTGCTTCTTGTGTTGCTGAGGACGTTTCATTATTTTGAGAAACTGTATTTCTCAGCTAATACAAAATACAAAATTTAAGTTTTGGTTGGTTGGTTGGTTGGTTGGGTTTTTTTGAGCCTCAGTTCTCATGAATAGGCCCACAGGTATCCTGAGCAATGATGCAGTCTTTCAAATCCACCAATTAATTTAATAGTTGGGTTTCTTCAAAATTTGACCATGCAAATATAGATTTTACTGAAGCTCACCAAACACAGTGTGCTGGCTGGGGCAGTTTCCAGAAACTTGAGCTTTCTGCTGAGAAGACCTGGCAGCTGACTCCAGAATCAGCATCCAGTCAGCTCCCAGAAACTGACAAAAAGAGCAACTCAGTGGGTAATTCCCTCAATGGGATACAGGAAGGGCGATTTTTCAGCTCCTTGGAAAGGTTTAAAGAAATGACCTTATCATGATGCTTTTAAAAGATATTTCTACATAATTCTTGCAGCAGCATGCACACATACATCTTTTTTTTATTTATTTTTTGCTATAAGAACATTCATTTCATGCCTTTCTTCTACCTTGTAAAGCTCCAAGAGCCATAAAATCCAGTCCAGTGTGGATTTACACAAGCACTGAAAAAATCAAAACCTCTATTACAAAAATACAGATGGCAAAAAATTGTACCATGTTTAATAAGAGGAAACCACTCAACACTGTCCAGCTAAGTCCTCATTCGGAGCAGCCATAGGTAGTAATGAGGTCCTATTAGATGAAAATTCATAGGCCTTACAAAGGAAGATAACCAGAGTAGTCAGTGCTAAACAAAAGGTTGCTAGAAGCCCAATTTAAAGGAAAGGGAGAAATCTTGTGACCCTGAGCCTTCTTACTGAGTTGATCCAAACAAGCAAGGCACAGCTCTAGAGTTCTGTTATTTTAAAAGGTTTGGAAAGTAATAATTTTGAATCGTAGCTACATTTAAGACCAGCATGTACCTATTTACCTGCAGAATTACAGGTCTTACTGTGTTGCATTTTCTTACTTAAATGTTTGAAAATACTAAGACTGGATAGCATATGGTAAAACTCAGTAAACACCTTCTCCATTATAAGTAGCTGAATGGGATACTGCAGTGCTGTGAAATTGAAAGGCTGGTCTAAAAGGAGTTATAGAAGTTTTACATTAATAGAGAGAATTATTTAAGACTGTTCCTGGGGAGAATGACATCTTGGTAAATTGTTGGGGTTTTTACCATGTTCGTAGACCAGCCTTTAGACTTGTCTGCTAACCTGGAAAAAAACCCCACCTTATTCTTCTGTGTATGACATACATACAAAGATACATACAAAATACAGGGGGAAGAAGTTTGTGAAGTGTGATCTTATTCTGTATACCTTCTCTTATAACCTTTATCATTGTGGGTTTCGAATAGTGCCTGGTAATAAAGTTAGAGATAGCAAAAAATTTTCTCATGTTTCCCCTTAGAGAATAGGGTGGGTATTGTGACATCTTGTTTCGGCTTTTATACCTTTTTTTTCTTTTTATCACAAATGTGTGGTTTGTTTGGTTGGCTTTTTTCCTCCCTTAGCATGAGAAAAGAGCAAGGATATACTCTGATTTTCCATTCTTCCCTTGACACTTGTAGCTGAAATAATAAGATGAAATAGCCTATGAGCATGTGATTCAGAAAGCTGCTTATGATGGACAATCTGCTAGACCTGTGTTGTGGAAAGCTTACAAAGTAGATTGCATAAGACACTGCTGAGCCTTTGTACCTGAAGTTATTTGGTCTTTAGGGCTCCTAATACATGTAGTCTTTATAGTGCTACTTTCAAAAGTGTTTTAATTGATTTCAGTGTCTTCATGCCAGATTTTACTAAAGATACTGGGAGTAAAATGCTTGGGTAGCTCCTCAAAACTTTTACAGTTTGGTAGAGAAGCTTTTGCTATACATTTATTTTCAAAAATATTGGGAGAGAAAGCTCATTTCCTTTGAAAGAGCTAAGGGAGCCTTCAGCTGAGTCCTTTCTCTCTTGTGAGGTAATTTGTGCAGTGGCTCACGGTGCTGGCCCACTGGGCTACATGTTATCTAGGAAAGAAGTCTGTGCTTTACCACTGAGGCATGTGGTAAAAGCACCAGTATTAGGCTTGACTGGTCCTCCTGCTGCCCAAGTCTGAGTGTGGGTGCAGAGTTCCAGGACTGGTCATCATTTAGACAAGTCTTGTTAGTTCAGATAGCTCAAGCATTTGGAACACTAAATGCTAGCTACTCCTTAATGATTTAAGAAGTTCAATTTAAAGCAAGTATGTGTGAAAGCTAAAATGCTTTGTAGTTATATTTTTAACTATAATTAATATGAAATGAAGATGTCAAAAGTAATGCTATCATAACCTGTCATGTATCACTGAACTGAGATAATTGCTAGGGTATTTTAATTTGTCCAATTAAGTTCATAGTCCTTACTAATGGATCCATTAGCTTTTTAAAAAATGCCACATGTTGATCTCATGGAAAAATCAAATAGGCAATAGAGGAAGCATGGTTGCTTCAAATCATAGTTGCGTTGCCAGAATTAGTGGCAGCCTCCAGTCAGAGGCCTAATTCTATATTAAGAATCCTCCTGCTTCTTTTTTGTATTTTTACTGTTACCAAACTGAAAAGACTCTTTCAGACATACCTACTATTGAACAGTGTAGTGAAATTCAAAGTTTTATCAATCTAAGTTCTGTTCTTTTCTAGTCAAGAAGAGATGAGCTATTAGTGATGTCAAATATGACTGTTGTGTTGCTAGTCTTTACATGCTTCCTTTTTCTTTACTGCAAAGCCCTTTGGCAGAGTGTGGACTTCCCTTGTAAATGGATCTGTGATCCACTTTTTGTTTGTTAGTGGTGGGAAAGGTGTTTTGGGTTTGGGGGCTATTTTGGTTTGGTTTGGGGTTTTATTTGATTTTTTTATTAAATTTGATGGCTCAAATTCAGTCAGCATACTTTTATGTTAGCTTTAAGATCAGAGTGAACTTTCACTTCATTTGCAGCAAGGATTTTTTTTAAGTTGGGCAGTGATGGTAGTTTTCTTCTTCCTGTGCTATAAACTACAGTTCACGGTGTGCCTTTTGTTTTGTCAAGAACATTTGAAAAGCATGTCTTTCATGCACTTGAAACCAATATCCAGTTCACTGAGATATGCAAACCAGTTAACTGAGTTAACTATGGCTCTTGACAACCACAATGCAGGCTTAAAATAGGTGTTAGAACTAAAATCAGTGTGGAAAGCCTGTACTTCAGAACAGGCTCAAGAAGAGCATGTGCCTGCTCCATGATTGAGTCTTTGGTTGCTTCTGACTTTATTGCTCAAAACTGAAAGTTTCTATGAGTTCAATGCATCTGTGTTAGTAAAACTGATCAGTGTTGTGACCAAAGGCAGAGTTATCATCAGACGTGTAGTGTTTTGCACTAAGTAGAGCTAGTGTTTGAATTTGAGTAGAGAACAGGCTGGTGCACTTAAACCACTGTCTCCTATTTTTGATCTCTACAGATGAGGTTTTAAAAAGTTCTGGAACAATTAAAATTTAGCTGTCATTTCTGGTTCAGATATTACCTGTGTCATCAAAATTACTGTGTTGTACCTTTGAGCTCTGTGCTTTCCTCTGTGCTTTCCATTAGTGAATATAAGAAATTCTGTAGTTTTTGTAGTTTCTGAACTTTTGAATTAGTTTTGAAGTGTCTGATATCTTTGCACTAATGCTAGAGGGACTAAGGACTGTTTCCTTCTGTCTACAGTCCATAGATTTTCTTTTACTCTGAACTGTAAAAAAATTGATTTAAGAAATTGCAATTAGGCAGTGTCAAAGCTTCTATAACTCCTGCAGTATTTGTTGGTTGTAGAAGGAAAGGTACCAATAGATCCAGAAATCTTTTGGGCTGCCTTCTGGATATTTTATACTTTCTTCTCTTTGTTTCCTCCATGTATGTGTTGGGGAAATGTTCAGTTGGAGGACAGGGAGATTGAACTTAGAGAGCAGGTTCGAGTCAAGGTGTGGGCGAAGGACTTGCCACTCTGCTTAGACAGATTTGGCTCCAGGATATTTTTTTCACTCCTGAACAGTTCTAAGCTAAGTTCTAACCTCAAATGTTGCTCTGTATGGCACTGGATATGTTTTAATTCCAAAATCTTCTAAGTTTTAAGAAGCTACTTTCCTGTAGCTGTGTTTTCCTAGTTTTACAATTGAGCTTTTATCCACGGTATAAATTCATCTTCACGCCATACACACTGCAGCCACAGTGCACCCACCGCACATCCGTGGCTTCTGGGCTCCTGCTGGTTTGCTCTATGCAGTAAGTGACACAGGTGAGTGGCTCTTTCAAATGGTCCCATACACAAGAGAGTGTTTCTGGTGGCAGTAAATTCTCTGTTTATTTCTAACTTTCTGGTTAGCATGTGTTCATCAGGAGGGGCCCTAGCAATGAGGAATGGACCTTCACAGGCTTGCCTTGGTAGCTTGAGCTGTGCAGCCTGCTACATGCTGAAGGTTACCCCCAGCAGAAGGCCAGCCAGCCAGCTGTGTGCCAGATGACAGCACAGCACCCAACTGCGCACAGCCATCTCACCTGAGAACTTTTAAATAAAATACTGTGCTACTGACATTTCCTTTGGCTGAAAGTGTCAGAGGAATGTGTGAGGTGCTGGTGGCTTGGTTTTGCTTTGGCTTTTTGGGCAGTTCAGTGCTTATAACAACTGTCTGAAGGTAAAAAGCATTTGTGAAATAAAGGGGTTCGCACAGACTGGTTTCCAGCAAATATGGAAAAAATATTCTTAGTAACACTTCCTATATTCGGAGCTTATGCTGAAAAAATGATGGGAGCATCACTCCTTCGGATAGCCCCAGTATGGTTGCAAAGCAGTTCTGAGAGTGATGTGATAAAGTGCCATTCAATATATGAAATTTCCTTTAAAAATGTGCTTTGTTTCCTTAACGCTCTAATATTTTTATTATCTAAATGTATTTGCTGTCTTACCTCAGAAGAAACTGCCTTTGATTTCCAAGGGAGTTTTGCCTAAGGTAGGGCTTGAAACATCAGGACCAGGAATTAGTGTAATGTGACCCACCATTTGTATTGCTTTGGGGTAAATTCGAGAGAGAAGATTTAACATTGTGTGTGTCATGCTGAGATATTGCAATATCTCGGATGGGTTATTAGGCACCAATCCAAAGGTTAAGTGCAGCAACCACATGAGATGTGGCTTTATCCTTACATGATCTGTGCCTGTGTTCTGTTTTGTAGTCCTCTGAAATAGGTAATATCCCTAGAATAAAATACGTTTATAAGAGTTTTTTGAAAGCCATCCCAAGCTATTCAATGTCATTTTAGTAGAAAGGTGTATACTTATGTAATTTGAAATCTAGAAATCAATCCTTGTATGTGTGAACTGACTGATGTTTTAAATGTGGATCCCAATGTGCGCCAGATAAATATTCACAACCTTTGGGAAAGTCTAGACCTGAATTTGCAGTTCAGGATCTTTTCTAATTTATATGCATATATCTTTTTGGGGTTTTATTTTCCATGCTCTTTTTGCTTGGCTTGCATTAAATAAAATGCTTCAATGGAGTGTGGTAGTCTAGCATTTGTTTTGCCTCGGGAGTAGATTGCCCCATCTTGCATATCTGGTCAAGTAAATTGCTCTCTTGCCTGCATACTTCAATAATAGTACTGGGCTTTAGACCTTTGTGTACAACCCCCCAGTGAGCAGAAGCACAAGGGGCTGGGCCTGTGTGGTGCTCGCAGTCTTCTGTATTGTAATGGATGCATTCATCTCCTATTTACATAAATTAATAGTTAAAACTTGTTTGGTTGCTTAAGAAAACTCATTAAGCTTTCAGAGTAGCTGTATCACGAGCACTGTAGCAATTGCTCCCATTGACTTATCTCCTGCTGATTCACTGGGAACCAGTCCATCTCAGGGTCAGGTCCCTAAGCTTCATTGCAGAATTAAACAAATAGCATTTAAAAGAAAATGCAAATAATATGTTCAGTGCAAAGTAGATGTTGGTAAGCTTTCTTATGAAAAAGAGGTCATGTCTAAAATTTTTAAAGATAAAATCCTACTTTTGTCTGCAGGGCCAATTTTCTCTCAGGAAATAGATCATATTTTTTATCCATTTTCTACTAGTCACTGGAGAATTTTGACATTGTAAGAGAAAGGTCACTTTGTATAACATGAAGTGGGAGGAGAATGTTTAATGTGAAAAGCTTGGCCAGATTTTTTGCTATAATTTATTTGAATGTTCTGCTTTACTCTTTTAATTTATCCTCTTCAGTATATGATTTTTTTTTTCTTTATTTCCTATTTGGTTTCTTTTATAGATTGGAGAAAGAGAGCATTCAGCACAGCATTAGCAATGAAGCAAAGGCCCGAGCCCTTCAGGCCCAGCAAAGAGAGCAGGAGCTGACACAGAAGATGCAGCAAATGGAGGCCCAGCATGAGAAAACTGGTAGGTGGTAGGGAAAGATTAGAGCCTGGGCACTCACTCACAAGCCAGGCCCACGCCTTACTGTGAAATGACATCAGGAACACCTGTAACCTTTGGCTGGCCGAAGGGAGCAGATGCTAACTACACCGGAGATTCCGAATTACATATTAGTTAGCGTTTAAAAGAGAAAATGGAAAGTATTGCCCACTGTCTGTTGATTTCAGAGTGCTGCTCTCACATCTGCTGCACCATCTGGATTATGAGTTTATTTACCTGTGTTCAAGAAACGTAAAGCTGAGAGAGACCACAACAAAGTAGAAAAACAAAGGGCTTGTTTTTGGCTGGATTTTCAGGCACACATGTTATATAAAGAAAATAGCATCAGAAGCTCTGCGGGAAATGCTCTGAGCTTACAGTTAAAGTCTCCTGAATAGCATTGAACAGTTCCCACAGTACACACATTATAGCTACTCTAAAAGCTTAATGAGTTTGCTTCGGCATCCAAACTGGAGAAAAGCTTTAGTCATTAATCGGTTCTTAATTCACTGTCGCAGCTGGATGTAATTCACTGGCTCCAAATTGATATGTTCCTTTATTTAATCTTTGCAGCCTCAAACATTTTTAGCATTACCATGTGCCCCCCCATCCTCAATCTAGAAGAAAGATGTTTAATCCCTTGCATACTTCAGGTTCTCATAATAGGAGACTTCATTGCATTGACTTAGCCCATCAATAACATCTAACTTTAATCTGGTAGTAAAATGGGTTTTCCAAACAAACGAAAAAGAGCTTTCTGTTATTATGAAGTACTATGCCAACAACATAAATAGAAGCACATATTATAAATAAACAAAAAAAAAAGGAATTTTTAAGAGATGAAATCTGTAACTCATGAGCATGGAAAAGAGGAGGAGCTTTGGCTGTTAAGGAACATGATCTACTCATGTGTTTAGCAAAATACCATATTTGCCCACCAGTCATGCAGTACTTTTAGGAAAACCATGTAACATGTATTAATCCTAAGCACTGTTGGATAATACGTAAGGTAGCAGGCATGTTTGTAGCTGCTATTTGATTTTCTGCCTTTTTTTTTTTAGTATTATCACAGTACTGGAGGACCTTTCTATGTGTTCAGGGAATGCAAACAGCTACATTATGGCTGCTGTCTACACTGTAGGAGAAGAGAAGAAGCTCTCAGAATAATTTTTTCCTCCTTTAGCCAGCACATGTGTATGACCATGTGTAATTTTGCACTAGAGAGATGGCATTTACCTTCCTGGTGCATAAATTGTCCCAGTGTACAAAAATGAAACAATATTATGTCTGGGTTTGTTTTTATGTATCTCTAGTAGGATTATCAGGAGTTGAAAATTATAGTTATTTATAATGTATATAAAGAAAACCTTGTTTATTCTGAGCTTACACATCTACAAGGAATTTGGGTAAGAGGGTCACTTATTTTCAAGGCAGAAATCATGAAACATAATTTTGCAGTATCTTCCTTTTTAAAGAATAAATATATCTGGATTCTAGGTCATGAGTTTAGGTGCAGCCCGAACTCATAGTAACTGAAAACTAATTTATAAAAGGGTTTCATTCCAACTGTAACTGGGCAGTAATTCTAAATCCTATCATTTAAGAATGAAAAATTACATTATTCTTGGTAAGCTCAGGACACAGTAAATAAAAGAACTATTTTTTTAAGGAGATACTGAAATGAGTCTACAGTGTGAGCATTTGGGTTGCTGGTGTATCCTCTGCACCAGTTGAGCAAGCAAAAGTCTGCTAAAGCATGGCTTGCCAATTTTATTCCTCCTAGAAATGTCAATGAACTTCTAGCTAAAAAGCAAGCCCACCAGATTAGATATCTAACCTTCACAGTTTTACTTCTCTTACAAGACCAGATTCAGTGGCAACATTGCTTTAACCCTTTAGCTAATTCTGACATAGAGCTTTAATTTGGGAAGTGATGATGTCCAAGTAGCTGTAGTTTAAAAAAATTTCAAAATTAGAAGAAAGAAATTAAGAATAGATAAAATTGATTGTACCTTATCAATAAATTTATATAATTGTAATTTTATAGTATCATAATTTTGTGGTTTCTAGTAGAAGAACTGGATTCCTTGCTGTCCTCCCAGAATACATTCATAGCAAAATTAAAGGAAGAATGTTGTGTGTTGGCAAGGAAGTTGGAACAAATGTCAGAAAAATACAGGTTAGTATATTTTTCTTAACCTGTGCCTTTTATTACTAGGATATGCTTTTTTGGGTTTTTTTTGGTAGGTATTTTAATTTTTATTATTATTTATATTGTTCCATGTATTATGTATCATATCAGTATAACATATGCCCCTTAAGATTTTGTTTCTGGCTATTAATTCAATTTTCTTGGAAAATTGCAATGTAAAAATTGCATACTATTTTCTTCCTTGTGTTCATATTCTTAGTATGAAGAGCAGAAAATTGCTTAAAAAGCTGCAGTTCAAGTTCATCTGAAGTTATATCAAAAATGCTAAAGATTTAATGATGTCAAAACTGTTGTCTTTTAATTATTAAATTCCTTTCACAATACTACAGTACACATTAAATATTGTTTATGAAATAATTGTCATCAAAATTGCTTGTCGTTGATGCTCTGATTCTGCTGCTGCTTGTTATCAGTAGCAGATCTAAGTTCAAAACCATTAAAAATTGAGGAACAAGGAAAACCTGGAAGTAATAGTAATATAAAGAAATACAAAGCTATGGAAGTATCTATTTAAAAGTTCTGTAGGACAGAAAGAAAGTGTGAATTTTTGCTTCTATAAAGTAAATAGTAAAGCAGCAAATAATTTGATTTTACATTTTTAAGTGTGAAAATAGTATCTTTTGAAACTTTCTTGGTGTTCATATTTAGAGTGGTAAACTGAACTTAAGTTTACCAACTTAAGAGAGTTGGCATTCTGTAGCTTCTGTAAATTACATGTAAAGTGAATTTGGTAATTAGGGCTAGGATTCATCTCATGGCTGAATGGAAGGTAAGCAAAACACTCAGCAAAGATAAAATTGGTTTTCAAGTCAGTTCTTCTGCTGGATGGATTTAAACATGCTCTTGAGATAATGTAAAAGAGGCAGTTTACACTCAGCAAGAGAGCTTATTTACACCAGTATCCTCTTCCTAGGAGTGGTCAAAGGGGAAAGATTTAAGCAGATGACAGACATTATCTATCTATCTATCTATCTATCTATCTATCTATCTATCTATCTATCTATCTATCCATCTGGAATAAATAAAATATATTATGCTTCCCACGGGTACTGCTTCCACTGCCTTTCTACTTCCCACTGAATATAAAGTGTTGACTAGCTGTTAAGTGGCTGAAGTTGGGAGATTAATACCTTCCAGAGTGTTTGGGAGGGAAATGAGAAACTTGAGGACCTGTAAGCAATCTTCCCATGCAAATGTTGTAATGGGTACTTGAGAGAGAAGCAAACAGAATTTTTCTTGTGAAAAAGCAGAGCTCTTCTGCTAAAGTAATGCAAAATCTAAATAGATTCAAATCATTTTATTATTCCAGCAATAAAAAAGCACACAGACTTTGTTGCTAGAGCTCACAGTCACAGACTCTAGTAACTGTAAAGGATGAAGGAAAGACAGAAAACATACTGTGAAAACACATTATTCTCTGAAAATAAATACTAGAGATTGCCAAGTGTTTCTCCACCTAGCAGCATTAGCTGACTGTGTCAGGGTCCTGAAAATGGGAAAAGGAGCCCTCTTGCCTCTTCAGGAAGTGGTATATTTTACACAAGAAACTGTAAGGAAGAATGCATGAAAGTGGTTCTGAGAAGTGTTCCTAAAATAGCTTGAGTTTGCCTTCATTGGAGTGGGAGCTGCTGCAGTCAGTAACAAGGATAGAGAAATAGGTAGAGACAAAAAAAGAAGATTAAAAATGAGAACAGAAAGGTAGAAATTGTGATGGTGGAAAATGACAGACTAATACAGTGTGCTTCAAAAAGTGATGTGATCAGGAGATCAGATGCAGAAAATTATTTTAGCCAGGTTCTAAATGCATTATCAGCATGTATCTCTCAGTTGTATCTCTGAATGGGAGTCTTCATGCTACACTGAATGTAGTGTAAAACCACATTCTGGGACAGAATACTGTAGTTGTGGCTTCTGAAAAAAATAATAATTTGGGGAAGATTTTATAATTTAGTTCTTATGTACATTAATAAAAGCAGATCACAAGGCAGCAGTGTGCCCTATTTTTGTGGAAAAAAATATTTCTTTTTTTCCATATTTTTGACCTTACTGTAAACTGAATTTTGGACCTGGATGTGTATTTTCTTGCTGTACTTCTATAATCTTTGTGCCTTAGTTTCCCTGGGTTTAAGTAATAATTGTATGGCTACCAATACCATTACTAATTGGTGCAACACTCAAGCTATTTTAATAACAGATGCAATAGTAAGTTTATTTAAATTTTACTGGGTTTAATAGGAAGTACCCATTTGTAATAAGAAACATTTCAAATTTATCTGTTACGACTACATATTTGTACCATTTCAGTGGAATGCATCTGAATGGCACATATATTTTTATATTTAATGTAGGTTTTCTGAGAAATCTAAACGGAAGTTTTTGTGTTTATATATAAACTGGAACCATTTTTTGAGCTAGTCCCTACACAGAAAGGCATCAGAAAGACAATGTCAGACGAATTATAAACCTCTCAAGCTGTGCAGAAAGAAGATAGTGTCTGTGAAGGTTCTCGTATGCATAGGCATGTTTAAAAATATAGTCCATTGTTGATTTCTACTCTGTTTCGCTCTTGTTTTGTTCTTTTTTTTCTCTGATTGTCACTGTCTGAGTTTCTAGGTTGTAGATTAATGCTTAACACTACCCACTGTGTATTTGTGATTTGCGTTTTGTAATTAAGGGGAACAATGGGAGTCCATTGGGTCTCGTTATATATAATGGTTGGTTTAATTTGTTTCACTTCTATCTTGTTAATTGTAAATTGATCATTAAGATTTGAATTCTAATCTGTCACCAGGGTTGTGAGTATTGAAGCTAGAGCAATGATCCTGGTTTTAATCACTGATGATGAGAAACAAATTTTATAATTTTGGTACATATTGCAGTTCATATATTTTAACACTGTATTTTATGGTGTTATAAATATTGTTAAATGACTTTTAGTGTAGTTTTACTGTTTGGACTATAATGTATAAATTATATTACTGGTTTGGCAACAGTAGGCATCCAACTGTGTGAGTTTAATTGAAGTAAAGAACACATACCCAGCTGAACTATTTTTCTGCATGTTTGGTTGACTGCAGTCATTGCACTCAATACCAGGAGTGAAATGTTTGTTGAAGGTGGCTGTATGAAGATGGGCAACCGTCTGTCTGAAGGTTCAGTCATTAAATTCGTATGCAACAATACTGCATCAGCAGAAAATATTTTAGAGTGTGTATTTAATTTCTGTGTAAATAAACAACTGGTTTTAAGAGCAGGAAGGGGCAGTGTTTAAAAAGCACTGAAATGCAAAAGCTAGTTCAGAGGAGTAAAGGCAGCATTGCTACTTTAGTGTTCAAAAAGCAGCTTGTCCTAAGATATCGTAAGATGGACTTTGAATTGTGGCTGTTTAACATTTCCTCATTTTCTTACCTTTAGTATTTAAGTGTTTTGGAGGCTAACCTGTTTGGGTTTTTTTCCAAGACTCTTCCAACAAAGATGGAAGATAAAACCTTAAAGTGGTTTTTAAATAGAAGTTGAGGTAGATAAAGGGATTCAGAAGTATCTAAGGATTTTTGCTGCTGTCATTGCTCCTGCCCCCATCAATTATTTTTGATATAGTGACAAGTAAATGATATTTGGCAAAATCTATTATGCATCCAATTACAAGCATGCATTTTGCATTTTCATGTGATGTTGTAGTTTTGCTCTGTGTAGATTCAAAATAGCAGTGATTTCATGCATGTCATTTGAGTGTATCAGATCTCAGAAGCGCACGCAGATATGTGATTGCCTGACTTGTGAGGCAAGCCTGGCTCTGCAGAAGTGCACCTTCCTGCTGAGTTCAGCTTCGATGGTGGCACTCCAAATGCCATGCTTCAGTTTCTACTGAGTCCAGCACAGCTTATTGCTCAGACTATAGGACCCAGAGTAGCTCTGGTGGAGCAACATCAGCACATCCATGCTGTGTCCTCTAGTTGTGCAGGATCCATCAGACATAGTGATTAGTGCATAGATTTTTCTAATTTGCCTCTTTCCCCCTGGATTATGAGTGAAGTATCTCTGGAGTTCAGCACTGTGTGCTTTGACACTTGCCCCCCTCTCTTTTCCTGCTGTGATACCTCAGGAGCAGAGTCATTCAGAAGCATCTACACAGGACCAGTCCTGCCTCTGGCTGGGTGGAATTGCTACTCTTGGAGATTANCTGGCTGGGTGGAATTGCTACTCCTGGAGATTATGCTACTCATGTTTTTAGTTAATTCATTACTTTTGTTTCATTAGGTGTAATTTTCAGTAGCATTTTGTTTTGGTTGATTTGAATTATTTGATCTTTCCAGAAAGGCTTTGAACGCCTTCAAATGCGATGGAGATGAATAAGTACTTGTAAAACTTTGAGGCTTTTATCACCTTGAAAGTTGCTTCTGCTGTTTCCATGAATGAGACAGTCACATACAAATACAGAAAAAGAAGCAGGATCTCCCAGTTGGGAAACCCTACAAATGTGATAATTACAGTATTCCTACATGGCAAATGCTCTTGCTGAATTTTGCTGGCAAAAAAAAGGAACACAGGATTGAATTTAGTCCCTCTTATCACTTGGTTGGTTGGGCTTCGTTGCATCAGGTCTCTTTGAGCTGCTCTGCAGTGAACCTGTGCTTTTATCCACTGGTTGTCTGTCTCACAGTATCTGTATCAAGTACAGACTGCATTCACCTTGAGTGATAACAGTTAGTCCAGCTTGCAAGGCTTTGTTAATGCTGACATATAAGTTACTAGTATTTCTGCAAAATGATCGGTGGAAAAATTCAGTTTCTGCTACGTTCCTGTAGCATCCTGCCCACTCTTACATACCCATCCAGGAAACTCCTGTGCACTGAAGTTTGATGTACAAATCTATCAGCACAATTCTGATGTATTTGTCTGTGATCTTCCTTAATAGAGCTGTAACTCTCAATCTGAATTCAATTACATAGAGTCTTGGTCCAAAGTTTCCCTTGCTAAGTTCTTTTAGATTCACAGATGATACCATGCATTGTTCTCTATTTAAACATGAAAAGATCATGTTGTCATTTCTAGATTTGACTTGTCAATGTAACAACATGTTTTTGAAGGAGGAGTATTCCTTCCTCTCTGCACTTCGTTGTATTTTTCAGAATGTCAGTTGTTGTTGTTGCATTTTGTAACAGCCAGGAAGGTAAAGTATCTTTCTGCTGTAATTGCAGCATATTTAAGTTTATGATTTAAAGATATATCTGAAGCTTTTTAACCTTGAGATCTGGAGTGGCAGATGCCATAAATCAAATTTGCTTGCTTTTGATTCGTACTTTCTGATGGTATAGCAGATTCTGACATGTTCTCATTAACCTTTTCCAAAGAGTTAAAATTGTACAAGTGCATAATGTATATTTTATCACAATTTAATCTGAGGTCTCTTCCTGCTATTAAGAAACAGCTCATGCCTGTTTCTCCATGGGCTGATGGTTAGAGATGTAGCAAGTAACAGTCCCAGGTCATTCATGGATCTGGTGTCTCTGCTCACCCGTGAAGAATAAGAATTGCTTAGAAGTGACTAATATTCTTAAAGGCCGTGCTGAGTTTTATGTAGGTTAGTGTGTGCCTTTATGATTTCTCCCTTGTTTCCTAAAGTTTTGTTAACATTCCTTTTTATGAGACTTTATGTTTTCCTGTTGGGTTTGAGTGTTTTTTGTGGAGGAGAGGTTTATGGGGGTTTTGGTTCTTATGTTTTTTTTTAATCTGCGCAATGTTATTTTAGGCATAGGAGGTTAATAAAGTTTCTAGAACAGTACCACTATTGAGAGTTCAACCTATAAAGTGGAGTAAAGATTGAACAAGGTTTAGGAGCTGTTTTTTTAAACTAAATGTTATCTTTTGCTAATAAATAATTTGAAATGTGTTTTCAAAATGTTAGCCAAACTCTTGCTTAACAAGTATGAATTTACATTTATTGATCTTATTTAACATCAGTGCATAATGCCAAATGGCATGCCTGTTTAAATTAGGCTGAAATTAGCTTAGCCAGCCTATGACTGAGTGATTGCCAGTGGCATATTTAGAAGATACCCACCAGTATCATGTTCTTTTGTCTTAAGATTATCTGAAACAGCGTTTTGTTTCTGTAAGTTCTAGTAATAGCTTGTTTATGCATTACATATAAATGTATGAAATTTTATAAATGCTGAAGCCACATATTGATAGCACACTACAGGATGAAATCTGACAACATCCATCATCACTTTGTTTTACTTCTGTAGATCTGAAGTCAACCAGCTTAGTCAGGAAAAAGAGTATCTTCATGGCAGATTGGAGAAGATGCAGAAACGGAATGATGAATTGGACCAACAGTGTATCCAGCATGGGAGAATGCATGAGAGAATGAAGTCAAGGTAGGAGGTCCTGTTAATCTGTCAGTGTGTGATATGCTCAACTGTAACAGTTGTGTTGTTTAAACATAAAAATGACACTAGGTTATGTGAAAGTAATACTCTTTCCTTACGAAATGACCACTCCTTCCCCCTCCCCAACCGTTCTGTCAAGTTGGTTTTTTTTAACATCTTTTGCTTGTGCCATTTTGGATAAATAAAAGGAAAGCTTGAACAACACAGTCTTCCAAAGAATTTAAGCCTAGTACATATGTGTGTGGGCTGCTTCGGCTGTTCTCTGCTCTAACTTGTATGAATAGTCTTACCATATTAAAAAAAAGAAGGGAGGGGGGAACTGGGGAGGAAGTAGGGAGGAGGTTATTCAGTGATGTGAATGTAGAATACAGATGTGGGTTGCATTATGCCATGGAATAGTTGTATTTTTGGGGTTTACCACCATTTAACTTGTGTAAACAGACAAATCGTACTGAAAAATAGTAACCAGAGAAATACTGACAGTTTTCAGGCACCACTAGCCTTTCAGAGAAACAGTGGCTTCCTCAGGACGAGCTGGGAGCAGCTGCAGCAAGATTAGTATGAAATATTTCCACCACTATCAATTGACTGTTCTGGCCAGAGTATCCAGACTGATAATGGCTTGTGCTGTGATATGGATTAGACGTCCTCAGAGATCACTGTGGAGTCTTTTCCTTTTGGTTCCAGAAAGTTCATCTTGCTCTCTTGTTCTGTTTTCCACTCCATATTAAGTGTAACAGGCACTGGAAGGAGCTTTAGCATGCTTGTGGAGGTAGAGGATGAAGTAAAGAGGAGGCTGAGAGGCAACTCTGCAAATCCAGTCATCCAGGCTACCTCTTGTTGGTAGTCAAAGGCAAAATGCAGTTTAACTTTAGTTGGACTAGACAGCTCTTACTGGGAAAAATTCGGTTTGCTTTTTTTTGGTCATTGACCACCTGAGAGGAATAGAGCTTGCATGTATTAAAGCAGCCAGTTCTATATGCTCATTTCTTAAAAGTATTCATTTTTANGTATTAAAGCAGCCAGTTCTATATGCTCATTTCTTAAAAGTATTCATTTTTATGGGTTTTTTTTGCTGCCATCTCGTTATTCTGTCTCTCTATGTAAGCTTCATTCTTGCAAGCATTTCATGTGTTCATTTCAGTCATCCAGAACCGCTTCTTTCCTCTTCCCTTTCAGATTTCTGTCTGTACCTCATCCTGTTCTTCTGTAACCTTGGATTGTCATCATCATTTATAGCTCAGAGAACAAAGAAATTCAAAATGCTGCAACTGCGTCCCTAATCTGTGTAACCACATAATCTTTCCATTTATCTTACCTC
>VZTN01026871.1:1149-39288 GCA_013400515.1 Erpornis zantholeuca | reverse complement strand
GACCAGGCTCTGCTCGGCGGTGCTGGACAATGGGACAAGGAACAGGAACTGAGGCACAGGGAGCTCCACCTGAACATGAGGAAGAAGTTCCTTACTGTGCAGTGCCCAAGCACTGGGACAGGTTTCCCAGAGAGGATATGGAGTCTCCCTCACTGGGGCTATCCAAGAACCATTTGGACAGCATCCATGTGCTCTGGAATGACCCTGCCTGAACAGGGAGGTTGGACCAGATGACCAACTGTGGTCTCTACCAACCTGACCTGTTTGGGGATTCTGTGAAATATTATCTATGGTGTCTTTTCATATAATCACTTTCTTTTTGGTGTAGGTTTTTTTTGTCTAAGCTGCCATGGTGTCCTGTATTCCCATCAGCTGGGTGAATGGTAGTTTGCAATTAACTATTGAACAGGTATTTCCTAAGTCTTGCTCTCCTGTGCTGGGTGAAGCACCAAGGCAGTGCATGGTCCTGGCCACAGGCACTGCCTGAGGAGGCCTGGCAGAGCCAGAGCTCTGTGATGGTGCTGTTAAAAGTGTTTTGCATTCCTTCTTCCTTACATTCCTTTCTACTTACACAGGCAATAAGGGGGATCTTGTATTTTCAGAACATGAGAACAGCAGCAAGTTTATGTTTTGGTTAACTTTTTGTGTTTTGTGGCCTTTTATGGCCTTTTGTGGCCAAGCAGACTAGCCCTTGGATATTTTTAGGGGTGATTCAAGTTGACACAGATCAGTGTCTTTGGATAAGTATTTCAAGGTATTGCTGCTCCGAGTTACTAATAAATTATTTTATTTTCATGACCTGGAAATGAATACTTTGCTGGTTACTTGTTAGGAATATTTGTCTTTAAATCGATTTTGAAAAGCCTTGTAAAAAACATGCCCTTGGCTGTGTGCCTCTCTCAGAGCAGTAGTCAGGAGTAGAGGTACATCTTTGCACCAAATACATATGCACACAGAGTAGGAAATTACTTTCTTGGCAAGGCAGTGATCCTACAGTTTAAATTCCAGCAAAGCAAAGATCAAGCAAGTTTCAAGTTTGGGGTTATTTTTTGTTCAGCTTCAGTTTCCAGTGTAAGCTGTACTTGAGTATTACTTATGGAAGGGTTTTTTTTTTTATTTCAGTGACAGCTGATCAGCTGTGGAAAGGAGCTTTGGCAGAGACTGGCGTGGGAGTAAAGAAAGGAAGAGGAAAGAAAAGGAAGAAAAAGCTGAGGAAGAATCTCAATAGAGGCCAGGAGATTGGTGAAGGTAGATTCACAAATAGAAAGCTGAAGACATGTCTTGATGTTTTTGTGTGTAGTGTTTCTTGATTTCCTAAGTGGACAAATTTCTTTTCCTTTCTGTGATGTCAAAACTGCTTGAGGTATTTTTGTCTTCAAACAAAAAAATCTTAATATGATTATTTAATGTTGTTTCTGCTTTTCCAGATATAAATTCTGCATTATACAATGCATTTGAAATATGTGAGAATTTTCCATCTCATTGCATTTTTCCTGAGTACAGAGTTGCAATCCTAATTTCCAACAAAGCATAATTTTTCTCTGCTATTTTTAAGGACGTTCTGGTTTCCTCTGGCCTGGTCTCAATGCTCCTGTGTTGCAAACTGGGAAAGTCCAGGAAGTTGCCCAACGAAAAAAAGAAGAACGAGAGAGAATTCAGTCTGAAATTATTCAGCAGAGAGACACATGGGAGAAGAAAAGGAAAATAAAAATTAAGAGAGAGGGAGGATGGAGTGGAAAGTGTTGGGGAGGTATCCTTCTGGATCCTCCTGACCCTGGTCCTAATGGAGGTAAGAAAACCAATTATATTCTTCATCTCTCTTAGCCTTTCTGATGGGGGGACTTGGAAAAAGCAAGATCCAGAATTTTTCTGTGATTAAAAATCGGTTTTGTACTTCTGTGTTCCACGCCCACACACAAGCAAGCTAAACCAAAGAGCAGGTACTGCTAATAACAGTGAAATTCATTAAAACATTGCTTAATTTCTTATAGCTGTCAGACTGTTCTGTTATAAACTATACAATTTTCTGTGGTATTACAGAGTACTGTGTTTTGTCATAGACTGTTACAGGAGGCTTGAAGGATGGAAATGTTTTTTTGTGTCCAGCATCAATTGTCTTGAGTATGAAATATAGTCATGGCTTTTTTTATAGTTTCGTAAAGGATCCTGTGGGATAAATCAATCTTGTTTTTAATTCTAGTTCAAATAATGAAATAGGATTAAAGATTATGTAGTTTGAATGTAGCATTTAGAAGAAGCTGCAATAAATAACTATCATAGTAACTATAATAACTATAAAAATTATTTATTTATTTCCTAAGTAGCTCAATGTAATGAGACTAGAGATCCTATATGTACAGCAGAGAGGTGACTTCTTTTACAATACTCTTATTCAGACTACTGGAAATTCTATAGTAACTTTACCATTTAGGAGCCTAATCTTTTTCAACTAATTATACACGAGAAAGGCTCGTTGGGCTGAGTTTTTATTGTGAAACTCTGGTTATTGGAGTCTTTCAGTACACTTCTATAGTAAGAGGAAGACTAGAAAGACAAGGTGGTATTTTCTAGCACTGTTTGCATTTCATTTTATTACCTTAAGAGCAGATACTCCATGGAAGGCAGTGATGTGACAGTGGACTTGGCCAACTGTCACTGAATCTGTCAAGGTGAAAATAGGAGATTTGAGACATGAATTGTTCCAAATTCCCTACAAGGCAGTGGTGGAACATGAGGCAAGTCAAGAAAGTGCCGTGGTTCTAGTTCCATACTGTGAACACGAGACCCTGTTGAGTTTATACCACTAAAAGAAGTGACAGCTGTTGTAAACAATGTTTATGCATTTGTGAACTTCACCTTCTGGTGTTTTCCTTGATTTTGCTTTTGGCTGGTACTACTGATGTAGATTACTTGCATTAAAGTTGGCTGTGTGGAGGCTGTTCCAGTCTAGGTCGAGTTCTGCCAAAAAGAGGAAAGGGCACTGCAATCAAAATAGGAAAATGAAGCTGTCAGCTTGTATTATTAATGCGTTTGAGAAAAAGCAGTTTCTGATTTGCATGCACTGATTTCCTTTTAATCTGTTAAAAATGTTGGGGATTTTCGGGCCCTCATAGTTCTTTCAGCATCTTTTTATTCAGAGGATTAATGATTTTGCAGGGGAATTGGGACATTAACTGTATGCAGTGTCAAGGTGATGAGAAGAACAGACCTGAAACTGCAGAACCCAGTGAATCCTTTTGGCCTGAGACTGTGGCAGGCCTGGATTCCATGGTGTCACTTTACTGTGCTAGGAACAGTACAGAGAAAAATCAGTATTTTCCACTTAGAAATAAAATTACTTTTCTCCCAGGTTTACAGTGTTTCTTTAGCAACTGGAGGGCTTCAGAGGGAGCAGAGAGTGCCTGCTGGGATTCCTGTCCTTGCTGTGAGCTAGAAATCTGCTGTGTGTAAACTGACAGGTCTCTAAACTGTGCCAAGATGATCCTGTTTATAACCATCTTGGAGGTTATGTGTAAATGATAAAGCAATGTTTGGTGAAGGACTGAGGCCCCAGTTCTACACCATTACACATTTTTTTCTCCAGAATCTCATTGTAACCCAATAAGGTCTTCTGTATTATACTGAAATGCTCTTGTCCATGGGGTAAGTTGGAAAAGCAAGAGGTTATAAGAGCTAAATGATGCATGGTTATTTGAAGAGGTTATGTATTGTTTTGTTTCACGCTCCCCCTCACCTCTCTGGAATTTCACAAAAGTATGGATAAAGAAGTACTTACAGTTTCATAGAATCAAAGAATAGGTTGAGTTGGAAGAGACTTTTTACAGGTCATCTAGTCCAAACCCCAAATTTCTTGGAATCCCTGTTGATTGTACAATATCCTGAAGAATATTGGATAATACTTTAGTCATAATGGAAGTGACCCATCGGGTGATTTTAACCATTTCCAGCTTTTGCTCTGTATATATGAAATTTGAGGTTTATTTGCAGTTTTAGAGCAGTGTTTAGGAAGAAGGCAGTTTGCACTGCTGGTTCAAATTATTCTTGTCTTACCTTTTCCATTTGTTGCTGAGAATGCTTTATAAATTACAGTTCCATAGAAGTTGTGTTCTCCTGAAGTTGTACCAGCTACAGGGGGATGCACTGATAGAGTAACACAGGGAAATGTAACACTCTGTTTTTCTCCCAACAGAAACTTATGAAGATTTTGAAACGAGGGTCATCGAGGTAAGCATTGCAGATCTTTCCAGGGACTTTAAAGAATTATCACCACTTTGTCTTGGCCTTGCAGTTATTTAACAGGTCTTTGCTAGGTCTGTGTTACAGCAATAGGAATGAGTCTGGTTTTCTATTTCTATTTGCATGACATGTACAAGCATAACCTGTGAGTTACTTTGCCTATTTAATCGAGAGAGGATGGTTATAAGAAAAATTTTCTTAATAAAATAGCCTGATTCACAACAGCTCCTTGACTGAAAGTGAAAAGAATAATCAGGCAAGTCAGAGGCTGAGCTACCTGACCGCTCTACTCCAGAAGAGCATCTGAGGCTTCTCTCCTGTCCTGATAAATGTGCAAATGGGTTTCTTTGTCCTTGATTATCTTTTGGCATTTTGCTGAGATGACCATCAGCTGGAATTCTGTCCAGTGGCTTGAATGTTTTCTAGATTAATCCAAATCTTTGCTTGTGGCAGTAGGTTTTGGTATCTTCTGAGACATGGAAAATAATGATGCTGCATTGTAATCTCAGTCTGGGTAACTAATAGTCATGTCTTGGTTTCTATATTCTTTTAAAAATCTGGGAGAGTGGAAAGATATAAACTGTTTTAGATGTCTGCTGTGAAAAGGATAAAAGGCAATGGATATAAATAAAAAACAAGGTAAATTTGACCTAAAGAATGACTTGCAAATGGGAATTTGAATACTGGAATGGATTGGGAGTATATGGAATGTCTGTCACTGGAGCTCTTTAAAAAGAAGTTAGATAATCTATTAGAAAGGATGGTAGAGACACAATCTGTGACCTATTAACCCATTTTCTTATCTCAGTGGGTGTTTTGAGTGGACTGGGCCACACTCTGGGCTTTGATACAGCAGAGACCATTTGGAGCACTTGGCCTTTAGCTGAGCCTGAGTTGGAAGGCTGTTTGTAATAACTGAATTGCAAGGGAACTGTTTGTAAAAGAAGGGATTTTTGTTGCCGAGCCCTGCAGCTGGCAGTGCCTTCTGTCACCTGAAGGGGCTCACTGCAGAGCAGTGAATGTTGGTCTGCTGCTGTGCCATGTCACAGCTGAGTGTCACTTTGGATGCTGCAGCAGGGGAGCTTGCCCTTCTGTGCTGGCAGAATTATTTACAAACAGCAAAGTTGAGTGGCTCTGCAGTGGTTCCGTGTGCTATAGAAATCTGTCTCAATGCTTCATTACATTTGATCAATAAAAAAGCTTCTAGAAGCAGGCTGGGGCTCTGCTGTTACATGAGATTGCCACACGCATGAACTGAGAAAGTGGAGAGCTTTTGCAGAAAAATAGCAGGAGCAGCAAAAAAGTTCTGTGTTCAAAGTCAGTAGTGAGCTCAAGATAATTGATTTCTGATAACAAGTATGAGTTTTGAAGTAAATAGATCATTTTAGCATCCCTGGCTTAAATAGGTGAGAGACATGCTGCTATTTCTGTATGTGTTTTCCATTATCTTTACCTTCACCACAATACAGGAGATGAAAATAATGTTTGCTGGGAAGTCGTGCTTCACAGCAAGGAACTCAGAGCCATTTCTAAAGGACTGCCTTATGAACAAAGATATAACAAGCCCTTTCTGTTATGATTATGCTACTGAAAAGGCTGTGCTCTCATGCTAAAAAAAAAGGAGAAATTGCTTATTGAAGTATTTTCTTATAATGTAGAAACAGAAAAGACTGAATTTGATTTCTCCTGACTGTAAAATAGAATATAGGCAAACTCAGATTTTCACGTAAACTAGAGCTAAAGTTGTCATAGAGAACTTGGGTTACCTATTTCTTACTTTCCCTGCCAGCCTAAGGCACATTTCCTGTTCTGCTCATATCTTGCACATAAGAACAACCTCTTTAAATAGAACTGGTGGTAATGCTTAACTGGTGTCTAGCATAATATAATCACAGTGGTAATTATCATTTACAGGTGTCGTTGGCATGTGCTGTTATTATTTTCACTGGAAGGCTTCGTTTCATGTCATACACCCTGAGATGAATTTTTCTTTTATGTTTCTCCAAAATGAACACAGTAACAGCAAAAAAAGTAACCTACATGAGTTCCTGTGCTGTGAGAGTAATTGCCTTGTAGTGCAATTAAAATTAGAAAGTGATACCTAGTGCTCAGTAAGGCCTGAAGGCACAGAGCAGGAGGTCAGGGGCCCTTTGAGTCTCTCATTAAGGGGAGCGTTCTAAGGGAGAAGATAAAGTTATAAATAATGCCCTTTGCAAGAGACAGATCTCCAAGGGGTTTTATCCAACACCAAAATTGCCTGCTACCAGTTGTGAAAATTGGGCTTGGTGATCACTTACTGGTTTGTTCTTGCTTTTTTGTTTCCATTGCCTGTTTCTGATGAAGGCAACTCAAAGAATTTTGTGCAAGCACGGCTCCATTTTAGCAGGGTCAGTGTCAGAATAGCTCTCTTTTTAAGCCAGATAGTGAAAGTATGGTACTATCATTTTAAAACAAACAAAGAAACAAAAAAACTCAGTGATTTGTGTCTGAGTGTTAAACCACAGAATGCAAAGTAGCATTGGGTGTGCTTGTCTCAGTCCATTTGGATCACTCAGATTTGCAGAGAAACATAACCTGTAAATTAAAGTTCATTTTATGAGCTTGCTAAGCAGGAAAACAAGCACTCAATCCTTTTTGTACTGACTGATCTAGCACAGGAATGCCCTAGTTCATCATTTAATTCATGAGGTTTCTGTCGGAGTCCAGGGAAGCCTGTAAGCTTCTCCTGCTCCTCTGGTGGTTTCTTTATGTCCCCAGAGCTCCTCAAAAGTGGCCTAGCCAGCGACCTAGGCTTTTGGAGAAGCTCCCTCCACTTTTGGGAGAACCTGAATGCACCAGAGAGGTGAAGAGATTTTTATTTAGTGTACCACAGAGAGTTTAGTTGTGGTTTTGAGATCTTGCTCTATGTATTATATAGGGACAAGATGGAGATTTTTGGGTGTAGTTTTTCCTTCTTTCTTCTTCTCCTCTCTCCTCATTCTCTTCCTCTCTTCTCTGACACCAGTTCCTGTGGTGTGTTGGTTGGTGGAAAAAAGTTAGTATTGGAAAGACATATCAATAANAGAGGACAGGGTTGGAGCCTTTGGAGCCAAAGGCTCCAACCCCTGCAGGGGCACCAGGCCTCCGACAGGTTTCCAACTCAAAAGTTCTCTAGTTCGTAACGTGTAACTCTCACACCTGTGAGGAAAACAGTTGCCAAGCCAACGGAGTGTTCATCCTTCCTGCTCTGTCGTGGTGCAGGTGTGGCACTGGGAAACACCTCTGTCATTTACATCATCCAGCTTGGAAATGTGCTCTGTGCCATGGCCTTGAGTTAGGGCACTCTGAAGAACTGCCAGAAACCCAATATGAAAGGATTTGTAAGGTGGCTGCAGGTGATGCCTCTTACCTAAAAACAGAGACTAGACAGGAACAAGGTAGTAAAGGAGGTATTTATTGGAAAGGCCTTCAAAGGTACACCTCGGGATTTCCAGAGGCTCCTGCCTCAGAGGCTCCTGCCCCAGAGGGTCCCAAGATGGACGACAGGTCAGGAGTTCTTCACACTTTCATAGTTTTGGTCCATTTGCATATCAGCATAAATTCACCAATTAAAACTTTAGCTAATGGTGTAATTTCCCCAAGCTTTCCCCACCTCCCCAAGATGAGGTTTGCACTTTTGGGCCTAGGACAGTCTGGGTGTCCTTGTAGAGTGAGCTGGAGAGGCTTTGTTATGTCTGTCTTAGCACAGGAGAGCAGCACCTCACAAGCTACAAGAAACTTCGGAGTTACACTGGGCAGTACAGGATTGTAAAATATAAAAGTTAAAACCTAAGGCATCACAGGGGACAGAAAGCTCTGGGTGGCAGTGGCTGTATAATGGCTTTTTGTCCTTCCTGGACATCTTTTTTGCCTTGTTGCTCTCACTGACATGAGGGAGCTGCTCCCAGCCTACATCAGGCCTCTTCTTCTTGGCTCACCTTGGTAGACTTGCTACTTGTGGCAAAAAGAATATTCTTTAATGCACAGCCTAAAACTTTCTTTCTGTAAGTCACTGGAAATCGTTTTCCAGCTATTGTTTCTGCAAAGGGTGCAATAAAAAAGGCCTGTGAAAAAGAAATGCTGCATGAAATTACAGTGTCTGAGATGCATTGTTTGACAGCCTTGACTGAAAAATTACATGTTACAAAGGATACTCTCTGAGTAATAATTTACTTCTAATGAGATGTTGCCTCAAAGGTACTCTAAGGGTACTTGTAGGCTCTAGATTTTGCTTTTAGAACTACAGGGAAGTTTTCTGTTCCCTGAATGATACTGACAGTGTCTTTAGACAGACAGTGGAAATTTCAGGCAGTTTTTAAGGTGCCTGAAGTCACCTCTCACAGGAAGAAATGAGAGGTCAGAGCTGTGCACTATTTCTGATACTCTTGGAGTTCTCGAAGACTTTGGCCTGTCCTAAAATTTAGGAATGCTACCTTCAGCTGGTTCTATTCAATAAATAGTTGATGATTTTTGTCTCTTACCTGTCAGCCTGTATGGAAGAAATAACTGGCATTTGGATCATCCAGAAGCTTTTAAGTGACTTGTAATTGGGCATAATTATCCATCATCCTTTGAAAAGGAAACAAAGCCATTTCAGATACAGAGTGACTTTGAGATACATTGTTAGGGGTTCAATCCAAAGGATCTGTGCTCAGGTGGGAGCTGTAGTATAAGAAAGGAGAGAGAGGAACAGGACGAGGTTGTTGGTGCTGCTTGTGTTCATGTGAGTGCTGTTCATTTCTGTTTGTGTTGACTTGCAGGGCTCAGTGTGGGATTGCATTCCCATCCTTCTGGAAGGGTACATGGATGGGGAGAGCATCTCCTCCTTCCAGGGGGCAAGGTTAAGGACCATTGCAATGTAAATGTTGCAGCTGCAAGATGTTCTGCTGTTGTGGTACAAATCTGCTCTGCCCTTGGTGCACTGACAGAGTCAGGGATGTAGCTAACATGGGTTTGGGTTTTCTCAACAAATTTATCACTCAATTCCTTTAGGTAACTGGATTCCCAAACCTTTTGGCTGTGCCCCTGAGCCTCTCTAGTCTCACTTGCATGGAAGTGCTTTTCTTTCAGCACTGCACTCTGCTCTCATGTTATCTTGTCTCACCTGGCGCCTTGGGGAAGTACTGGGACCAGAGGTTCTTAGACCACGAGGGGATCAGCCTGTGCAGACACTCTTCTCTGCATGACAGCAGCAAAAGAGTAGCAGTGTCAAGAGTGTGGCCCAGAGGTGGCAGGTTCCCAGAAACCATGACTAGAATGGGATTTCTAGAAAGGAGGGATTTCCAAGGGCAATCAAGTTGGCCAGTCATTCATTCTGCTTTTACAAAAACAAAACCTCCAAGGAAGTGTTGGATTTTGACCCTTTTCCCAACCAAGTAACTTACATTGTCATTTCTCCTCTTAATAAATATTTGAGGTGGTTTCAAGGTACTCAAAACTGTTCTCTCAGTTCTAGAAAGAAAGCTCAGTTTGCAGCATCACCGCTGGGTGGTGGATACAAGGAGACAGTTAATTTGAGGTGCATTTGATTTAGGTTTCTGCATCTGCTTTCAAAATTTAGAAGTTGGCTTTCAATATAAGCTTGAGAGGCAATTTGATACACAGTGGTAGTTGTGTCTTGGTTTCAGTCGCTTTTCAGAGGTTGTGATGTTTTAAAAGGGCCATATTGTTCATTTTGCATTAATTAATTCCAGTGAAGTTCGAGGACAGACTTGAGCATCCTGCTCTGTTTCCCAGGGTGGAAGGGAAGCATTGCTGAGCACCTTTGCTGTAAGGAGGCACGAGGCTGTGCTGTGGAGGATCTCAGGATGGTGTTCCAGCAGCCTGTGTGATCAACAAGCTTGAAAGGCCCTCACAGCATTTCAGGAGATGCAATAGCCCTGACTGTGATGAGGGCTGAACACATTTTCCTACAGAGCTGCTCAGAAAGAACCAGCCAGTGCAGTTTGAGGAAGGCTTCTGGAGAAGCTCCTTGCATGTGCCTTTATTGCCACATTCTGGAAAGGGAGAGGAATAATCCCTGAGTAGGTTTCTACAAACATCACGGCCTTTATTTTTGACGTGCTGCCTATTTTTGTACAGGTACCTACTGAGATTGGCAACAGAAGATAAAAGTGTGTGCAAAGCAAAAATAGTATTCTCTTGATGCTCCTGAGAGATGACTCTGCTTCACTCTATTTTCTTGCATTATCATTTTGCATTTTCTGTAAATAGCCCATTTCCACAGGCACCTTCGTCTTATGGGGCGTGGTTTTTTAGCTTGTTCTTGTAAGCTGTGAGTTTGAAGAAAGAGAAATAGCTTGGAATAAGCAATTGGCAAGGCTGATATGCTCTCTAGAATGTGTGTGCACCTTGAATTAAACAGTGCCTTTATTTTAATGAAAGCAAGGTGAAATTTTTCAAACCCTAACCCTAATCTATATCTATTGAAGGTGCTGGGATTGTGGGGGGTTGTTGGTTTTGGGGGTTATATTCTTTTGGGGTTTTTTTTTATTTCTTATGGTGAATTTTAGTAACAATGTTTAAACTATGACCAAGTATTTTCTAATAATCTACTTTCCAATGTATAACACTACAACCAGAGTAGCTTTCTGAAGAATTAGATGTAGGGAAAAGGATTTTTCTATATGCTATATATTATCTTTTTATACTTTATATATAATTCAGGTATTACATACAGCATATAAACTATATGTCTATATTTAAACAAACATACAGTTCAATATATAAACAAAACCAAGGGAACTAGAACAGATGGACAAAGGATCTCAGATTGTTGTCCCAAAATTGGGTTCTCTCACCCAGTGTGCAAGAAGCCAATCCACACAGAGTCGAGCTATTTGATTTATTTATAGTTCTGCTCCAAAAGAGGTGCTGTGGGTAAAGCTAGCACACTGAAAGCCAAAAATACAAGCATATTTATAGTTTGATTATTTACAGTTCTACATAATGAATTTACTTTGCTGTCTCTCACCTGGATTTAAGGGTACAGCACATTCTAAATTCGTGTTCAGTGTCGGGGGTCTCCACTCAGAGGCAGGTAGCCTCAGCTTCAGACGTGTGGTTTTCACATCAAAACGAGCCAAGTTCACCAAGGGACACAATTTGAAATATTTTTAAACCCCAGCAGTCCAAAGCTGGTTTGGGCTGACATGTAACCAGTCTCCTGCCTTTATCTCATCACTTCAGTGACCTTTTACCACATTCTGCATTCTTCAGGTTAAGTTGGTTTGGGCTGACATGTAACCAGTCTCTTCCCTTTGTCTCATCATTTTGGTGACCTTTTACCACATTCTGCATTCCTCATGTTAAGTAGTTTTCCCTTTTCCCAGAACATGCTCTCCTTCCCACCCGTAGCATCTGTCTCTTGTCCACATCAGGATATATTAGACCATATAATGTGGGGACTGTAAAGCAGTGATTTGCTTATAAAATCATAGAATATTCTGAGTTGGAAGGGACACATCTGGATTGTCAAGTCCAGCTCCTGGCCCTGCACAGGACTCCCCAGGGTCACACCATGTGCCTGAGAGCGTTGTCCAAACGCTTCTTGAGCTCTCTGAGGCTTGGTGCTGTGACCACTGCCCTGGGGAGCCTGCTCCAGTGCCCAACAACCCTCTGGGTGAAAAACCCTTTCCTAATATCCAACCTAAGCCTCCCCTGACACAGCTTCAGGCCATTTCCTTCTTCTTCCCTCTCTTAAATGCAATCTCCCTTTCAGCAGCTGTCATCTCTGTAACAACACTGCCTTCTGCAGCATGCAAGTAGATTTCAATCCTAAATTTTAATTCATATGAATCAACCACAGACCTGGAGCAATTCCTGAGAGTGCTTCTGTAATACGTTAAAATAGGAGGAGTGCACTTCAATATTAGTGTCACTTTCTGTTTTTTTCCCATGCTTTTCCACCATGCTCGAAATCACACATAAAGCTGGCAGCATTGGAACATTATCTGTTGTGCAGCTGAACACAGCAGAGGAGTTACTTTCATGGAAGCTCTCTGGGGTAACCTTTTCTCCTGAGCGTGGATTTTTAACAACCTTTATGTATTTCATGCCTTGAAGCCAGTGTCCCACTGCAGATGATACTTAGATATTGTAAGTGTATACTACAGACCTCTTAATACCTTTTTTGGCAAACTTGAGTCTCTTAAAAAAAAAAAAAAAAAGAAAAACTAACAAAAACCCAAAAGCATTTTGTGTTGTTTTTTTTCTTCAGGTGAGAAATGTGTTTTGTATGAAGGCAAAGGAAGGAAGAAAAAAATCAATACGTGCCTTGGTGGCTGTTGGGAATGGCAAAGGGGCTGCAGGTATGTGCATTTATTGTGTGTACAAGGTAACATCTGATTGATGATGGGATATTTTGTGGGAGCTTTAATGAGACAGCTGTGAACCAGTTTTGCAGAACTTGGCTTATGTGAAAGATTCAAGGCCTTGTGTGTTCCTCCAGCTGAATTTTGCTTGCACTTTGGAGTGGAGGAAAATTTATACAGAGAGGAGGGTGTGGTTCTCTTGCAGAAAGAAGTGTTACTCTGAAAGAACTCTTCCTACCTCTTCTTTGGAGAGCTTCTTCATGGAACATGTTACCACTGTAATACATGTGTCCTGAATGATTGAACTGAAGTTGTCCCAGGCTTTTTTTGTTCATTCCCTTCTTCATCTTTAAACAGATTGGACTATTTTGTCTGCAGCAGTCACCACTATTCAATTGTTTGAAACAAAGTTTGGTCAAACACACAAAAACAACATAAGCCTTATTTTTTTTCCTTTGTCAACAAGCAGTTGGCATCCAGATGTTAGGTGTTCATAACTCTTAAACTTTTTGTCTTTGTGATTTTCTCTGAACCACATTCTGAGTATGATCTGTGCAGTGGAGTGGAAATTTAAATGCTGAATGTGGCTGTGAAGTTCTGTTTTTTTCCTCTTTTCTTATTGAAGATCATCTGCATCATCTGTTTCTCAGCAATAAAATGCCTCTCTCTGTCTTGCAGGTTTTGCAATAGGGAAGGCAGGTGACAGGATGAATGCTTTAAGGAAAGTATGTGGATTGAACATTTTTTCGCTTGATGACAATTACAAATAGTTCATACCTATTTTTCCTAATAATCAGTATAATTTGTAGTCTTTGCAAAGGACTAAGTCCATGTGTGTGCTTTGTCTGTCTTGATACAGATAATCACAGAATGATTTAGGTTAGAAAAGCCCTTTAGGATCATCCAGTCCAGCTGTTGATCCAACACTGCCAAGCACCAGCAGTCCCTCAGTGCCCTGCCTGCACATCTTTCAGACACCTCCAGGCATGGTGACTGAGCCACTTCACTGGCAGCCTGTTCCAGGGCTTGGGAACCCTTTCAGGGGAGAATTTTTTCCCATCTAAACCTCCACTGGGATGACTTGAGGCAATTTCCTCTCATCCTGCCACTTGCTATTTGGGAAAAGAGACCGACTCCCACCTCACTAAAATCTCATTTCAGGTATCTGTAGGGAGCATTAAATCCTCTTCTGAATCTCCTCTTCTCCAGACTAAACATTTTTATTTCCATAGAGTTTAGATGTAGCAAAACCTGTTTTCCTGCATTGTTTTTTTTCTTTCTTTTTTTATATCTAATTAACTGAATAATGGCAAATTGCAGATGCTTAGCAGAAAAATTAAAGGAGAAAAATATTTTCTGCTCTTACTCCCTAGGCAAAGAATAAAGCAATAAGCTCTTTACACTTCATAGAGATGTATCAGAACCACACAAGTAAGTATTACATTCTTTCAATGTAAGAAAATATACCAGCAAGAACTGCTTGCAGCTACCTGCAAAGCATAAAAAAGTGTTAAATAAAATTTTTCTGATCTGATGCATTGTATTAGAATTCTTGCCAGCCTGTCTAGTTGAAGTTATCCCTGCTCATTGTGGAGGGGTTGGACCAGCCTTTAAAAGGTCCCTTTCAACCCAAACATTTCCATGGTTCTGTGCTTAAAGTTTGGATACTTAATGCAAAGTATTTGTGGCTCTTAATAGCATGATCAGGGCTTTTCTGGCACAGTTTGAGTCTAGGGAGTCAGATAGTGTCAGGGCATTTTTGTTTACAGTGAACTCCTGTGCTTTTCCCCTTTCTGTGTCAGAGGAGAGGATTCCCTGTTGACTCAATCCATGTGTGCTGACCCAGCAGCCAGGCAGAACCTGGCCTGGAGGGCTCAGTCTGATGCTTCCTGGTAGTTTTTTGTTAGTACTCTGTATGGAAAATCCAAGAGTGCTGATGCCTATGGGGAAATCTTAGGTTAAAAGTTGAATTTTTAAAAAATATGAGTTAGATGGTATCATGTGAGCTCAGTTTGAAACTAAATGAGGCTCACTGGAGGCACACGTGCCTACTTTTCAATAGTAACATGGTATTCACAGATATTTCAACATTCAGAATCTGCTCCAGAAATTTACATAGATTAATGCTCTTTAAAGAAGTCAGGGGGGAGGAAAACCAGAAAAAGAAAGGTACTAGCTAAAGCTTTTCCAGAAGGAGGAATTTATCTGTAATGCCTTTTTTTCCCCTTCTCCAGTTTACCACGACATTTCTGTGAAATTTAAAAGGACAAAAATCCGCATGAAGAAGCAAAACAAAGGTAATTAAAGGTGCCTGGAAATTTTGACATTTTATTAATTACTGACTGGTATTAATTTGATGAAGTTAAACTTAATGTAGTGTCTAGTCTACCATGTTTTAAATGTTGTAAATAATCAGTCATTTTTCTTTAGAAATACCTACGGTCACTGACATGGCTTTGCTATTGCAAATTGGGATTTGTCCCTTTTACACTGGTGGGAGCTCTCTCACTCTTCCTAAGAGTAGTTCCTTCAGTTCTGAATGGCCTAGATGTGGACCCTGGTCCTGCTCCAGCCACAGCTGTGTTTGTATAGAGCTGTAAATTCTCACACGCCTGCCAGTCCAGGTCTCCCTTTCTTTACAGCCTTGGTGGTTGTGAAGTCAGTTTGATCTTCCTGGAATGGCACCTGTAGTTTCCTGATAGCTCATCAGCTAGCTGGGGGTGTTTTTTTCTTTTCCTTGTCTCTTTGGGTTTTTTTTTTCAGATCTGTGCCCTTGTATATTTTGTGCCTGGTTTCCCCTTTCTCCCTCATTTTACTAATTGACAAGGTCTCCAATCAGATAACCTCACTAGAATAAACATTCTAGCCCTTTTCTGCTGCTTTCCAGCAATTTGGCCCCCAGGATGTTTGGGTTTTTTTTGTGTCCTTTACTCGGCAGCAGCAAGACTGTCCTGCAGTTTTTAAAGATCACTAGAGCTAAGCCATGTGAAACAAACCTCTCTGGAGCAAAATTAGACTCCTCAAAAAAATAGCTCCTCCATTAAAACCTGGCAAGTGTAAGAAACCATTTGCAATTAATGCCAATGTACTGCAGTTGTTCATTGGAGCTGATACAATCTCCATCTCTGTGATGGAGATGGATGACACACAAACCTCCTTGTGGATTTTGAAATATCTTTGTCTCTCCTTCACTCTGTGCCACTAAAATTATGACAAAGTGTAGTTCATTCAAGTTGCTGGGCCAGGAAAAAGAAAGTGATGCCTCTGCACCTGGAGCCATTTTTAACATACAGTGTGTTCTAACACGCTGGGTAACAAAAATAACAAAGGAGAGATCTCAGTGCTCTCTTCTGAGTAAGTTGTGTGCTTACAAATAATCACATAATGCTAATTTTATTGGTTTCTTTCCCCAGGGTATGGTCTCCATTGCCACCGAGCCATTATCACCATCTGCAGGCTAATTGGAATTAAGGACATGTATGCCAAGGTCACTGGATCCAAAAACTTGATTAACATCACCAGAGCTCTCTTTAGAGGCTTGAGCCAACAGGTGGGTGCACTCCCAGTGTCCATTAGGGACAGAAGGGGTGGATTTTGTAATAGTTTGTGGGAAAACAGTTTAAAATGAAGTAATCTTACAAAGAGCAAACACAATCAGCAAGGGGATAATTCCTCAGCAGTTTTATGGAGCTGTCCTGTGTGTAACTCTGCCTGTTCCACAGGCAGGTGTCTGCAGAGGACATCTGAATTCCTGGGCTTTCATTTGGTGTGGTTTTGGTGACCATGGAAAAACCCTGGGCAGAGGGAGCTGTGGGCCATCCTTGTTTGCTGCTGCTTGTTTGTGTTCTAAGTTTTCATTGCTCAAGGGCTGCAGCTCCAGCTGCTTCTGCTGCTGCTGTAATTGAGATCTCTGAGGTCAGTCAGGGAGGTGGTGTTGTTCCCTCAGCCTCTGAGTGCTCTCAGTGGAGATGTCTCTGTCTGAGCCAGCTGCCTGGAGTTGATGGAAAAGCTCCAAAATGCATTTTATCCTGCTTCCTTTGAACACCAGCCTCGGGATGAGTCAGCCCTTTGGAAATTCCTGGTTATCTCATTTTGTTTGCAGTTTTGGTGGCTGCCAAGATTTAGCTGCTTCCATTCCCAATACAGCCCTGAAGAGCTGTAGGTGTCAAATCTGTCACCCTGTCCTGGCCAGCTTTATCAGTTCAGCCTCGGGAGGTGAGGGGGTTGTGATCCCTTTGTGTGATGAGAGTCACAGATCTCACATCTTAGCAATACCTGGGGGCAGTCAGACCTGAGGAAGTCTGGCATTGTATTTTCAGTGCATTGCCTCTGAATGGAGACACAGGAAGAACAGAAGAAGGGCCTGCTGTATAAATAACTGCTTTGAGAGTTATGCACTTGATACGTTTTCTGGACTGTCTTGTATGGGAAAAATCTCCTGTCACCTGTAAACATTTATTCTGTAAAACCTGAGTGTTACCAAAACACCTTGTAGGCAAGGAAGAGGTGTAGTTGAAAATAATGTTACATCCATATCTTTATATTAGCTAATACCACCTGGCAGGGCAGTAACAGGCACTTTTCAGTTGTCAAAGCACAATTTATATCCACATGAAGACATAAAAGTGTTCCTGCATGGTACCAACATGCCAACAGGCATGTTAATGAGCAGGATATGTCTTTCCAGAAGCAAGTTCCTCTGGGATGACATTGTAGTGCTGATTAGTCTGAGGTCTGGCTGTTGGAATGTTTGCCCAGGAATATGAGCCCGACAAATCATTTCATTGACAGTGCTTGAACTGTTCATTAGGAAATTACTTTTTGGGGTTTTTTAGCCCCTACCCCATGTAGATTTTGGCCTGAAGTAAAGCCATGCTGTGCATCATTGTTATGGTTGTCTTTTCCCTGCTCTGCTCGCAGAAGACTCACCAGCAGCTGGCAAACCAGAAGAGCCTCTACGTGGTGGAGTTCCGGGAGGAGCAGGGCCCTCTGCCCATCGTGGTGGCCCTGCCCGAGGGGAATGTCCGGGAGGATCCTGAGCCTGAGGATGAGGTTCCAAACACAAAGCTGGAGTGGAGGGAGGTGAAAGAAGCCCAGGGAATGCTGAGATCTCCCTGGGCAAGGGTCAGACGAGCGGCGTGCTAAGAGCTTCAGTCCCGCTGTGTCTCCAGCTCAGAGGTGCAGCCGCCAAAGCCCGGCTCAGACAGGGTGTCTGGGCTTGGTTTTCAGGGGAGAGCAGCAGGAGCTCTCTCATGCCATCCGTGTCACTGCTGCCGTCCAGGAACACTGTTTGCTTTCCCACAGTTCTCCTGACCACTGTCCAAGTGGGAATGTTCAGATGGAAACAGTCGGTGAATGTGTCTTTGGCTTCAAGCGTGCATTTACTCCATTCCAGAAGATGGCTTTTAATCAAGAGCTCCCATGTTTCTTTCACAAGCTCTGGGGAAACCATTGAAAATACAAGATTGTGAAGGCATTAAAGAATCATCAGAGTGGGTTTTGTTTGGTGTTCGAGTCCTTTTTTTTTTTTCCTTCAAAAAGCTGGTGTCTGGGACATCCTGAAGCAAGCAGCAGTAGTGGGAGTTCATGTGCACTCCCGAGGCTCAGGGGTTAAATTCTGTGCCTCCCAATCTGTGAGTGTCTGTCATGGCATTTCCCCAGATACCAAAAGATGCTTGGGCCACCTCTTTATGGGAGAAAATACCTTAGAAATCCTTCGGGACCAACCTGGGAATTCACATTTGAAGTTCTGATGTTAAAGACATTTGGGAACAATGTTCTACATTGATTTCAGTGCAGGTTTCTAAAGACAGCAGTTGTGTATATACAGACAGGCAGGGTGAATTTAATTGAGTTTTATCTCACTCTTGCAGGGAAAGTCCTAATTCCAAGGCCATGCCTGCTGAGCAGTGGGATAAAGGCTTTTTTCCTGTTTGCCAGCTCAGTCTAAATACACCTTCAATAGGATTGCCAAGTGCTCAGGTGGCACACTTTCTTGTCAGCAGCACATCAAGCTGCTGTTGGGGAATGTGTGCTCATATCCCACCTGCATCCCTGCTGTTGAGCTTAGGTCCCTACATAAAATTAATCCTTTGTGGCTTTACTGTTCCCACAGGTTTGTTCCTGTTAACATAGTTGCTTGTGTAGATGTTTTATCCAGCACACAGACTGCTCATAGCTCACAGACAGAGCTGACTGTAAAATGAGAAACTCCTGTATTTTCCATGGAGCTGGCCAAAGTTTTCTATCAAAAAATCAAATTCTTCTCCTGCAATTCAGGAGAAGATGAAAGTTCTCCTAACTCACTGCATTGCTGGAGGCAAGGTATCCAATATGCAAATATTTGGAGAACAGTTAACATGGTGGTTAAACCACTTAGTCAAGCAAAAGCAACCAAGATTACAATCTGGGCATAGTTAATGAATATGTCTGCAAACTTGTTTTTAATAGGAACTGAGCCTTTGTCTGCCTTCAAGTGCACAGATTGGTTTAACTAGCATGTAATTGCCTGCTCTCTAGAGCAGATGCCTGCAGCCCTCCTTGTCCTGCTGAGGAAGCTGGAGAAGAGCAGGAATGGGAACTCCAGTCACACAACCAGATGAAATCTGGTGGTGGCTGCAGGGACACAATAGGCCCAGTGTTTCAGCAGCGTGAATGGGACTTGTAAAAATTAGGGTCTGAAAAAAAAGCCTAATTTGTGGCTTTTTAAATGGGTTGCTCCATCCAGTTACACCTGCAAGGGAATCCCAGGGATGGGGAGGTACCAGTCTGGGGGGGAATCTGGGAATTCCTGAGGAAGTGCAGGGTGTTGGGTGGAGCAGCCCTGTATCTTGGGCCAGGCTGGGAGCAGCTCTGCAGGCAGGGACTGCAGTGCCTGTGGTCAACAAACTGCGGGGGCCAGCCTTCCCACATCCTGGGGAGCCATTCCATGAAGTATCCCCAAGGGAAAGGCTTGCTAGCCTGCAGTATCCATCGTGCCCAATGTTTCCAGCAGTATGACAGCAAATTCTCTGGCCAGTGCTGCCCTCAGGGCTCTCTGTGGGGAAAAGATGTGCTGCACACATGGCCTGTAGGTCCTGGGAGATTCTCTGAGCTCTGGGCAGCATCATTCCCTCCAGGGAGAGTTGGGGTCTGCCATTTTCCAGACAGCTCCCTTGGGCTGCCCAGCTTCCAGGGCATGTCAGTCTTCAGGGCTGTGTTGAGATGACAGGGAAGCTGGGCATGATGGACCTCTCTTCTGTGCCCTTTTCTCTCCTTTCCACCCTGCTGCAGTTCAGCAGCCACCCCTCACTGTGTCACTGTCCCATGCCGGGGCACTGCAGCCCTGTGCCAAGCAGGGACACTCCTCACCCTGCGAGCTGCTCAGCTGCAGGGGGTTTGAACTTGGGGCCACACCAGGAGGGTATCAGAGTTCCAGCCCTTGCTGTCAGTTCATTCCTGACCCTCTGGTGGGGGTGTCCCTTCCACCTGCTGGGCAAAGGCCCAGCCCAGGTGACACTGGGGCCACAGAGCCTCCCTGAGTGCCCCTCCCGGGCAGCCCTGAGCCCATGGACACTCCCATGCCGGCAGCACACGGATGTTTTTCCCCGTGCTGGCTTCCAGCAAGGCTGGGCTGATGCTGTGGGGGGAGGCACTCAGCAAAGAGGGTGGGGACAGAAGGACACAGAGGGAGACTGGTGCAGACTGGTGTGAACTGGTGTGTGGCGGGCAGAGCAAGGCAGAAGGAATGGGGTTGGAGCCATGCCAAACATGGGCTGTAAGTGAGAGAGCCACCAGGTGCAGGGACAGGGATTGAGGGGCCAGGGCCAGGCAGCAGTGCTGAGTGGCACACCTGGGTGCAGGAGGAACAGAGACAGCTCATCCCAGGGCAGGACTGCCGATCCCCGCCTTTGAAAACACACCCAAGTAGAAAGGCAACTTTGTGTTTCACTGTCACATTCAGGGGCATTAATAGCACCTGGGCACCAACACCCCCACACACACCCCATGAGGATAGGATGATGAAACCAGTTTCAGCAGGTGGATGTTGAACTTCAGAGCCCTGTGCCATTGTTCAAAGTGGCTTTGAGTTCCCTCCCTGCTCTGAAAAGGGGGCTTCTCTTTCCAGCTCTGTTGCAACCAGTTTGCTGTTGTCACAGTAACACAAGCAAAACAAGTCAGGCTGGTTTTCAGCGAGGAAAAAAAAAACCATAAATGTTTTCTTTAGTTTGCAATTAAAAAGCTCCAAACCAAACCCTTGGTTACAGGTCAAAAGTTGTCCCAGACGTGAGGCAACAGAGGGGCCTCCAAGTCAACTTTTATTTGCCTCTTGTTTTTTATAGTCCTTGTTGTTATCCATGAACTTCAGACTTAAAATGGAAGCATTTTTTGCCCCACAAGCTGGAAGGCATCATTTGGTACCACTGTTTATTAGGCAGCTCTAGCATGTGGAAACATCCCTTCCTGGGTCTAAACCCCATTTATGTCATGGTTTAGCTGGCATCTGAGCTCCACACTCGCTCAGTCCCCGAGGTGGCACTGCCCTCTCAGGGTGCAGTGCTCCTGGGGCTGTGTCTGGGTGCAGCCAAGGGAAAAAGGGCAGCAAGGACTCACCCGTTCTCAACATCACAGCAAAGCCATCTTTATTAGCAACACCATGGAAGTGTATGAGAATAGCCATTCACCAAGAGCAGGAGTTGATTGCCTCTGCTAATTGAGGATTTGGTTCTGATCACCCACTGAATTCTCCTACAGCCTGCACCCCATCCAGGCTGTGTTTTGGGAGGGGATTAAAGGCAGTGTCAATTCCTGGCCTTAGGGTCGTGCCTCAGAATTCAGCAGTAGCCTTCAGGAGCTACAATGATCCACATTGCTCCTGAGCTGAGTTTAATGTTGTTCCCATTGCCCACCGCAAGTCAGAGAAGGCATTTTCAGAAACTGTGTGAGAACATGGGGTTAGGGAGCGAAGCAGCCTAAAATGGGCATGCAGCAATTAAAATTGTTTGAATTGACACAGTTTCACACTCATGCTCTTAGTGCTGGTTGTTCACATTTCCCCTGATACCAGTAACAACCCTGGATGCATAAAGGTACAGTCCAGGGAGATTTTAGCCCTTTGAACCCAACTATACTATGTTTTATAAAGCTGGATTTTTTTTTTTTAATTATTTGTGCCCCAGCATCAAACTGTACCCAGCCTGTAAAAGACTGAAGGGAAACAGATTGTACCAGGATACTCCTTTGTCTGGCAGGCTCCTTGTCTTCATCACCAAAATCCCACATAAAAAGCTGCTTGTTTATAGGATATACATTAAAAAACAAAACCCAAACCCAGCCTGGAGACGGCAGTCGTTGTTCCTGGGGTTGTTCAGGCTCTCAGGATGATTTCCATCGCAGGAGTGAGAACACCTCGTGGATCACGTAAACCAGGGTGGCCACAAATGCAAATACCTGGGGTGGAAAAGCACACCAGCCAGTCAGTTTTCTGCTGCATGGTGCCATTCCAGCACCGAGCACTCGTGACATGTCCTATTTCTCACATGTTTGGGGACATATGTCCATGGGGGGACTGTGACTGGTTTCTCTCCCCCCTCCCCAGATTGTTGATGCAAATAAGGATTTGAGGCCGCTCCAGAGCCACCTCCTGGCGTTCCTTGCCCTCCTGCCAGGCACTCACCACAGCAGCAATGTTCTCCCTGTACTCCTTTGTCGAGGGCTCCTGGCCCATAGAATAGGTCAGGGCGGCTTCCAGCACCGCGGCGCTGAGGTAGAACAGCGCTGCTGTCTCCTGGCAGATGACATCCTGAGGAACAAGGACCACACGGTCACCTCCAGGGGGGTCACACCGCCCACACAGCCATCCCCAGCCTGCAGCGTGGAGTGCAGCAGCAGCACCCTCCTCTGCAGGGCACAGCCAGGCTGGGGAGGCCCTGGTGTTTGTCACAGGCACGTACCAAGGTGACCCAGCAGCTGCTGCCGCCGCCGTGAGCCCCACAGAAGTAGAGACACAGGAGGCAGATGGACATGACGAAGCAGAACACGGAGACAAACATCACCCAGCCCTGCATCATCGGGAATAAGACCTTCGAGGATGCCACCAGGATCCACACAAGGCCCCCAAAGATCTGCAAGTCAAAGAGAGGGACAGGATGAGCGTGGCATAAAATGCCTTATCCAGAGCAGAGCCACAAGCCATGCACCCATCTGGCACTGGCATTGCACATGGAAGTAGCCCATGAGTTCTTCCGGGCATTTAGCTGGGACCACCTGCCACTGATCCTGACCCAAAAAAATCCTCACTGTAGCCCTGCCTCCTGGTGCCACTGCCACTCACACCCTCCCTACATCAGTGTGCTTGGGAAGCTGGTTCAGACTCTTCTGAGGGCTGGTTTTAAAGAACAGGGAGGCTGATTTAGGAGAGGTGTGTTTGCTTCACACCCAGCAGATCCCTGCCGGGAGCAGTGTCAAACCCAGCTCACCTGCACAAACAGCACAGACAGCTGCCCTCACAAAAGTCACTTGCAAATATCACCCTGAAAGGAGAGACCAGGCTGAGGAGAGGTTTGACTCTCTGGGTAGGGGAAATAAGCCTGAGGCTCCCAGCTCCTTCTTGGGAAGGGGAGCTTGTGTTGCTGCTCTAGCTCTTTGGGTCATCCTTCATTGGTTACATCAGAGCTGT
This sequence comes from Erpornis zantholeuca, assembly GCA_013400515.1. Classification (NCBI taxonomy): domain Eukaryota; kingdom Metazoa; phylum Chordata; class Aves; order Passeriformes; family Timaliidae; genus Erpornis; species Erpornis zantholeuca. Next base: position 16,065 of record VZTN01026871.1, on the reverse strand, counting down.
GCCTGATCCCAGCTGCTGGTGTGGGAGCAGGTCGGACCTTCTCAGCCAGCTTGGGAGTTTGCCATGAGTTTTCTGGTGGGAAGCAGGGACAGCTATGTCTAGGCCCCATCCCTTCACCAGCAGACTCCTGCACAGGAGGATGGGAGCATGGTGTTCAGTGCTGTGGAATGTCTGGACTGCCAAGTGGTGCCTTTGCACTGAAATGCATTCAGTAGCTTTTCTGTGCCATGAACCAGCCCAGTTGTTTCTAAAACATGTGCAAAGTTTAGTCCCTGCAGCATCCTGTGGCGAGGAGCTCCTCAGCTAAACCCACACTGTGTGGACCAGTGCTGCTGTGGGGACCTATCCCTCACCACCAGCAGTCTGGGATTCAGGCAGATGTCCAGAGGTAGGAGAGCCTTGGTGAGGTCAATCTGATGGCCAGTGTATCCCAATCAGCATCCACGTGCTGGCTCATACTCACTGTGGCATTTCTTCTTCCTTCCAGGCATTTTGCAAGTGGAAAGAAAGTCTCTGATTTATGATAACTCAGAAGCTTACATCATTTGTGTCACCCCACAGCTGTAGGAAAGTTCATTGGTGCCATTATGCAAATTGACACATGACATCAATTATGTGGTTGAGATGTGGCAAACACCTGAGTGAAAATGGTTCTTTCACAGCGCTGCTGTTCTGGTGCCTCTTGCAACAACCCCAGACTGACACCTGAACACTAATCCAGTCCTTTTATTCACTCATGTGCTGACACAATGAGTGTGTTACAGCTAAAAATCCCGGGAAAAGCCTTATGGCTGCACAAAATCAAGCACAAATTATGGTGAGATACGAGGCTGGAGGAAGAATTACCATGGCTCACTTCCTACCACTGACCATCTCTCCTTTCTGCAGGCTGTGGCTACTCACTCAGAAAAGTCTATTTGACATGATTTGATTATTGACTTTGGTTTTATGATGCAGACTCATTAAAAGGAAAGAAGGATTGAGAGGCTTTCAGTAACTCACAGCAGGATGTGGACAGCAGTCTAAGAAAAAAAGTTATGCTTTAAATAGCCTTTTACAAAGCAAACATATCTGCTTGCAGCTTGTTTCAGCATTTCCACATGGGCCCAGATATCCATAGGTGCAGAAAGTTCTTCAAATTTAATAGATTACAAGAATTAAACTGAGCCTCACAGATTAAAAATGGTAGCTCTTAATCATTGCATGCAGATGTGGCAATCATCTGAGCTGCAGGTAAGATCTTCTGAAAATTTCACAACCGTATTTAAAATGCCAATTTTGTTTTGTTTGGTGGTTGGCATCTTGGCCCATGGTAGGCAACCTGAGGTTTCACTAAGGAATGAGAAACTCTTTATCCCTCTGAATGCTGTGATTCAAGGCAGCCACCTCCTTTGTACACAGCAGAGGTCATACAGCTGCAAAGGCCAGAGTCTTCCTGGAGATGGAGAAATCCAGTCATGCAGCATTCCTCCTTCCTGGGTGGTTCCTGGGCCTTCAGGATGCACATTTCCAGATCTTACCCAAACTGAAGGATGGGGTGCTCATTTCAGCAAGCTGCCCTGCCAAATCCCCTGGAGACAGGGATTGCTAACAAACAGTTCAAGGGGAATAAGGCCAACAGCAGGCTCAGCACCAGAACTAACACAACTCATGGCAGGGGTGGCTGGCAAGGGTCTGCCCAGCCAAAATCTCCACAGAGACTTAATATCCTCGTTCCTGTAGTTGCAGGAAACCTGGGACCTGCTCTCAGACAGAGACCAAGTCTGAAGCAAAGCCTTTCTCTACATCCTCTTTGCTGCGTTGTTATCAGCAGAACAAAGGAAATGCCGTAAATCCCAGGAGTGTGGACCAAGCTGGGTGACAGGAAAGGATTTTGGTGCCAGACGACAAAACTGAAGTTTTTAGCTTGAAATAATCTGAATGCCATCCTACAATGGTCAGCCAGAGGTTTCAATGCTGGACCAAAGTGCTCAGAATTTGGGAAGAAGCCTCCCAAGCTCTTGTGAGAAGAGCAGGTTTCATGAGGGGGGCAGAGGCCACCGGGAAAAGGTTCGAGTTGAGACTTTGTATCTTTTACCGCCTGCTCACAGCAACTGCTTTTAACCACTTGTTCCAAATCCATATAAGATTACGATCTCCTCCTGCTCAATGAAGTTACAATGTGGAAAGAAGTTACAAGGTGTTTGCTCACCTTTCGCTCACCCTTTCCTCACCCACACGCCCAGGTCCTGCACTCCGCACGGGAGGCTCAGGAATGCGGCACTGGAGCAGCACAGCCTCGGCTGACCGGGCTCTTTGCTGCGGCGAACAATTCCCTCAGATCGCCCTAATCCCCTGCTCTAAGCGAGCAGCTCATCCTCTGCCTGTTCTATCTGCTAAAATCATCTTCCAGTTAATTAACCAGCTCAATTTGGCAGCCCACTTTAAACCCACCAGCAGCTCCTGCCATTTTTTTAGGCAGGAAATTACAATAGTGTTTCAAAGGCACCTAGAACAATCCCATTGCAGACTGAAGGGGAGCTTCAGAGCCTCAGGCCCCGTGGTTTTCTCCACTGAGGAGCTGCCCCCAGCCCCTTGTGGCTCGAGGACCTGGTTTGGGTCCCGAGCCACGCGTTTGGGCACAAGGGTCACCCCTCAGACACCTGCAGCGTGAGCTGTGCTGGGTGCCTCACCAGCAGCCGTGGCCCTCCCCCAGGGAGAAGTCAGAACTCACGATTTCAGGGATGAAGAGCACATCTGGGAAGGTCGTCAGGACCGCCAGGCCGCTGGGCAAAGAGCTGGTTGAGGACGACATTGGAAGCCTCTGGCACGGTGATTATCAGCCGCTCCGCACCTCACTGCTAAATGCAGCCTCTTTACCTCTCTCTATCTCTCTCCTTTTCTCGGTTCCTCCTTTCCCGCCCTTCCTGCTCTCGTTTCTTCCTTCTTTTCTCCCCTTCCTGCTCTGGTGTCTTTCCTCCCTGCTTCCTGCTGACAGATGAAGACAGCGGTGAGTGGCACAGGTGTGGCCAAACGCTGTGACCTGGAGTCACATGGGAGGTGTTCGGGAGATGCAGGGCAGCCCCGGGGCTGTCCCCGCGCAGGCTGAGCGTGCCAGGCAGGTCCCTGGGCAGGGGACTTGTGCCCACCCACCCAGACAGCCTCACGGCCCCCTTTATACACACAGTGAGCCAGCGTGGCCCCCACACACCTGAGGTGGGCACAGCAGAGGACACGAGGGTGGCCAGGATGTGACATGGGGCAAACGGTAGGGCCTAGAAATGTCCCACAGACATCTAGGCGTGAGGACAATTAAACTGCAGGGCAAACCACCTCTGTCATCTCAGAAGGAGATTGGAGATGCCAAGGTAACACAAACGACCTAAAACTATGAGACTTCCCAAGCCACTTGGCTTCTTATTTTTCTTTTTTGTCTGTAGTCCATGGGAGCAAGTCATTCCCCTTCTCCTTAATATGGAATATTTACTTCTTTGTAACACACTCACTTGGGTACCCAGCAAAAACCACGTAACTCCTGAAGCTGAGGCCAAAAGGTACAAGAAAGTGCAAGAAAGGAAGACAGTGTAAAAACTGTCCCTTGGAGAAAGCAGGGGGGCAGATGAGTGGAGGAGGCTGCAACATCAGAAAAAGTGAGCAAATTCTTTTGATAAGCAGATCAAGTGAGGGGCAGCATTTCGTGGCACAGCAAGCACAGAACCCCAGTGCTGGTGGGGCAGTGAAGGGGTGGGATGGATGCTTCTCACCCAGACCTTGAGCTCTATTATTTTCAGTCCATCGAAGCAAGAAAGCAAGAACATTTAAGTGGATAATGCCATGTTTCTTTTCTTCTGGAGGTCTTTTCTCACTCAAATGCAGAGTCCGTTCTGACCCTCATGACTTCTTCAAAGTGCAAGCATGATTTTGCTGCATCTGTGATTTCCCAATTCTCTAGCAAAATTCCATGTGCCTTAAGGTGGCCCAGCTACACATAATGTATAAAAACTTGGATATGAGGCAGACCTAGAAACCAGTCAGCAAACAGGGAGAGCAGAAAGCAGTGGGAATGCAGGCACAGAGTTGCACAGACACAGCTCCAGAGGGGGTCTCACTGTCTCTGTAAGGGACAGACATGAAGCTCTCCTGTTCCTGGGACCATGGGAGTGGCAGGGGGGTATGTGAGGAACAAGCAACTGCGTTATGAGGGGCAGGGGCACTGGTGCTGTTCCCCTTGGAATGGCTGGGACAGCTTTGAAGAACCCCTTCTTTGTCTTATTTACAAATTTTTTGGTGATGGATTAAGAAAGAGGGGGTTTAGTAGAACACTGGGTTTAGTGGTGAAGAATGCTGAGACTGGCTTGACCAAACTCACTTAAATTAGACTCTTCATGAGGGTGCTCTTCTCAACTGAGGTGAGCTTCAATAGGGACATGGAAGAGCCTGGTAGGGAAGTGAGAGACTGAAGTTTTGAGCAGAAGGAACCAAAGAGTAACATCTCACTCAAAAATAAATGTGTTCTGCTGAGCACAGGCAGGACAGCACAGAATCTAAAGGTTACAGGACAATCAACCTCTTCATTCTATTAAAGGTCAGTCCCAGTTTTCCCAGCTTATCTCCTTTAGATGCATGAAGATCCTTCCCTTGGGTGGGAACACCCCTCAGGGACACCTCTGGAGGCGGAGTGGGAGACTTGCCCATGGTCAGCGACATGGGTGAGTAACATCAATCTGTTTGATAGTCATTTAGCTAGCTATATTACTGGTGCAATAAATAGAGACCTGTATTAGCAGTTTTACTGTGTAGTAAGTAGTTCTGATCAGATTGTCGTTTTGCCAGTTTGAATTGTTATCTTTTTACATTTTCATCTAATTGGTGTCATCATAAACTTAAATAAAGCAGTCCTTTATTCATCCTTGTCAGGTGCTGGCCACCTAAAAGAAAAGGAGAACCTCCCTAGGGAGGTATAAACCAATAACAGCTTTCTGTCCTGGAAAGTTTTCTCTGAAAGAGATCCCTGGACATACATAGTTTTGGAGCTGGTATCCAAATACTGGAGGTGAGCTCCAGAAAGAAGATGGATGCCTTTATTTGCTAAGGAAAGCACCTCACTCCACTGCTGGTGGTGCAGGAAATGCTGCCCCAGGCAGGCACAAACTAGCAACAGCTCTTTCCCGAGAGCCCTGGTGTTAGAGCAGTCCCTGGTGGATGTATTCAACACTGGAGGCAGTATCCAAATTTTGTGCAGGGCTCCCGGGAGTGGCTTACTCGCACACAGGACATGCCATGAAAGCTGTTGCTGGCCTTTACCTCCCCTGAGCAGCCTCTTATCTGCAGCAGGAACACTGGGGATAGCTGCTTGCCTTCCAAAACAAGTGCATTTCTTTTTGTCCTGGCACATTTTGTTTGCCAGTAGTCTCTAGACATTTCTGACTTTGGATCTGAGCTTTGGGTTTCTGAGGCAGTGTCATGGTACATTTAACCGTCTAGGAAGTACACAGGGATATAGGGTGGAGCTCTGAATGGTGACAGTAGGAAGGTAAAAGCCAACATCTTCTTTTTCCTGGCAACTTTAGTGTGGGAACAGCTAGCAGAACGGTTCAGGTTTGCATCCTGGTTCTGTGAGAGGGAAGAAGGGAAAGTGAATCATCTAAGTGCAGTTTATAGGTTACAAAAGAAAGGTGTAGTCCAGCACTGGCTCTTTCTTCCAGGACTTTTTCTGTGGGAGCAGCTGCTGGGATTGTTTTTAATTTTGGACATAGATTCTGTGCGAGAAGCTGAGGGTACATACAGTGAAAGGAAAGAGCAAAGACCTGCATGTGATGCAGTTTGCAGGTTGCAAGGGGAAGGGGAAAGCCAATGCTGGCTTTTTTTCCTAAGATCTGTATGGAGGAAGTTGCTGGGTGTTTAAAGCCTTGAAGCTGGGCTCTGGGAGACTGATATGATGGATGCAGCTGAGAAGGAAAGTGCAGAACCCCAGGATGTGGGGTGTAATTCCAGGGGTGTGAGACAAATGAGGAGCCAGCAAGAGTTTTCTCAGCTGCCACTTGTTGCGACCAAGACTTTTGCTGCATGTTTTTAGTTAAGACACAAGATCTATGTGATTATGAAGTTTGAATCCCAAGCTATTTTGAGAAATTTTGGAGGTAGCATCAAAATTTCCTAGGTGGAAACTGCCACTGTATAGCATAACACACCAGTTCTCCTGACCTAGAAGACATTGAGGACAGAGAAAACTCAGTCATGCACTGAGTTAACTCAATAGATACCTTGGAGGGATGGCCATTGACTATGGAAATGACCTGTGTTTGTCTATATCTATAAACCATATATCTGTATATAGCTGGAAGGTGTAGGATCTGGGCATGACAGATGGTATGGAATAAGAGGTGGAGAATGTCCTGGTTCTGGCCAGGACAGGGTTAATTTTTGCAGTAGCCAGAAGGGGACATGGCCAGGACCCAGAGGTTGTTCTGTACCACCCTATGTCATTTTTCTGCGTGGCAGAGGGACTGGGTAATGTCTGTTCCCTCTGTTACCGATATTGTGACTGTAACTGCTCATTTTCCCTGTTCCAGCGCTGTTTCCAGTGAAATGTTCTTAAGTCATGATCTTTTACCCTTTGTGTCTTCAATCCTCCTCTTCATCCCCCTGCAGGGGAGACAAGAGTGCGTGAAAGCCTTGGGGAAGGGGAATTTTGAATTGAGGAATACCATTCCTAAAGCATGACATCAAGGGGATTGTCTTCATCCTTGTGCCAGGCTAGCACAGGATTCAGGAAGGGAGCAAGTCCCTGTGCTGCCTGCTGGGACCTGGGTGCCTCTAAGGTTTACCACAACCTGGATATGGCCACAAGACTGGGATTACTTTAACCCTCCCTTGTCCCTCCCCATGGCCTCGGTACCCTGGAAAGACCATGGGCAGCAGAGAGTCCTCAAGGCAGGGGAGCAGGACTTGCCAAGGGCTTCCTTCACTTCTTTGGGCAGTGCCGTGGTTTAGGAATGGTGCTCCCCAATTTTGTTCTTTCCCTGAGACTCCAAATCACATTGTCACTCCCTTGGCTCCTCCTCTCCCTCCTGGGCTGGCCAGGGAGAACTGGAGGCACAAAAAGCCAAGATGATGGGTTGAAATAAGACCCATTTAGTGGAAACATCAATGAGAAGGAAACAGTAACAGCAACAATACTAATAACAAAAGTGTACAAAAAAGGTGATTCACATGCAAAACGCTCGTTGCAGAGTCAATGTGACCACAGCACCCCACAGTGACCTGCCCATCCCCAACATTTGTTTCTGACTGGAAGCCACGCCCTTCTCAAAAACCAAAGAATCCCTTCTCCCTGTCCCCAGCAATGAAGTGAAGTGGTACTGAGTGACATCTGTCTTGCCCTGCCCCCTCAGCCATGTGGAGCCAGCGAGAGCTTTCTCAGCTGGCACCTATTGTGACCAAAAATGAACCCTGTCCTTGGCCGAAACCAGGACATTCTCCACCCTTTATTCTACACCAGCTCTGTCACGCCCAGCTCCCACACCTTCCAACTACATACAGATATATATAAATACACACAAGCACAGGCATCATTTCCACAGTCAAGGGCTGTCCCTCTGAGGTGTCTGTAGAGTTCATTTAATCCATGATTGTGTTCTATCCATCCCAGATGTCTTCCAGGGCAGCAGAGCTGCTGTGCTGTTGGCTGATTGCTGCATGAGGAGCTCACAACTGGTGCAGCTGGAGCAGTCCATATTTATTGCCCATGGTAGCTATGGCATACAGTGGCTTTGTTGTTCAGCAACCAGTAACAGAGATGTACAGCCCAGTCTTTGGGTGGGCCAAAAGGAAATGTTCCAAAATCAAGAGTGAAATTCTGTCTCACCTACTACACATCCCTGAATTAAAATTCTGTAGCGGTCCCTTGGCTGGAGCAAAGCCATCTCTGCCCCAGACCACACTGGTCTCCAATAAGCACTCCAAAGCAGGAGGTGGCAGGTTCCCCTGACAGATCCCAAATTCCTGCTCTTTGGTTCCCTCTATCCTGTCTGCAATGCCAATGGCTGTGGCAGAAGAGCTGCTGAGTGTGGTCAAGCTGTGAGCTTGATGCCTTAAGGTTTTAACTTCTATATTTTTCAAATCCTGTACTGCCCAGTGTAACTCTAAAGTTTCCTGTAGCTCGTGAGGTGCTGCTCTCCTGTGCTAAGACAGACATAACAAAGCCTCTCCAGCTCACTCTCCAAGGACACCCAGACTGTCCTAGGCCCAAAAGTGCAAACCTTCATCTTGGGGAGGGGGGAAAGCTTGGGGAAATTACATAATTAGCTAAAGTTTTAATTGGCGAATTTATGCTGATATGCAAATGGAGCAAACCTATGAAAGTGTGAAGAACTCCTGACCTTGGGATCCATCTTGGGATCCTCTGGGGCAGGAGCCTCCAGACCTCCAGGGTGTACCTTTGAAGGCCTTTCAAATAAATACCTCCTTTATTCCCTTATTCCTGTCTAGTCTCTGTTTCTAGGTAGCCATTTAAGGCACCAAGCTCAGCTCCAAGAACTGGCACAGCAAGAGAGCTGTTGAAGCTCCTCAGGTCTGGAGGAAGTTGCTGCCACAACTTAATCAGAAATAAGGGAGTCAGCAAGAAAACACCAACATTGTAACACTGCTCAAAACTGTCCTGTAAAATCAGCACAGTGGGTGTATTTATTTCCACCCCCACTCCTGTTAATCAGAACAGGCAAATACTATTCCCTGAGCACTGAAGGCTGGGAAATAAGATTTTAAGGGTGCCTAAGCCCCCCTGAGCATCTCACTGGGATTAGTCTGAGAGGGTGCTTCACACAGCACAACTTTTACACCACTTTCACACAGCACAGGTGTCATGCTCAACATCTCTGTGGATGTGCTACACTAACTCTACTAGGAGTTGAGTATCAGTTGGCAAAGCCTTCAAGATGTGTCAAGAGGATCCCACAGGGTACACAAATGAGGAAAAAAATTAAGAATTAATCACAGAGGTGAGGAATGTATCAAGTAACAGCCACAGGTTCCTGATGCCAAGATTCTGGTTCAGTGCCCCCTCCCCCCCTCAAAAACACAGCTCACACACTTCCAACGTTGGTTTAGGGTTGTTTTGAGTTTTTGTTTGGTTTTTTTTTAAATAAAAGAAGGCTTCCAGATACCTAATCACTACTGTTGCTGTTTGTGCAGGACAAACAAACTTTAAATACTAAAATGCACAAGTCAAAACAAGCTGTTTCAAACTGCTCAGCAGTGCAGGCTCAAGCACTTATTTGCAATGGCTTTACTCTTTGCACAATCGGTTCTATATGTAGCAATGACTGTATATAAAGAATATAGTACATACTATTGTTTTCATTATCAATTTACAAGAGAAAAAAAATAAATATTTTCCATTCTTATTATACATTAACACTTCAGTAGAAAGTTACAGCTGTTGTGTTGGCATGATCTGCAACTTCAGGAGGAGAAAGGACATGCATACTTATCTATTAAGAACTCTAAACTATGACTTTGTAATAAATTACAGAGGATAGATACCAGCTGACAGAATACTGATTATCTGAATTCAGTACATTTGTGATTCTTGCTCGATGGTAAAAGCCAAAATTTTTGCAAAATACAAAAGCCAGCAGCTTGCATTATGTAAGTAAGATGAACCACGTATGGCATAGCCTCTTCTCCAAATGTTTGTGAATAACAGGCTTGTGGTTTCTCAGGCAAAGGATATTAAGTTGTTGAGTTGGTCCTTGCACCCTTCACACAAAACTAGCACCATAAAGATGCAAGGACCTCAGCAAACACCTAAATTTCATGCTTAATAGATAAAGCATGCATTTTGTAGAGTTTGTGCAGGGTATGTACTCTGTTCATTAAGGTTACTGTGCAAAAAAGATTCTCAACCACTGAAGATGTTCCTGTCATTCTGTGAAGATTATTAGCAACATTTAAAAAAGTTTAGCAGGCCTGTGTCGGTTAACGAAAAACCTGTGCTCATGGTTCCCCCTTGATTGCTGAACACAGGCACTGTACCACTGAACTGAGAGCTGAGGAAACAAAGGCAGCAGCCTGAATGTCCAATGAAGTGGGGAAAAATGAGATGCAGTTTACTAAAAAATAAATAAATACTTTAAAATGGCACAAAGCTTTGTACAGGTGGATCTACCAGTGCAAATACATACACATGAGGTACCAATTCGTTCCGATCTTTTTATAGGCCAGATCTATTTATATGTATCTTAAAATCACTCCCTTAATTTCCTGCTGTCAGATAAATGCTACAGCCTGTCAGCCTGTAAGTAAAACCAAAGTTAAAACAAATTTTCATCATATTCATGATATTCAGTATCAGATTATTGTAATTTCTCTACAATTTAGCTTCTGAGCTTTCACCACTGAGACTGCTTAATTTTTTTTAAAAGCACTAGTGATAATTTTCTTTTTCAAGATTTGAGATTATTTGAGGAAAAAATTAAAACTGTATAAGTAAATTGGAACAATAACTATAACTGGCTGAATATTTTAACATTGTTTGAAATTTTACTAAGTACTGTTAAAAAGGAGGAACACAGTTATTGCTATTTGAAAACTTAAAATTAAAACAAACCAACCTGAAAGCATAGACAGAGCTATTCCAATGGTGAAATTGTACAGATACAACAGCATTCTGCCTAAAATTAGTCCTTTTGCATCTGAACACTCTTCAAATTATCTACACCTTTCTATTCCAGGTAACTATGATGGCATTTACATTTCAAGTGGCTAACTGGGGGACACACACAGCTTTTCAACTCTGGCAGTTCCTTCTTGAGACGTTCCAGCTGCTCCACCTGGAATATATTTGGTTGTTCAGGATTTGAGTCGTATATCCTGAATAAATGAGAAAAGAAAAAACACCCATCAGTATAAACTAGCAGATCACAGAAAAGTACACCAGATGAAGCACCCGAGGTTTTTTTCTGTAACAGAGTAAAATTAGGTCTCAAAGTTTGCTCGAGGTTGGTACCTTAAGTTTTGGTGCTCATCTTGCAACATAAGATGGTATTCCCTTTACACAGACTAGTTAGTGGTTCACTGGACAAACTAAAAACCTACTGGCATATACTTACTTGGTCTCCTGACAAATGTGGTTTTACAGGTGGCACCAAGCAGTAAAATAAGACCAGTGCTCCAGGCTTCAAAGTTCAAAGCATAAGAAATTTCAGAGCCCTGAGATTATTTGAACAGACTGTGATGTACTGCTTGTACATAATATTGCATGGAGTGTATACTTACTGTTTCAACGAGTATTTCACCTCCCCCCAGTTCAGAACTTTTTTTAATTACCATAATTACCACAATATTAAGTGAAGAGTGAAAAATAGAAAATCTGACCTCTCTCCACACCTAATTAATGCAAATTAACCATCCACACTATTTTAAACAGTCTATCCTCTTTTCACTTGCTTGTTTTCACACATGCAAACAAAGCTGGATTTGAAATGTCAGCATCATAGCAGATTGCCCAAATCCAAATCACATTTTGAGTGACAGTGTAAGCACTGAGTACAACTCAAACACTATTCTGGTGTAATTCAGTATAAAGCAATAGCATTGGTGCTCCTGCAACCTAACTTTGGTACAACACCTGTTGTGACAGGGATATCTTGATTTCCCAACATTCATTTCTAGTATCAGCATGTTTATATCCAGAATTTTAATCCTGGCATCCAGTTGCTCTCACTTCTAGCTGTTGCAGGTTTATCTCCTTCAAATGAAAACTTCTGCAAGAAATTGCCATGGCTTCTGCCTTAGTCTCTTAAGAATGTTCATGCTTCATTTATGATTCCTTCAAGAAAGTAGTTTGGTTTTATTTCATCATCCTCTATCTCACATGTTTTCAAAATATGCCCCAAAGGAACCAATACCACAACAAGAACAACGTAGTGCTGATGTGAGAGTGCAAGGTGCCCTTTTACCCTGACAGGACAACTTGTGAATTGCTGGCAACTCCAAGACACCAAAAACAACATGCAGCTCAAAGACTGGTACCATAATGGGATTCAAGAAAGGAAACACTTCCACAGGGAATATTGATGTGGATCACAGTAAGACTGAGGACAATTTCTGTGAAGAAACTCCTAGAAGAGTGAGGATAGGTGCTGTTCAGTTTGATGAAATTCAAAGAGAAGGCATAGCATTTCAATTACTTGCACAGCACTTATAATCCAGTACAGGCCTAAGATGTGACCCAAATTTGCCTAATAAAAGCTTTCTGCAAAATAAAAGCTCTACCTTCCTTCCTTCCTGTGCTTTCTTCAGTTGAGTCAGCTGACATGTTATGAATTTCCCTGTGAATTCCAGACAAAACACTGAAACTTGAAGATAGTTTTCTATATAAAACACACTTTAGGAACTAAGAATCTGAAGCCCTTCCCATCTGTTAGATACTAGAAGAGCAAAGGCATATTTCTAACCCTTTTGTTCCTAGAACATGGTTAAGCTGGTTTCTAAGCAGCTTCTGGCAGGTATTTTATTCATTCTTTACTACAACAAGTATAAATTCTGTAACTCCTGCTTCATTCTAAATTCTTTTCAATTGAAATTATGGATGAATTCAACCTTCCAAGCTCCTTTCAAACCGTCCACTAGAGCCAGTTCACTCCAGTGTGTGTATATGGTTTCTTTTAAACCAAAAACAGAGAAGACAACTCAGAGCAAAACTTCAGAATTTCCGAACCCCTACTTGTTTGGGTCCACAAAAAGTCACCACCAGTTTGCAGAAGCAGAGCTCTGGGACTCCTCTAATTATTTCCAACATCACTAGAAAGATAAGGAATAAACTTTCATTTCCCTATCCTTCAATCTTCAATAGCACAATTATTTTTAAGTAACTATGCACCAAAGTTTTTCCATCTAACCTCTCATTAATAAGCAAGCCCTGCAGAAGACTGAGAAGTCCTTTAAACATTACTATTTTAAGTAAGCACCTTCTACAAAAGACTTGCAGGACACTGCAGGGCTATGCAGTGGGTGTAACACTGATGTGTTTGGCTCCTGTCAGGTCTTCTGCAACCTCTGAAAACACATACAAGACAAGAGGCAGCAGCACTGAAATACTTTTTTCATGCTCAAAAGATTTTCTGAAGCTTTTGATTAAAGATTTTCACTTTTCTTTAGATCTCAAGGAAAACTTGAGTTTACTTAGCAATTCACAAAATAGGGAAGCCTTAGACTGTCATTGCATAACATCTTAATTCAATCACTGAGCAGATTATAAAGCAACACTACACTTCCTACACATATCCATGCTGTTATTTAAATAACATGCAGCTTCAGGCAAACAGGGCAGCCCAGATTTCGGCAGTCTTCTGCTTCTGAGAAGTGTTTAAAATGCTTTTGCCTTGACTGCCAGCTAAATTTGTGTAAATGTTGGGAAGTTACTAATACCAATCAAGCAGAGCTTTTGCCTGCAAATGCAACATGCAGCCTAAGGAACTGCAGTGTTTGGACAAAACTCTCAGCATCCATATTTGAGAAATGCTGATTTAGTATTTTTATGCAGTTCTGTGGATTATTTAACAAGCAAAATTCAGATCATGTAAAATGAATAAGAAAAGATGATGCACGTGTAAGCTAGCACCCACCCCCTCTCCACATTGGTATTTAATATACAGCCAGCAGGTGTAAAAACACAAGGCTGCATTGTTCTTACTGAGTTAAGGATATTCAAATACAAAAATATTTCCTGGACTGTTTACAAAGTGTATCCAGGGGAAAAACACCAGATAAATCACCTCAGAAATCCCACTTTAAAATTCAGCATTTTCACCAAGCCAAAGAATTTCACTACAATAGGGAGAAGTTTCTCCTCTAATTAAAATCTACACATCAGCCTAATAAAACATTTTAAGGATGAGATTCCTGTGCAGACAGAAGATATCCAGTCATGCATATAAAGTACCTTCCTGTATGAGGGCCCAAATAAAAGCCTGAAGGCAGATGTGGCACCTTTCTGTAGAGGTTACCCTTTTAATTCAAATAATTTGGTTAAACACTGAGATGAACAGTAGTTGAACAGCAGAATATCATCCCAGCAACTGCACCAGAACATCTTTTTGGATTAATGACTTTGGGTGTATGAAACAATCTGCAGCCCAAGTGGAGAAAGGCCTGGATGAGGGGCAGGGAGTGCACTTGTGTTCTTTCCTCTGCCCCAGTGGGATCAGTCTTTTAAGACTGTTGGCATTTGTAAGCTTCCCAGATTTAGTCTTGCAGTTTTTCTCCATGCAAAGCAAAGCCAGACCCCCTACCTGCATTTTTTTTGCCCAGTGCTTGGTACCACCAACTTTTGGTATTCAGGACACAGTTTTTCTGCCATCTTCACAACTGGCTACAGTGTTTTGGTCAATTCTACATGGATGATTAAAGTTTGGAGAAAATATCTTACAGAAATAATCTCAGAAATAACTACTGTACGCAATAACTCGGGGCCACGTGGAAGCAACATGAAATTCACTAAAATTCCTCTGTTCACTTCCTAGATTATAGGAATAATTAGATATTAGCACTTGAGATGGTGTAAGTAAAGGTCCAATAAACACCAACAAACCCCACCATATTTGATAAATATCTGGACTTGGCCACAAATCCAGAGAACAAAAATTCTGCAGAAACCACGGAAGAAGCACCATCTTAAGTCCACCCTGGAAATGCTCTGGAATTTGAAGACACAGTGACAGCATGAACTGGCTTTACACTAAAACAGATTACTACTTATTTCTAGACCTTGGAACAGTCATGTAAGCATCTCTTTCTTGAGTTCTGCTCTTTAATTTTTAATTTATTTATTTATTTCTAAACTTCAAATAGCACAGGATATGGATGCTGACACCATAGCTATTTAAACTCTTAATAATATTAAAACTCTTCAAGTCTCCAATGATCGGAAAAGCT
>VZTN01026863.1:4412-18636 GCA_013400515.1 Erpornis zantholeuca | reverse complement strand
GCCCGGGACCATGTGACAGCTCCGGTGCTCTCTGTTCGTCCTTCCCTACCCCACGTCCTGCCCGAGGGGCAGCGGAGAAGGGGGTGGAGGGGAGTACTGGCGACTGCCGCGCCTGCCTTGTGCTCCCTCAGTGCTGCGGGGGCGCCCGGGACGGGCCCGTCCGCTCCCCGCAGAAAGTTAAAAATGAGTGGTGGAGCCCTTGCGAAGCGGCAGCCGGGCCCCCCTCGGCTGCACAGTAACAGCCCTGAGAAGAGCCGGTCGTTTCCCACGCGTGGGAGCGCGTGTTCGAGTAGCTCCCCCCGCACGTCCCAAAGGGTTTGTCACGCCTTGTTTTACTCCCCGTTTCCAAGCAGGTGTGGATTCCGCACCGGCCACAGCCCATCGGCGTCCCCTGCTTCAGCCTGCAGGGTATTCGTGTGGCTGGGGATGACTGGCGAGAGTGCTGCGCTCGCTCGGCCAAGGCGAGGAGGCACCCGCCTCATGCAGTAGTAGCAGCAACAGCAGAGTACCGAATATAGCTCCTTCCAGAGCAGCCAAGAAGCTGTTGACGATTATGCTAGAAGACAGGGCAAATTGGTGTGTGAACCAAGTCGCGGTAAAGCGAAAGGAAATCCTAATTTTTTTTTCATGCCTTGGTCTGTCCCAGTTTTACCCTATTCACAGCTCCTACCCTATGCTCCAGTGAACAGGAAATCTGTAAAGCTGATGTGTAAATCAAGCCACATGTGTGGCGTTTGACATCTCCTTTTTATTAAATGTGACATCATGAGAATTAAAGGCTTATTAGTTTCTGTGTGGAGTAGGCTCAATAATAAAGAGAAATAATTGTGTATATACAAAAAACGAGTACAAATATATAAATTATTTATAAGAATTACAAATTTGTACATTTATCCTGAATTTTAAGGCATCCTTAGAGTGCAATTTATAGTTGTAATATCAGAGGATACGACATGCATTTTTATCTTTTAGCTTGTTGACATGTAGGGTTATGAATAACTTGGAAAATAATTATGTCATCTCTGCTTCCTGTCAGCCTGTGAAAAGTCACCAGTCAAGGAGGATGACATCACTTCTGCTCCAAAATTTCAAATTTCATTTGTTTACTCTTTGGAATGTAAGTTTTGCACTTCTATTTTTGCTTTACTACTTCCTTTACTACTTTACTGGTTTACTTCCCCTTGTGCTTCTTTACTATGACGTTGACTGAGCACTAGAACAGGTTGCCCAGAGAGGTTGTGGAGTCTCTCTCACTGGAGATATTCAAAAACCATCTGGATGCAATTCTGTGCAACATGCTCTGGAATGACCCTGCTTGAGCAGGGAGGTTGAACCAGGTGACTCACTGTGGTCCTTTCCAACCTTATGCATTCTGTGACTATGTTTTGTACATTTTATTCCAGATTTACCATGATTTAGGCCTTGAATGATGTATTTTAAAGATTTCTTAAAATGCAAATTGTAAATGTTCTGGCAAGCTGTAAATTTAGTTCCTGTTTGATCAAAAGGTAAGCAAGCCAACAAAGCTCTTTCAACAATAACTGAAAATTTTGTTTAAGATAGAAGTTTGAAAAATAAACATTGAAACATTGAAGAAATAACAGTGTGTATAAAAATGTAACTTTGGGGTTTTTAGCCCAATAATTGCAAATTGAGAAAAAAGATACAAGCTGATTGTGAGTTATTTTCAAGAGAGAGTACCTTAACTTCAGTCTACAGAAAGAAGAAAAGACATTTGATCTTCCTGAAACCTTTTCAATAAAAACTAAGAAATCATTTACTGCTCAGATGTTAAAAAGGACACAAAGTGCTTCACATAAGGTATTATCTTCAACTGATATTTCCATTTATGCTACAAATTTTACTTAAAGTAAGTAAGTAAAGTTTAAGTTACTTGCATTCAGGACCATAAAACTTTGTTTTAAAGAGCCTCTTACTGCCATGCTTCCACAGCTGGTGGTCTGTATGACAGCACACATTCAGAAGAGCTGTGATTCAGCAAGGTTCCTAAGCACACGATTAGCTCTATTCGATGCAGTGTTTGTTCTTAAGATTAAAGTTTGCTTCCTTCCTTTGCAAGGCATTTTCCTAGTTGTAGTTGTGGCAATATAATTGCAATGTTTATATTTAGAATGTCAACATATTATTAGTGTACTTTGCCACCTCTGTATAACCCACTTAGAATTTATCTTGCAGATACTGATTATTATCCACAATACTTCAGGGAAAGAAAATATCATTCTTTCTTCATACAATGAGGTTGAGAATCAAAACTCCTAACTTCATAAATTGCAAGTGCAAGTAGAGCTGGGGACTGGATTGCAACAGTGGATATGAAACATAGTTTCTTGTCCTATTTGGACACAATTCGTAGGCAAGCCTGCAGCCCTGTACTCCTTTTTTCTTCCTTTTTTGCTCTTATTTTAACTTAAAATGTGAACTTTTGGTCACAGGTACATTTGGAATAATCTTGGCCTTTTGCTTCCTCTCAATAAGTCATAGTTCTCAGCTTTTTCACTTTCCCCACACGTGTTAGGTGCCTACTGCTTGAAACAGTTTACCTCCTTTATGTTTCCATTCCTCTACATTACAGGTGCTTTTACAGGTTGGTTCTATTTTCATTTTCCTTTAAAAGTACCAGATGTTAGAGGTGATTCTTTCCAAAGACATTGAAGACCTTTCTAAACAAGATTTTATTTAGGAAAAAAAAAAAAAAAAACAACAAACAGAGAACAGTGGTTTTAATAGTTTTCTCAAGTCATTATTTGAGTGAGGGCTTATTCTTCTATTTCAGCTGCAAAAAATGATCAGTGTACTTATATTCCTTTATAAGCTCAGAATTTTCAGGGACCAAAAGGCTTCCAGATGTCAATTTGATTATGCCTTGCAACCTTTCATATATGAACATTTGCAAAATTTCAGCACATACAACCACACTGATACTTAAATGTTTCTTTGGGTCCTAAATTACTAACATTCCTCCTCCTTCCTTTTTATTTGTTTGTAGGTTTTTTATTTTCTACCAGGAAACCTTTAGTTACAATATTAAACCAATGGAAAGGATAACAAACTTTCTACCTATCACTGACTTGTTATAACAGATCATTTTTCTGTGATTTTGAGGGGACATTGTGGTACACATTCTGTGCACATTAAATGGAATCTGATTTAAGCACCTAGCTCTCTGGGAAAGATATCAGTCATTTAAATGTCTCCATGACTGCAGACAAAAGAGTCTTTCCTGAGGTCTGAGCAGGTTTGCGTTTGTCTACCTGAAAGCCTGCTTCTTTATTCCCTGCAAATATATAATTTTCCTTACAAATCTTGTTAAAGCATATCTTTACCATCACCATCATAGTAAAACTACTACTACAAGTTTGCTGGAGAAACCTGTTCAAACCTGTAGGGAGGAAATGGAGAAGTCCTTCAGTGGTGGTTATTACTAATAAATAGCTCCGTATTATCTCCTTTAGTCACATTACATACAGTGTCTAAAAACATGGGACTGCTCTGAGGAGGAAGAATAACTAGTAAAGATAATTAGTACTGGTATGTGTTTTTCATTTGTTTTGTTTTGCTAAAGAAGTTCATGATCAGGCAAGTCCTATGATGCAAACCAGCACCCTTTCGTGCAAATATCCTGGCCTGTGACAAAGGAAGGGGGAAATTATTCCACCCATCTGAAGCAGTTCCTTCATAGTATGGAAATAAGCCCTTCTGTATAATGAGCAATCACACACCATGCTTATGTATCTGCGCATTCATAAAGCAACTATCACACTTTTATTTGAATATGATTATGTTTAACATTTTTTTAAAAGCATTTAAATTGTGATGAGCATAGTCGCTGTATCCAAATGAGAATTTAAACGCAAAGACTACAATATAGTTGCCTACATCCAAAACCGTGCTTCTGATGAGTCTTGCTGAGTTGATTCCTTACTTCAGAAATGCATTCGTGTAGCCAGTTCAAACATGGAAATGCTGTTACTAGGGTGTCTAGACTTCTGCCCAGTCTGAGCAAGTTTTTGCCTAGCTTCTGCCAAAAGTAGATTGAGATCTGGAAACAAGATGTTGCTTTGCCTACGTTTGCTGAGGAACTTGTTCTGTTAAGCATTCTGAAAATATATCTGGCGTACATGCAAAACTGCTCTCCCCACAAAAGTAAGTTGTGGCCAATTTTTTGCCAAAAAAAAAAAAAAAAGGTTTAAGAACAATATATTAGCTGAGAGAAGACCCTACAACACCAGTGTGCTGGACAAGCTCTTTGAAGTTAGGTAGTGATATTTGCTTCAATTCAAAGATAGAATAAGGTACCAATGCACTAGGAAAACTTTTTGTTCATTCTTTTTCCCAAACAACTGGTTATGTGCAATGACCCTGGCATATCTCATTTTGAATACCCAGGATGGTGTGCTGGTTACAGCAGTCACCCAGAAAATGGGATATCCAGAATTTTTGATCTTAGTAGTATGAGAAGAGCTCTCATTCTAGCCTCCCTTCTTTAAGTTACTGAATGCTATTGTAGGACCTATTCTCCCATACTGTGCATTCCAAATTCTCCATATTTACTTTGCCAATTAAAGGATGTGTTTGCTACATTGCTCTGTGGAGATCTGCAAAAGTTATATAAATTAAGTATCTTTAAATTCACATTTATTTCTACAATTTATAGTATGCAGCTATAGTGTATTTTTATAAATTTTACCATGTTTCTGAAAAAATTAGTGTAAAATAACAAATTCCACAAATGAGTAAATTGGTTTGAGCTTTATTAATTTTTTTTTCATAACAAGGCATGTATTATATGAACTTTATCACATTTAGGGTAGTCAAACAGAATAATAAACCCTATCTGTTGTTACCAGCTTCAGAGAATTAAGCTATCTCCACAAGGAATTCTCAGATAAATGTAAAATTTCTGACAAAAATTTTTTTCTCCTGTATTTAGAATAGTTAAAAGCCTCTTAAAGTGAAATTGCATATATCTTTTTTTTTAAGACATGCACATCTAATGCATGAACAGAATAAGTATTTTAATTCAACATCTTTAAAATTTTATTTGGTTTCCTCTAGTCACAGGCATCAAAGTGAGAATGTTGCCAGGCCTTAGAGTCCATCATACCTGCATCAATTTAATGTCAAATTTTCCCCATGTCACAATTTATGTGGGCTTCAGGTGTGGTTCATTTTAACCTGATCCAAATCCAGGATGCCACAATTCTGTTGTTCTCCTCCCTCTCTCACATCAGCACCCACGCCCTTGCTTTTGCTTTTGACACTCAGGTAGCTTCCTGGTGAGCCAGTTCAGGAATTAGTTAAGGAATTCACTTATTAAGTAAATTATTAAGGTTTCTAGCCAAATCACTTCCCCAAACCCTTGCTATGCACAAGGTTTTAGGGCATTTAGTGCCCTAATCTTACGGCTGTGGGGAATTCTGAGCCAGACTGCATTTCTATCAAGCTAGTTCAGTTTCCACCACCACTTTCTTTTGCCTATGTCTTTGCTGTTTCACACACTGACCCTTGAAAAAGAAAAGTCAGCACTTTGAATACTTCATAGATGTACATGGCTGCAGCTGAGATTCCTGTTAATCGTTTTTAAAGATACTTTCATTCATAAATCTTTTCCAACCTAAATGATTTTATGCTCTGCATGACTAAATCACTTCACAATGGTGTTGAAACTGGCCATAAAATCAGAGGAAAGAGATGAGCGCCTCATTTAGATTGTCAAAATGCTAGATGGTATTCTGGATTCCTTTGTTTGCCTACCTTTATCAGGAAATAAGCAGTTAGATTTAACTCAGGTTGATTCCAGATGAGACTGTCATTCTCTCTTACCTCTGTAGCATTTAAAATGAGCTAGGCAAAATCTTACCCTTATTTACTCCAAGGTTAGGCAAAGCTTTTCAAATCTTTGCAGTGTATCTCTAAAGCAAAGATGAAATCACAGCCCCCCAAGTTTTACAAATAGTATACAAAGATGTTCTATAAATATTTATATTTATGACTAAATGTAAGCAATATTTGTTATTTTTCTAATTGAAGACAAAATACTTGCATGCGTGATAGCTACATCTTTAAAATTGATAGGATAAAAAAGATCTTTAAAAAAGATAGGACATTATCAGTTGAATACAGCAACATGAATTATGAATTTATTATTAGTAACAGCTATCTTCTGTTGTGAAGTAATATATTCTTAATCTGCTCTTAATGTAATTAAAATACTGTAAATCTAAATTCATTCTGTAATGTCACTTGACACTTTAACAATTCAACCTGGCTTAATTTATACTTTTATCTTTTAGTATAAATTAATAAATTGATATATTTACAGAAACATGACATGCTTTCTAAAGCAGATAGAAAAGCCTTCAAAATATTTCTACCGATACTCTTACAATCTGATTAGTACTGAAGGTGAAGAAATAGGTTTTATATTTCTTAAATTCATTTTTGTACTCTTACATATGAAATAAAAATTATGTATGATATTCAAACTTTTTCTACTAAACAAGTATATGTTTTGTTGAACAATTACAAAGTGATATAACTGTGATTCATTCATGTGTTTACAATTCAGTTCACGAACTGTTCAGTACATGAGAGTCATTCCAGACTCATTAAGCAAAGTATTTAAGCACCTACTTAATTTTTGTTAGTTTTAAGCACGTGCCTAGATTCTGTTAAAGCCAATGTAATTAGTCACAAGGTGCAGTGATTCGATAACTGCAATTGAGTTTACATGTTTACACACATGGTTAAACTCATGCGTGCACTTACGTGTTTTATGAACGGGAGCATAAACCAAAAAGCGTGAAACTGAGAAGGAATCATATTTCAAATATAAAATGAAAACAGAATAAAATGAAATTTCTTAGGAGTCATGCTCATTTAGCTATGAACTTCAGCCAAAAGAAAGAAAAATAGCATTGTTGTCACTGCTGAGATGGGTCATGACACATATACAGACTGGACAATTTCAGGCAATGGAAGGAAAGCTCTCTTTTAATATCACGTCTCCTTCTTTTATACAGTTCTAATGTTTACACAGTTTCAAGGTACAACAGATGAAATTTAACCAATCACCACACACCCATAACTGGACACACTATTATCACTCTGCATATTTTTCTAACAGTAATTCAGCTATGCTTCTTTCCCATGGTCCTTCTCCAATCGAAGTAACAGGCCTAAGCCATGATATGCAAAGAAAAACAAGGCCTTCATTTTATAAGTTTTTTACCTAAATTCCACACATTGTGGCATGTAGTAAGAGTTAAGGGTCAATTTAATATATAATCATTATAGATCTGTGCAAACCCTAGGTTATGTCCAGGAATATATAGTACATAGCTGGTCACAGTAACTCCTGAAGAAGAGGGACAATTTTTCTTCAAGGACTTTATATGTGAATTCATTTAATGGTCTCACATTTTTTGCTACTTTATGGTACATTTTAATTTTTTTCCATTGTGTATTGCTTTGATGTACTATAAAATCTGTGAAATAGTCAACATAAATATTAAATGTTGTGCATATTATATATACACAATATGAATGCAGCTAAGTTCAGCACCATATGAGCAGTCCAGCTGTTCATTGATCTTGCAAAACAACTAATTACATAACTTTCCTACTATACTTAGCTGATCTCTACCCTTTGAGTCAACTTTGTGTGTGTTAGAAGGCAATGGATCATTTCTTTAGACAGCTGGAATAGATCACTCATTCATAGTTTTATTAACGATGAAAACTTTCAGAAGGCCAAGATTTGGTACACAGTCAGTCTTCTATTCAGGTTTCAGACTTACATAATTTTACAAATTTTATACAGATGAAATATGGATTATTTAATAAATGTAAAACCCAACAGTTCAAATTCAAGCTAATAGCATTTCAGGGACTTCATCAATTGATGCACTGTCAATGCAGTTCCCTGCAAGTCTGAGGGGAATGAGGAAGACAGTGGCTTGAATCAGAGGAAATATTCATTTAGGAAGAAGAATGCCTTAAATAATCTAAAAATAATTGCAAGCATTCTTTTCCAGCTTTGATCTTAGTATATCTAGAAATCACATCTCATCATTAAAATATTGACTTTATCAAATTTTATATCCAGTGTTTTGTAAATTTTCTCAATGTGTTTATCTATTTTTGCCATAATTATTTTTCGTCATCCATTCATCTGCTTATAGTCACAGGGATGTTTTTGTGATGACAGAAGCTTTGCATCACATGGTATCTACCTACACCTGGAATTGGTTTGTTTTTTTGTTTGCTGTGATTAGTTAATAATTACATACTGCAGTATTGAAAAAATGGTTGCTTAGGTACTGATCCTAACTGCAGAAATTAACAAGAATCTTGCACTTACTTATGTCCGAGATTAGTAGGTACTATATCAAAAATTATGTATTAATTTTGTAAAAGAATAAATAATTTTGGGAAGTCACAGATTACAGGAGAAGGATCTTTGTTGGTGTTTCCCTCCACCTCTAGTTTCCTTCTTTCTCTTTCCCTGTATATGAAAGAGACACAGATATATACAATTTATTTTATTAAAATAACTCTGACTATATATATTTTTATTTAAAAAAACCCACAAACCCTGTTTTTAACTTGGGCTGCATTTAACTGCTTGATAGGTCCTGTAATAGGGGGATAAAGACAAAAAAAAATCTTTATTTGGTTACTCCTTTTTTTGTGGCTGTTATTATTCAGATACTTGACTCCCTTAATCATTTTATCAGTGGTATTGCTTTCATGAGTATAAGATTCATGTTTATATGTTGGGGGTTTCTTGTCTGTTTCTGTTTTTGGAAACTTTTGTCAGACAGCCTAGCAGTCTCATTGCTTTCAACAAGGTTCATATCTCTCAATGACACCTGTGCGGTTGCAAAGGTTACTACTGAAAAATGAATCGAAAGCTCTGC
Organism: Erpornis zantholeuca; assembly: GCA_013400515.1. NCBI lineage: Eukaryota > Metazoa > Chordata > Aves > Passeriformes > Timaliidae > Erpornis > Erpornis zantholeuca. The sequence goes on along the minus strand of VZTN01026863.1, from coordinate 9,694 downwards.
CAGATGGCTTCATATTAATAGGTAATAGCAGCCATATAGGCCAAGGAGAAAGAGTTTTTTCTGTTGGAAAAGTGAGTGCCATGCAGGGTGGGCTGGGATGTGGGAGTCGGGGCAGCACTTCCAGGTGGCGTGGCTAAGGAGTAGGCCTGCTGAGGATTTCTGAGCCATGGGGAAACCATTTTGAAGAGGAGTGTTGGTAGGGTTTGCTTTTTCAGCTTCCTTCTGAACTTCTGGTGGGGGGAACAGCAGATTTACATTTCACTGGGAACTGAGAAACCGAGTCTATAGACACTGCTGAAGACAAAAATTGGGTTTGAACATACCATGGCTCGTGCCATGACTTTCCTGGACAGCTCTGTCCTTTTTTAATCCCATAGGAGAAACTTGTAATAAATGCACATGTGGTAGTGCATGACTACATATGAATCTGTTTCTAAAATTAATGGGAGAAACCTGAAGATTTTTTAGCAATGATTTAGCTAGGTTCATCACTTGTTTTTAGTATCTGTATTTGAACAACTGGAACTTGGGGAAAATTGAAAAGAAGAAAATTACTGTAATTCGGAAAGAAATGTGGGTAAGGGGATACAGGGATTTCACAAAGAAATAGTGAAGAGATAAAAGTGCTTCCCTGAAAATGTCAAGGTACAAATTTTAGGGTGAGGCATTTGAATAAGCATATGTTCTGTAGTTTGGGCCACCTCATGTTTCTATCACTGGTAATGTTTGACCACGCCAACCAATGCCCCCAGGGATTGTGACATAGGAAGAGTGAGGAATTTAATGAAGGGGTGTGCATGAGATTTTCAGAAGTTAGGAATTTAAGAGCTGAAAATGTGAAAATCATATTGTGACAGTGTTAGAGTAGTAGTGCAAAAAGGCTCAATTGGACAGTGGAGACATCAAATGTTTCTACAGGTTTACTCAGTTATTTGGGATGGAGTTAAAGTTACTTGTTTTGGTTTGAGACAATTTTAGAGGAAAAATATTTTTCATAGAAAGTAAGTTGTAGTCACACCCTCCCCCATTAGATTTCAGAAAAGAAATATATTTTTGGAGGAAAGTGAAGAAGAAATAAAATTATTTATTTAACAAACACATAAGAAAATAATAATAATCTTAAATAATAAAATTTTTGTTGTGTTGTGGAGAGAAATTTGGAAGAATTTCGAGGTTTTTTTGGGTGTATTTCTTTTTTTTCTTTAGTTGGGTCGGTGTGGGGAACTTTTAGGTTGGTGGGAGGTTTTTTAGTGAGGTTTTGATGTTTTGGTGTTTTGAATAAGTTTAGAAGAGAAGAAGAAGAAATTAAAGCTTTAGGGAAACAGAGGAATTTAACTTTTTGTCTTTTTCTGGAGATATAGAGTTGAAAACTGGTTGGAAAGTAAGGAACTGGTTTCTTCTNTTCTGTTTTGTTTTTTTTTTTTTTTTTTGTAGTAGTAGCAGTTATATTTTCTACAGTAGAAGAATAACAGAGAGAAGTAGTGATTTTGAAGTGCAGAACTGTTTTGACGAAGTTTTTCTGGCTGTTTTTTTCTTTCTTTTTTTTTGGGTTTAGTTTAAAGGCACAGAAAGGTACAAGATTTATTTTTTGGGCACAGAGTAGGTGATATGGGATACACCATAAAGCCACCCCAAGACTTACCACTTTTTCATTCATTACAAATATTCAAATTCTTTACTAGTGTGGTGTGCTGTTCTATTAAAATTGTTTTGGTTTAAGTATTTGATGGTGAAAAAAAAGCCCAAAGATGACTTGCACATTTGAGAAGAAATGTGAAAATACTTGGTGATATTATTTCTGAGATTCAGTGAGAAGTGCTTTTCACTAGATGATTTAAAAAACACTCATAGCATTTATTTGGCAATATTACAAATAGTGCATATCTTAATCTCTTTACATTACAGATGATTTTTATTTCTTAAAATCAGTAGTTATTCGCTGAGCATAACATGGCAACTTTGATACTTGTTCGACGTTTTTTAAGAGAAATGTTGTAACTTTAGATTTGATTTCAGAGGTTGACAATTTAATCTCCATCGCTATACACAGGGATGTTGAGAAGGAAAAATCCTTAATGAATTTTAATGGAATCAAATGGCAGCTTTTCTTGGATAAGACCATTTAAAATGTATTTCTCAGTTTGGTCTTGTTTTATGAAATCAATTATATGCATTTCCTGTTTGAGCTTGTATATGATTTGTAGTCAATAGGAACAAAAGAAACGTTTAAGGGCTTTGTTGACTAACAAAACATTAAGAACGTACTTAGCAATAAGTTCTTTACTAAATTGAAACTCTTCTAATGTTTTCTCCAGTTGTGGTGAGAGTAGAGTGAAAGAAGAAAAATTACCTTGATCTCACTGAACCATTTAAAATAGAGGTATGGCTCTCTAGGAACCTATTGTACCAAATCAGGCCAATTTAGCAGAATGAAGCTTCAAACTGCATATTCTTATTAAAAGTAACACTAATTTCACTGGGTGTGAAATTGTTTTTTTGCTAAACCAAAAGCATGAAATGAGCACTGAGAAAGGAATGTCTCATAGAAATAACGTACCACACTGATGGTTTCTGACAGTAAGTAATGATTAAGAAGAGGGAAAAGGTGTTCTCATGACACAGGATTGCTGCAATCTGAAAAATTCCATTTGGAGCACCCCAACTTATTCTTTTCCAAAGGCATACTAAATTTTGATTTCACAAAGCAGTAGAAGTGTCAAAAGTCAAACTATTGATGCAAGCAAATATTATATTAGAAAAGAAATTTTTTTTATATTGGTTTTTTAAAATGGTTTTAGAGATTTGCTGAAAATATGAATTAATTTCTTGCCAAATGAACCTTACAGTGCAGTGCAGAAATAAGAGAATGGCAAATGATACATCACTGACACACACAGATCTCTGTGCTAAGGCCTCCCAAATAATTAAAATATTTTCTATTTGTTCACACATGTTAATAGAATCTAAAAGAACTGGGTTCCCCCTTATTATGTATATATAACATAAGCTGTCACAAGAAGTAATTATGCATCAGGTATCTCAAAATAAAACGGCAGTGATAAAAATATCCTGAAAAAATACTTTGCATGAGATGAAGGTCTGTGTCAATTCTGAGAAGTGTTTCTGCTGAAGCTATGACAATCAGTCAAGGCCATGAGAATACCTGCTCTGTGGTGAAGCCTCATAAATAAGTAGGGTTTTATTTTAAGATGGGGAAAACTATATGACCTCTGGAGCACTTCAAGACCTCTTCCTATATATATCACAGAAAGATTTCTGCCAATTTCTGTTTGTCTTTATTTAGCAAAACTTTATACCATTATTTGGAAGTGTTCATATCATAGCTTTTATGGGAATCTTATGTGTGCCTCCAAAAAATAATTCAAATTATTAATTCACAATTTCATTCTTTAGAGTTTTCCTTTTGTAAAATGTAAACATGAACATAAAGTCATATACCAATTATTTAATTCTAATTCAGTATTCCTGTTTTTATCTAGGTGTATGCTAGTGAAAATTATACATTTTCTAAGTAGTTCATTTACCCAAACCAGGCAACTTTAAAATTAGATTGGAATCACAATTTATATTGCCATGTTTTAGTTTGAAACAAAATGTTTCAAATTTAAACCAAGCATTTATTAAGGGTCTAATATTTTTCTTCTGAAGATATATTAATTATTTGAATGTCTCTTTGAGTTATAATTTCCACTTTTTAAAAAGTACATAATTATGATATAAAATGCCATGATGTATCTTTGTTTCTCTTTTAGAAATCTCATAGAAAATTGAATTTTTTCACTGAGTTTTGAAAACAGGCACATTTATTTCATAGAGAAAACATTTTTTCTGAAAAAAAATCCATTTTTGTGAACGCAAATGAATTATCTGTTTTTTATTTTCCCTCTGTAAAAGTGTCCCTCTTTCTCCCTGAAGAGCTTGATTATTTCTGTGGCATAAAAAGAAGAAAGAGTTAGCACATCTAACTAAGCTAACATAATACTAAAACCAGAGTTACAGACCCCAGCAGACTGAGGAAGGACCTGGTAGTCCTCCATGAGTGAGTGGAGGTCAGAAATGACAAGGGTGAGTGTGGTGTGGACAAAGATAAGAATTTACCTTTGATGGGAAAATTATTAATATACAAAGTAAAAATGGAAATGCGGGTGCTTTGTCACCTCAGCCATTGGGGTAAAATGAGATTCAGGCCAAGTTAAGCAGTCCTCAGCTAACTGTTTCTTTTTCCCCCAGCCCCTTCCACTCAGCTGTGCAACCACACAGTGAACAGTCCTGGCAAAGCAATCAGACTCAAAAGTGATGCCATAGAAAGGGAGAGCTTTTTCCAGCCTCACCAGTTTCTTGGTTTGGGACACAACCCTCTTACCATAATAGGTCTCCCAGAGAGATGGAAGAAGTGGTCAGGAAAAAAGAAGGTAGGTGAGCCACATGTGATGGTGCTGCAGCTGAAGAAACCCATGTAAGATAATGACCTAACAGACCTATTTTTGTCAAACTATGCCTTGCAGTTGACTCGCTGCAGGATATAGTGGAATCAGAACACTTGAATTCTAAATCTAGATGTAATCTAAAGGTGTTTTTAAGATCCAGTGTTTTTAAAAATGGAACACCTTACATTTGCTTATCTACAGTGGTTATGAAATTGGTTGTTGTACCTAGGAAATAATCTGGTTCACCAAAATTAATAAGAATAGTCAGAAGAGACACAAACTGAAACCTGATTTTAGTGATTTCTAGCATTCATGGTTGTATTAGAAATGGTAGTCCTTGCCAATAAACTCCATGGCTTCATTCCAAGTTGTTTCTTTAGTATTTCTATTTCTTTTGCATTCCTATGGTGCATTATCCACCTTTTATAACATAGACATAGTGTTGTATTTTTTTTCTGCTTATTTTGGCCTTATTGTCAAAAGTATTTGGAAAGAGCCTGTCTTCATGTCATTGAAAAAGAAATCTGATGTTTTTACATCTATTTATTTTGTTGTAGTCCTATTACTGCAGTATCTTGTTAGAGCCAAATTTAACTCAAGATCTTGCCAATCTTGACTTATTTTTATTATTCATAGTTCTTTACTAACTTTCTTTGAAACATCATCACAAATGTTGAACAGATACCCATAAGAATTTCTCAACAACTATTATCATGGTGCTATTATACTTTCTGTGGGTTTTTTGACATTTTTCCACCTTCTTCCATTATTTCACAAATCTGTTTTTCCTATATTTTGCAAACTATTTTCTTCTGTGATTGCATGTCAATATTT
>VZTN01026852.1:39524-90411 GCA_013400515.1 Erpornis zantholeuca | reverse complement strand
GCTACTGATGGGCAAGGCAGAGAGTCACCCTCACAACAAAAATTATGTTGGTAGGAAACAACCTTTGATGGTGGGACTGTTTTTGCAGGGGGAGGAGGAGCTGGGTGCAGGCAGTTCCTTTGAGGACATGCTGACAGGACATGCTCTTGCTTACACTGTGAAGAAAGATAGAGCAGCATCCCTCACTATCTTCTACAACTGCTCTATGTTATGTCTCTGGCCATTCAGAGGAGAGTGGGGTGGTTTTCATGTCGAGTTCTTCCTCTTCATGCAGGTGGGGAAGTAGAGAAGGTAGGAAAAGGGCTAAGCCTGGCATTTTCAAAGTATCATTTCAAATGGAAATGCCCTGGATTGAGGAGGAGATAATAACTTGTTATGAGAAGAGTCACATGTGCTTTCTTTTCTGAAGCAAAAAGAAGACCCCATGAAGACAGAGGAACATCATGGATTACACTGCCCCAGGCTGATCCTGGATTTTGAAAGTTCTGTCTCTGGGGAGAGAAGTGAGGCTCAATCCAGTCACCTAAAAATCACCCACGAAGGGTGAAGGACAGGAGCTGATTGGTGCAGAGGGTTTTTGGGTGACATGCCTGCAAAGGCAAATGTACAACTGCTCCTTTCAATCCCACAGCTTGCTGGGGTAGGGTCTCTAGCTGGAACTAAACAGAAATTCATATTCATTGGCAAACGGGAAAGAATCTTGATGTGAGTGTCCTACTCACATATATAGCTCTTGATGTAGGAGAAAAAAAAATAGACTCTTTAAAAGATTTTAATTTCTTAATGTGCTGACTCAGTTATTCATACAGCAAATGCTTTTAAACCATTACTTGCAGATGTTCCATTAGTTTTCTGAAAGCTATGCTTGGTATCACTTTACTTGAGTATGCAGCCTGCATTCATCTGCATAATAGAACTTAAATATCCAAATTCAATAAGAATTCAATGTAAATATTTAAATCTAATTATTACTAGCCAGCAAGCACACAGATAAATATTACCAGACTCCAATGTCAGTCAAAATTACACATAATTCAGTGCATTTGCAAAACAGAGTTTATATGAGTTTGTGAGTGCTTTATGGAATTAAATGGATACCAAAATTAGCTTGCATTACCATGCTGTGGGCAGTTATCACAGTCCTCTTGTTAAGACCCCATGTGACACCATGGCTGGGCAGTGTCAGACAGCTTTCCTTCCTTCTCTCATTTGAAAGAATTAGAAACCAAGCTCTACTGCTGCTCAGATAAATGATTCTATATGCCTGAATGACATTTCTTTTTCTGCTGGAGATATTTATGTAAAAGCACTTTAAAATCAGGCCAAGGGAATAATGGGAGCCAGCTGAAAGCAACCAAATACTGTGTTGTTTGACAATATATTTTGTTTTCTTTTTCCTATCTACCCTGGATGTCTTCCTTCTGTCTCACCTCAAAAGCTGCTTCTCTGAATCCTCCTGAATAGTGGTTGAATTTATGCTGACCTCATTAAGAGCCTTTGTGCCACAGCTAGGGCATGAGACTCAGTTTCTGCTGCCAATGAAAATATTTGTGACTGATCCCTTGTGTTATTGCAGTGGATGGTCGCTTTGAATACAGAAGTGATTTCATGGAGCTTGGGAAGAAGATAAGCAAATATTTCTACTGATTCTTGCCATTATTTCATGCTTGTGTGATGGGTTCCCAACCTTTAACCTTAGCAGATTGATTTTATCAGGTTTCAGGAATAAAGAGCTGATCAACAGTTCAGGAATAAAATTTTATACATAAAAAAAGAGACATACCTTTCCAGGAGCATTTACTTTCAGTTTTTAGCCAGTTGCCACAACTCCTAACCAAAGTTTTGCTTCAACTTTTTCCTGTGAAGAGGCCAATTGGTTCTCTGTCTGAGTGTGCTGCCTGGAGATGCTGCTCTTGGCCAGGTGTATCCTATGCCCACCCTAGAAAATCTGGCATTGTCTAAACCTCAGAACATTTCAGTCAGAGGTACAAGCTACAGAAGGAAAGGAAGGAATTGCTTGGTGCTGTCCCTCTGGATGCCTTCCAGGTTTGAGAGGTTGGCTGCTGTGGTGGTCAGGGCCCTGGCTTTCAGAACCTGGGCACAGGTACTTCATTGTTTGGGTGTAATTTTTTGATGATGAGAAAGGTGCTGGGTGACTAGGATGGTTATCCAACTTCCTGCAGACCTGGTATCACAGGGATTTTGAATAGGATGTTTCCTTAACTAAAACTATTTAATGATTATATGATTCATGGCTGTCCAAAACCAATAGATATGACTTGAATGTAACTGGTTGGATTTGACAAATACATCCTAAAGAACAAGGCTAAAGGCCAGAGGAACTTATTAGGCAGGTTCTTTGTAGACTTAATGGGCTCAGAACTCATAAATGAAGAGATGAAAAGTCAAGAATTCCCAAATAGAAACTCTAAGTTAAGTAAAATCAGAGTGTGAGAGAGCCATAGTTTCATTATTTTAGGTTCATCTGTAATTGACTACAAAACCATTATTATATTCCAATATTTTTGGGGATTTTTTTGGTACTACTAACAAAATTAAAATTCAATGAGTGTGACACTTTAAATTCTGCATAAAATATGTCTGCACAATCCCACTATTTTTAAGACTTTACAAATAATTTATTTATATATAACATCACATATAACATTTAATATGTAAAGTCTCAGATATTGACTTGGTTCCTGAATCTCAGTGAGCACATCATAACAGCCAACCTCACAGAAAGTCTTCTTCAGTCATTCCAAAGCAAATTTTGATCCTCAAATGCTCTGGGTTGGAAATTATGTTAGAGTTGGGACATGCAATAACCTCTCGTCAGCCTCACTTACTCTTTGGGGCAAGGTGATTATGTGCACCATTTTTCTTGAGAAACAGCACTAGAGCAAAGAGAATTTATGCTGAAAAGCTATGAAAGAAATTAAAATTGGAAACTGTGGCTGGTCACCTTAACTGGAAATGCACTACTCCATGGAATGTATAGCACACACACAAAGACAATTGCTATTTTTTGAAGTTGTGTAAGGTGAAGGTTGAGGGTATAAAATATATTCTGGAGAAGGCAAAAAAAAGTGCCTGAGTGTGAGTGAGTATATTCATCACTTCAGCAGAAGAGGTTAGGTTGTGATTGCTGCATTTTAAAATTCCAAAGGGGATAGTAATAGATCAATTTAAACATGGTGGCATGGTAAGCAAAATCAATGCATGTGCAAATCAGAGCTGTTGCACTGCTCCCAAAATGCCACTTTTCAGAATGTGACAAGTGATAAAGATTTCTGTCTTTATTCTGCCATAGACTTAAAGCTTTTAAAATAATGTTTTGTGTTACTGTAACCAGCATTGTGATCAACTGAGCTGCATCGAAGCAGCACAGAGGAGGGAGATCATTCAGGACCTTTTGTTCTGAAAATACATGTGTTTGTTTTTGAGTTGAAAAACGTGTTCTGTTATCTACAGCAGTAGCAGCAGAGGGGCTTTTATTCAACTTTCAGAATGACATAGTAAACAATATTGAGAGAAAATCGTATTTCTGTCTCCTTATCTGAACCAATGTGTTTTAGCAGGATAAGAGGCTACTATATATATTTTTAAAATCATTTGCTGCCTCCTTATGCATCACAGCTTTTCCTTTGGGAGACTCTCACGTATTCCATGCAAAGTACAAATCCCAGTAGAGGAATGGGAATTTTGTGGTCTAGAAGATGGGAGATCTGGATTCACTTCTGATCCCTGATTTTCACTGCATCACTTTAAAAGGTGTGGTAATAATGTGCAGTGCTCTTCTGTGTGTGCAAGAACACTCAATAATTTGCAAAATTTTATCATGTATGTTTTTTACTGGGCTTTGTTTGCTTTTCTTTCTTCTCCTCTTTTCCTGACAAATCTGCTCCCTTCTGGTTCTTGAGCCATTTTAAACTGCATCCACCAGCTTCTCTGCGGGCTGGTAAATTTGATTATTGTAAGGAATGAAGATATATTCAGGACCGACTGAAGTAGAAGGATTAGGACTTCATACAGAAATTATATTTCACAGACAGCAGTGAAATCTTAGACATGGTTGTGTTGCTTTTATGCAAATTACAGACAAGTTTTCAAAATCAACTATAATACTCATAACCCTCAGAACCCATCACTCTAATGAAAATTAGCATTTTGTATCTGAAAGAGAGAATATTAAGATTAAAGGCAGTGGCAAACTGGAATGACATTACTCTTGCTAGAGAAGGACAAGCAGTTTTTCAAAGGAAACAGAATCTTTCAATCAGAGATGTGAACCAAGTCCCTGAATTGAAGCAGAGAACTGAATTTCATTTAATATCTTAGCAAAAACTCGACTTAGGATAGATTAATGTTCCACCAGCAGAGATCAGAAACAGGATGGGAACCTCAAATATATATATCTAATTTCACTTCAGGAGAATTACATAACTCTGCCAAAGGGCAATTGCCCATATGCTGCTTTTCCCCCCAGTGTTTGTAATATGGAAAGGAAGCATCAGGTGGAATGGAAATAGATCACATCCAGCTGATACTGAACCTTTACAGCTTCCTTTTCCTCTTTAAACAGACCTTGTAAGGGCCAGCAGAGATCTGACATGCTTGAACCTCTCTACCCTGGGTCATCACTACTTCAGAGGGTGGTGTCATTAACACCAATTCAGTTTAAACATGAATCCTGTTCAAATCTGGCTATTTTTTTACATTTAATGGTGGCAAAGTTCTTTTCTGTTTGATCTATATGATTGTGCAACTAGAAACAAGGAAGATGGAAATTAGGTGTCTAGCAAAATACTTCAATATGCTTAAATACTTTAATAATATTAAATTGAATAGTTAATCCATTATTTAAAATGTGGTCTAATGACTTTGAAGATTACAGTAGGCAATATCATAGCAGGAAATGGAAGATAATGTGAAAACAATTACACAAGCTAATAATGGAACCGCTTGATTTAATTGTTTTCACTCAAAGGCACTCTGTCTTGAACCTTGCAAATCTGGTGGCAAAAACATCCTTTGTTTCTTCATGGCATAGAATTTTAACATAACAGTTTCATGAGAAGAAAACACCTTGGATATAGGCAGGGCTGCTCAACCTGGGCCACTGTAATTCACTGATCTTTATTTACTTTTGAAAAGTTTTCTTTTGTAAGAACGACAGAAAAAAGTGAATAATTTTAATGACTTTATTTCTTGTTCAAAATACATATGAAACAATTAGAATAAAATTATTTCAAATGAATTTTTTATTTTTCTTGTCTTTTTTTAAATATAAAATTATCACAAACTGTACACTTCATAACATCTTTTGAGGTTTCATCGTTACATATTTTTTTCAGAACTGACAAATAGATTCACACTTTCTAGAGAATACATTGTAAAAATACTGAAATGTGTTACAGCTCTCAAAGGCTAGTGCAAAAGAACCCATCTACTATCAGTAGTACAATTTATATTGTCAAGTTTCACAAATGGCCATTTAGCGCATACAAAAAGCCAGGAACACAAGTTCAAAAAGTTTTGTTTTCTCGTCTCTATAATGCAGAAGCCAAGGATATTGACTTGAACAATGTCTAGGTATCAAATCACAGACTTCATTTAAAAAGTCACATCATGAACACTGAATAAAGGGTACTAAAACAGTCAGGTATTTAATATTAGATCTTGGTCAGCCAACACCACACAGCAAGAAGAGACAAAACCTTAGAAGAACTCTGCAGTTCTCTGTAAGCTACATAGACTTGGCAACATTTCTGGTGTAATCATAAAGATTATTTTAAAGGTAGGGAGTTCTGTTAGAGTTTGGGCCAGTTAGTGCCTAATCCAGAACCCTCATTGTCACAGCTTGTCCTGACAGGCATTGTGATGGGTGCTTTCTTTTAAGATTTCAAGATCCTAAGTGTTTAAATACTGAGTGGGGTTTTTTTAGCTGTCAATATTTCTTGTGGCCAGGAACTCCATTTTAACTTCCTACCTTTTGAAGCATACACTCTGGAGAATGCCTTCCCCACAAACAAGCATATACTAGGAGCACACAATGTGCTGTGTCAAAGCAAAGATGTGGCTAATTTCTGTTCTCCTCCCCCTGCTTCAGTTTTCATGGGGATTGCACTGAAGCCAGTCAGCTCGAATGCAGCATGGACTATGAGCTCATGGAAAGGGAGGAGAAGCTTTTTGGGACTCCCCTTGTGGTGGCTGAAGGAGCTTCTGGCCAGCTGAGAGGAGCCAGGGCTGCAGCCCTGCTGCCTGAGGTGGTGGGAACTGGGCAGAGAAGGGTGAGGAAGAGATACCATCTGGCTTTGCCTGCTCCCATCCCAGCCAGCAGGGCTGTACTGGCATGGAGGGGGCTGACATTAACAGGTCGTAGTTAAAAGATATTTCACATGGTTTGCTGAAAAAACGCCTTCGTGATCTCCCCCAGAAAGTGGAGAAAGCACAAGTCAGAAGTGCCTCTCCAAATCAGGATGCCAGCAGTGCCTACTTCTAGGATAGAAAGCTACCCATAACCCATCCTTAGACATGTGCATTTAAGTCCAACATATCCTACAGAAACCTAAATAGAGAAGAATAGAAAGTATTTAGACCTACACTTAGAAGAAAGAGAAACAAAAAACAATACTAAATATATATCTATACATTTTTCTTCTATTGAGAAATAGTTTTCTTTTACTTAACAAAATTAAATTTTGTTCAATATTTTCTCCATAGAAATATAGACTGAAAAGAAGTGCTTTTTATCTGATGTGCAACAGGACTATCTAAAAGTTCCATACGAAAGGTTTAGTCTATACACACACCCTCTGAGCTTCAAACAAAATGGCATTTTGTGGAAACCTGCAGGCCACCATTAGAAAGGAAAAATCTGTAAAAATACATAACCTCCATGTCTGACTACAAAGACCAGACATTTTTATTTACCAAGTCAGGCAGCTGAGGCTCATCTTTCCTACCAGTATTAGTAAAATCAGCATTTGCAATAATACCTCATACCCTAGAGATGCACTGAAGACTTCTAATATAATCTGAGCTGTCAGAAAGTGACAAAAATCCATGGTGGATGTAAGGGAAATCGTTCTGCTTGCCTTGAGACTGGCTTCATTTCCTAGGATGCTGTGACACATCATCACACACAACCTGATGCAGAGTGAACTGAAACCAGGAGCAGTGGTCCTGCTGCAGCTCAGCCTTGGGCTGGCCAAGTACAGAGTGCTGTGCTTTGAGAGGAAATGACTGATTGAAAAGACCTACAGAATGATGTTGCTGGATACATTTAATGGCCTATGGTCATGATGTTAAGAAAATATTTTCATTTTAATTAATACAAGAACAATTGGCACATAAAGTAGCAAGTGATTAGCCTAAAAGAAAGTTTTAAAAGCATGCTAGAATACTTGTATATTTGAAATAGGGTAATGAATAGATATTTTAGCAATGTTTAATATATAATGAATGTGTATTGTTAATATTACACCTTAGGAGGCTGAACTGAATCACTTTTATTGTACTATATTGTTTCAAAAACTATTAAGCCTACATTAGATACACTTACCATTTTGTGTTTTTCTTGAGATAGCCATAAAAGGGAGGTGGAATATTCTAATTCTAGTCAGAAAAAGCCACATAAAAAGCAAAATCTCTTTTTGCCAACGTCTCTATATTTTGCTGCCACAGATATTTTTTTGCTGAAAGGCTTTTTTACTTTTTTTTTTTGCATCAATATTATTTTCAGTGCATGAGTATATTGGTACTTTAGTACCACTTTTTGCCCTACTAGAGATTAAATTATATAGTTCTGTCTTAAGAAAAAGTCCATTTTTAACAACAGTACATGAAAAAACGCAAAAAAAAAATCTAAAAGCCACATTGACATAATTTGAATGAAATCTATTTTCTCAGCACAGGTTGTTCATCATCAAGCCTGCTTTGGGTAGGACTGCTCTTTGACTTCATAGATTGCCCGTGCCTGGAGAGCAGGCAGAATCAGAGCCAGGATTTTACGGGTTAATCCTCAGAGCTTCTCTGCATCCTGGCTATGACCTACAATTGTTTGTCTGCTACTGGCAAGTAGCTAAAGTGCAATAGTGCCAGGCTCCCTTTCAGAGGAATACAGAAAAGGTCCAGCTGTGCAGATTTCGGTTGCTGGCCAAGATAAAGCTATACTTTCTCATTTGTGATTTTGATTCCCTAGGCCAAAGTTACCTTTGTGGACAAAGGACTGAAAAGGTTGTAGGTTTAAATAAATGAATTAGGTTCTTGTGCTATAATTAAGATAATTAAACACTTATAAGACATAAAGCTTGGAAGGAATAAATGTAAGAGTGTAAAGTGGTTTTTGGAGAGTCCACAAAGTCTCCTTTTTCATTTTCTGTGGTAGCCAAACCTCCATTTACATGGAGAAGAAAGATACACCCATCCACACATACCCATTTGACAAAAAATAATTACAGCTGGCAATTCTCTGTCTTGTTCAGCTATGAAGTCATTTCCCTCATAACCATTATTACACAATTAAGCCTCAGAAAACCGTGGTGAGGGAAGTAATGGTCCTCTATTGATCACTCTGATTTTTAATAAGAGGAAGCCACTCCCAGGGTGAAATATTCACAGTACACCCATTACTATGTGACAATTTAGGGCAAAGGAATAAGAATTCACTATTCAGCTGAACCTCCACGAATAGGAAGAACAGGAGGAGCTTGGATTTGGCTGAAACCTCAGTTCCAGGACTCTATTCATACACAAAGACCTGTGGGATATTAAGTGAGAAATACACCATAATTATGACTTCAGATTTTTGAGTCATCAGAGAATTAGCACCTGCAGCAGCCCAATGACTTTTCCACCATTGTGTGGTGTTAGCTGAGGCTTGACTTGAAAACAAAACCAGTACCTTGTGTACCACAGCAGCATTTCCAGGGGTGTTTCCCATCGGTGACTCAAGCACTCTTTGTCAGAAGCTTTGATAATGTGAAGAGGTGACATTATATGAAAATGTTTTTTCACCTGTTGGAGATTTTCCAGCCTCTCTCAGGTGCAAATAAATAGGAAGCCATTACAGCATCTAGGGAGGAATGTGTCTGAGTACATGTGGGAAAGGTCCTTCTTTTCCCTCAGTTGTGCTGCAAGAAAAAGACCAGGAGGGAAGGATGGGCACCTACCAGTGCTCTTTGCACTGTGAATCCTCTGAGAGCGAGATCTGTGGGGCAGAGGGTTGATTTTATTTTAAAAAGTGATTCAGGTTCTGAAATTTCCTCCGTTGTAAGCTTGCCAGTGACTGTACAAAATATGAGGTAGGGGAATCACATCAAAAATCCCTTTCTATTTGGAAGTATTTGTTACACATATATTTTTCTCAATAGAAAAGACTATTCAACCCTTTTTTAATATTTTCTGCTTTTCCTTTTAACAGGGTTTTTTGTTTTGTTTATTTTTTTTTTCTAGAGGGCTCTTTTCATACTTTGTAGGCTTTACCCTCCTCTCTTGTCTCCTGTTCATGGCTCAGATGTCACAAGAGATTTTAAACATCTTCTTGTTGAGTCCTCTTCACTTCTGATCCTATTCTCAGTCTCAACTTGCAGCATATTGAAAAAAGTAACTCAAGCCTTTTTCTCTCCTCTCTTGCAGTCTGTTCTTATAGGAATGTATCTGCTTCACAAAAACAGCCTACAATTTCTCCTGAAATTAACCTAGAAACTGTCCCCAAAAAAACAGATTCCTTTTTTTCAGTGCTAATCTTAAGTGGCTAAAATTCCTGTCTGTGATGTTGACAAGCATTTGTTGGAACATTTCTGATATTTGAAATCACACAGGGCCTAGCAACTAGGAGTTCTATACCTGCAGGAAAATATTGCTTTATAATCAGAAACACAGTCTTTCCTTTTTAACTTAAGAGGTCCCAGGATATCAAGTCTTAAATTTATACCATTATTATACCCAGGAACGCAATTTTAAGCATGTTCTACAGCTTTATTTATTGTACAGAAAGTTTTTATTCCCTGCTCTTTTGAAAATTTGATTTTCCTCATGAGTGGGTGCATGGATAGATTTACTTTAAGCCAGGGGTTTGGAGTTTTAAGGTATGAAAATATCCCAAAATGTTTAAAAGCAAGCTCTCAAAAAACACTTATATGCTTGTATTTTGAGGGAGAGGATAATGGTATAAAATTTTTTCCTGCCACAAAAACATGGTTTTGGACTCTTGTCTAATCAAGGGCTTTGTGAACCCTGAAGTTGTGATGAAATAGCTGTGCCCTCATCCTTTCCTTGGTCTGTCTTCAGCTCTTTCTTTTTGTCAGGTTTCCTGAATTCACCTCTCCAGGGGAGAGGCAGGATTTCACATTTCTTTAATTTTTCCTGGGCTTTGGGACTCTGTGTCTGCCGTAACTGTGCCAACACAGGCAGTCTGAATGGATTTGCAGCTTTTCTTTTAGGCAGCCTGTGAATACTCCACTTCATTAAAAATAGAATGGTATTTAAATATTTAATCCTAAATATGCAAACTTAAATATTTCAAATAAATGGAATTGAAAATAACAGTCTATATGCATATTTGTCCTGCCCCAAGCTTTCCCATCCTTTAATGGGAGAGGAACCAAGATTATTTTCTCTGTAAACTACAGTACCAGCTTGCATCCCCAGCCTGCTCAGATATAAATCTCGTCTGCTCTGAATCAGATCTCTTGACCTTTCTTATACCTTTTTTTCGTATGCCTGCTTGGGATGTCACCATTTTAGATGAGATGCATTTTTCAGACTGGCTATAGGATCAATAGCCTCTCCCAGGCCACCAAGATAGGCATTAACATTTTATAAAACTCGCTTGCTCCTGAGAGACACTCCCCTGTCAAACATTTTCTGCCCATTTTTCCCTAAAGTAGACATATTGAACACTCCTAATTCAGGACCAATAGCCAACTCAACATATTGTATTCATAAATTATTACAGAGCAGCTCCACTTTCATCACAGCAGCTCTGTGGCTTCCTGAAGATCCAACTTGCAGAACACACTGCCTTGATTTATTTTTCAGGGAGTCTTAATTTCTTTTCCACAGGAGGGAGCTTTGGTATTCTGGCAACCTGTATAACCTGTATTTGTATGTATCAGTTTTATTTTGACAACATTGATACTGAAGATCTTCAATGGCATCGACATGGTTCAGCAACACAGGCTTAGCCACAGAGGGCTCTAAGAAATGTCCTGCCTTGGATCAGCAGAGCAGAAACACTTGTCCTTAGTACCAACAAAGTGAACAGTCCCCAAGGTGGCACAGTGTCAAATTGATTTATCCTGTCCTCCAAATTTAACATGCTTTCTGCCCTTCCAGAGGTCTGAGCCCCATGTAACACAAGAGCCATTGTCTACACCTGGGTGGAAAAAAATTCACATGGTGATACCAGAGGCATTCTCCTCTCTGAGCCTGTAAAGAGGTTTCCCAGCAACAGCAACGTTGTAGAGGCACTATCAGATAAAACATAAAATCACAGCCCTGAGCACCTGCTATCATCAAGCATCCCTTAGCACTCAGCACAAGATTGAAGGTGTTAGTTCCATTTTCCTGACCAGATTCCCCCATGAAACTTAAATCCCACCTGCAGCTTCACTTTCTCTTAGATTTCCAGCTCTTGGTTTCCTGCATGTTGTTAAAAACCTGCCAGTTTCCAGGGTTGAGGAAAAGGGAAATTGTGCAGGAGATATTTATTCATCTGGATGAGTTTAAAAAAAAGAGACACTTTTTGAAGTTAAGGTATTATTTGCCTTGGAAAAGGCAAATGCATGTGATCAGCACCTCAATTAACTCCTAATGTCTAATGCTGATGCTTTTTCAGGAACATGCTTCTTTTGTCCTGTTTTACAGCGGAGAAAGAAAGGACAAGTGATAAAGCTACAGGAATTATTATCAGTTTCAGGAGGAAGGTTTCTGTTTCAGAGCATTTGCAATTGCATCAAACAGCTTTGTGTGTACTGCCACAATTTCCTTGGTCTTTCCTAGTTCTGTGCCAAGATTTAGCTGTTTTCAGAGACCTCAGTTTAGACTGGCAAGCCTCAGAAGCTAAATGAAAGTGAATCTTGACTTAAACTGAGCCTCTGCTGTGGTGTGAATGAGAGGGAAAATGTCCCACCAAAACATGCATTGATATTTCTGATATATATGGTATTTTTTATCCATATTTTGGACAGTCCAGCACACATTTCATGAGCTTTGTCCAAAAGTCACCTCACTGTCTGATTAATATATATGTAATATTTTAACACCTACTGGATTTTCAAGCATGTCCATTTGTAGAAATGATGTCATAGGAACCTTTCAGGTCAAGGAACTGTCACTCAGTACAGATTTGTCAAGTGTTAATCATGAAGTGAAACTGATTAGGTGTGGATGTTCTGTTGTAACAGAAGTGCTAAATAATAGTGATTGTACATCCAGCAAGTGCAAGTACTTGTATGTGCAAACCTGGGTTTTTGCATGTAAAAATAAGGTGATTTTCTTATTTTGCAGGCACATTTATGGATCTCTGAAAAATTTTACATTTTCAGCAGAAGAAGAACTCTATTACTGAGTTCTGAAATACCCTTCTTTTAAATGTTTGCTCAGTCAAAATTTACAGTCAAATGATTTCAGATGTATAAAGCCTGTTAAATTAATGGAGTATAATAAAAAGCTAATACATATAAAATTTATAAAAAAGAGATAGCAAAGTAATCTTGCAACTAGACTGTCATGTATATGTCTTACATCATCATGTTAAAAATTTTTAAAAGGATTACACTGAATCCAATTAAAAAAGATGAGAAAAGGGAGAAAAGGAGGGATCAAATGAGTTTTTTAATCAAAATTTTTCTAAATATTGCTCCAAAAATGCATCCACAGAAAGAAATTAGGTAATTGTTTTTCTACTTGAAAAAAATCAACCCAATGAAAACAGTTATTGTTAGCTCAATATTTTCTTCAGAAATATTTAATGTGGTGGTGATTCTTTAAGAAAAATGTATAGTACTTAAACATAAGAAGTCAAAATAATTCCATTTATTGAAGAGGGAATTTTGCAGGGGAGGTTCTTGGCCACTTTATCTTTGACCAATATACATATTCTTAAGCATAGACAAAAGATGGTGGGGAAAGAGCTGGTTGGGAGGGGGAGGAGAAGGGGCATGTCAGCAGAACTGTACAGTTCTGTGATCCAAAGCTGAGGCCATGGAGTGCAGTACATGACTTAATTCTTCTTGAGTTTATGCTCATCTGTGCAGTGTGAAAGTATAGAAAAAGCTAGGCCGTGGAAAATACAATTCTTATTAGGTACTGGTGCTGTTTCCAGTAAACTACTTCAAGAAAAATTACACACACCTTCAGGAAAGGAAGTTTTCTAACTGTTATAAAAGTACTACAATATATTTTTCACCAGCCTTTTGCCACATTTGATTTTTCCCTAAATAGGCTAATGTATGAGATACAGGAGAAATGGGGATAAGCAGGAAAAAAAAATCAGGATGGGAGCAAGGAACTTGCAACTTCTCCAAATTAAAATATTTAATATTTCTTATTAAAGATATACATTGAGCAACATATTCCTTGACTTACACTGTGCTAAGCTCTTCCTTGGTGCTTCTGTGATGTCACTGAGAGTAACTTATGAACCAGGCTCTAAAGCCAATGGAGGGGTTATATGCTAAGTACATATCCTGTCTTTTGAGATAGCCAAGGAAACAATGGGGAAAACATATCTTTTTCACTAATTATATTAATCACTGCTAAGGGAATAAGTGTAATTACTTAGGGGATCGTTTTTGAAGTTATATGTCCTGATAATTTTGCAGCCTGATTTCTCCTAGATGCAGAGCATGCATCCATCAAGTTTAGACACAGAAGTCATTCACTATTGTTATTAACAATACCAAAAATAACACAACAAGGGGCCACAAACTGAGCCTTTGGTATTTGACAACAATTAAAATTTAAGGTTATGAATCTTAAAATACCTTACTACCTATGATGAAACATACAGGATACTCAGAGAGAACAATAAAATAGGTAAAAATACGTTGCTCATTGCTGAACGCTTATGCTACATTTGATCGTGACTTTGTTCACTTTTTGGATATTAGGTGCAAAAAAGTGCAAAGAATATTTAGTTAACTGTTACAGTACCACATTACAAAAAGTATTTTCAAGGCCACAAAGGCCACTGCTGATATAATTTATATTAAGATAAATGTATACATAAAATAGTTTTTCCATCTCCATGTATATATACATATATATCTGTTTCTATATCAGCCTTGCAGAATCATGTTGAAAATGATCTAGGCCACAGAATTTTGTTAGGATAATGATGGGAGGCAAATAAACCTCACAGAGGAGAGTTGGTTCTCCTATTAAAAAAATTACTCATCCAAAGCAAATGGAGGAATGAAATTCTGCAAGGCTGCTCTGTATTTATGGTGATGAAAATACAATCTTAAGCAGGGAGGATCAGTGTTCAGCATTACCAATCCTCTCTGGGAGAAACCATTTCTGACTAGAGGACATGAATAACAACTTGAAAGAGGCATTCAAAAACTTGGGCTGGAGCATTTTCTTTTTTCCTTTTCTTTCTTTCTTTCTTTCTTTCTCTCTCTTTCTTTCTTTCTTTCTTTCTTTCTTTCTTTCTTTCTTTCTTTCTTTCTTTCTTTCTTTCTTTCTTTCTTTCTTTCTTTTTTTTATTTGTAAAGAAAAATTGATTTTTATATTTATGTGCTTGCTTGCAGTATTCATAGGCACAGGAGGCAAGGTATAAAATCTGCCTCCTTTTTTGACTTGGATACACCTGTAATGTTAAGACCAGCCCTGCAAATTTTCCTGGAGTAGTTAAGACACTTCAAGGCATGTTTGACTGTTTTTGAGATTAGTCAGTGGCATGGAGGGACTGGATCTTCATAAACATATTCTGTGTGAGCCAGGCTAAACCAGCCCAAAATGACACTTCAGTAGTTTGCCAAAATGACCTTTTGCCTTCATATCTAGATTAATTCTCAAAATTTCTTTCATTATCCCAAATCAATCTCCCACTGGAATTTTTCTCCTGCATGACATTTCTGTAAAAGGTTGTTTTGGAAAACACTGTCTCCTCAGTTTCCTTTGTATATATTGCAAAGATACAAAAAGTGCCACCACCCCAACTTTTTTCTAATTACAGTCCAGCTTTCAAAACCTCCAACCCAATCATGCAGTCTTTGCTACACTCTTCACAGAAACTAAGAAAAAGAAGAAAGGAAAAGAGAAATTATCTGATTTATCTGATTGAGGTAAACTGCGGTGTTTAGAGATAAATCTACAAAATAATATGTAGTGCTCTTCTAGTTTTTAAAGCATCTGACTACAGCCAATAGTGTTTTGCGTTTGCTGTCACTCTGTATCCTAATAGATGAGTTAACTTGCTGTAAAGTAGTCACATTTCAATTTCTCTCTCCATGTACTGACAGAAGACACATCTCAAATTCATATTTAGCATATATGTCTAGAGGCATCCAGCCAGCAACCAGAAACTAAATTCCATGTGTGCTGTGCACTCAGTTAAAATAACTTCAAAGAAATCTAAGTCTGTCACATTAAATCAAGAATCACAGAAATGTTGTGGGTAACTGCAATATTTGGTCAATTTTCTGAAGAGATAAATCACATTAAATAAATTCCTTTACTTCTGAGCATTCTCTCCTGTGCAGTTTGACTTGCGTGGAGATGCAGCTGTCATCATGAGTGCTGGAAGGTTATAACTGCATAGATCCAGTTCTCATACCTCTTCCATAAGGGCTGGACTAAAACCCATTGAAGTCAGTAGATCCTTCTCATTGCCTTCAGTGGACTTTAAATCAGCCCTTCCTCCCTGCCCAAAGGATGAACTGATTTTCCAGATACTCAAAACATGACAACAGTTGTTTTTTTTCATGCAACATTCAGTTTTAAGTGCTATCTTGCAAAGTCATAGAGGATTTAGTGCAATTTAGAAGAAATTTACTACATGAGCTGTATATGACTATTTGCTCTCCCTCATAAGAATTAGGTGTTAAAAGCTGCAGTGGTTTTGAATTGCTTAAGGGATCTTTTTGTCTGATTTCTTTGCCTATGAAAAGATACAGGTCCCATCAAAACACTGCTTGAATATGACACTGGATATACGCCAGAGATAAAACAGGTGAATGAATTTGCACGGGGCAGGGTTATATTTGACTCGAGTCAACTTCATTCATACATTAACAGGTTATTATAAACTGTCATATAAGACTTGGAATAGGAAAAATGTATTTTGGCTAAAAAATATGGACACAGTTCGTCTGCGGAAGCCAAACCTTCTGTTTATGTAGATGTGAGCTACGAGGGAGCTTTGGGCACTGGCCACGATGAATCCACTCCTGGTCCCTAGGGCGTAAGTGGTGGTTTGGGTGAGGAACAGGATCCCTGGCTATCAAAACTGGTTGCTCGGCCAGGTAGCTGCAAGAAAAGTGTAATTTTTACAAATGTCATCATACCTGGCTGTGCATCATGCTCTTTTCAGAGGATGAGAGACTCTCTCAATAAAGAATCCAAATCACATCTAGACCCTTTCTAGTCTCTGGATCAAAGTCTCTGGCATCAAAGTCTCCAGCAGAACTAATAATGGAAAGAAAATTTCTTAAATGACCTTCTAAAAATGCCTAGTTTCACAGGACTGGGTTTATTTTACCAACAGTGATGGTACCTCTGTCTCCAAACTTACATAAACCAGACAGAGCCATGAACAACTAAAATTCAGTTCTCTGCTGCCTTGACTCAGTTTCCCTGTCCCCACACTCTTGGTGTTTTACTGAAGCCTTGATATTATGCTTTTGCTACCTGTCACAGGACATGTTGTGCAGCAATGTGCCACAGAGTGGGGAAATCAAATGGCCTGTGGTGCCTCAGGCAGCAACTCATTTTTCTACAGAGTTTGCTCTTGTAATGGGCTAAACAGTGCCTCTGTGTCCCTGCTGTGTCCTAAGGCTTCAATATGTTTCTTTCCGAGCCCAGAGCAGTGAGGATTTTGTATACAGAACACCAACAATGTGTGGCCACAGCAGGTTGAAGAGGGAGTCCAACCCCAGGGACTTGTAGATATAATCACCCTGACATTTGAATAAGCTTCCAGTAAGTGTTTGTTGAATTACTCTGGAGGGAGCTGCCGGTATGTTGCCACAATTTAGCCTAATTTTCAGGCCGGTTCCAGATTAATGTTTTAGCAACAGCAGTTTATGCTAAAGATTTCTGAATAGGAAATGATTGCTTTTGAAATTTTGCAAATGATCTCTTCTAAGTAGCTGTAAGCTCTTTATCATAATATCTGTAAATTTTAAATGTCTAAATGTAATCTTAAAATGCCTTCAGAGCATGATGGGAACTGTTGAAAAGGCCCTTTTAAGTGATTGATAAACCCATGCAACTGGATTTAGGTCGTGCTAATGATCTTGTACCTGATCTACAGGTGCTGCAATGATTTTTGTGATTTTCTGAAGCCCATAAATGTGAGGGACAAAAACATTAAATGTCAAGGAGAAAATTTTGTTGCTTCTTACCTCTAGTAGAGGATGCCAGTGAGTTATTGGTTTACGTGGGTAAGCCAACATTTCATTCCAGTGATCTCTTCCAAGCCCTTCGGCATCAATTCCTGTCCGACATACTCCAATGACCTCATTGTGCCCTACTCTGAGGATTGTACAGAGACAGAATTTATTTTTAATAAAAAATAGTTTTAATAACATCTGATATACAATCCTGTTTACTGGTTTAGTGTGGCACAGAATACATGACCAAAGTTTTCACATCATTTGTTACAGATATTAGTTTTAATGGTAGTTTAGTAATATTAAATTCTGTAATGGCAATATCAAAAACCTCTAGCCACTACCAGAGTGCTTCAAGCAGCTATAAAAATAGCAATGAGAACATAACCCTTGCCATTAAAAGGTTACAACCCAAAAGACACAAGGACTGAAAAGGATCATAATAGACAAAGTTATCTGAAGGAAAACATGCTTGAATTTTGTGGGGGAGGAAGGCAAAGGAAAATGGTTGGGAATGCATTTCCTGCTGCAAATCCTTTAGACATCATTTAATAAACTATTTCTCAGCTCTAGCTGTTGTGATCTTTGGAAGTTCAGTCAAAAATGTGAAAGGTAAGAGTCACAACTGTAAAAGGCTGTACCTTAACACTTCATGCTCCTTGCAGTGCCATAAACTTGTTGAGGTGCCCCAGAAAGTGATTTTCTGTACCTTAACTCTATGTACCTTAGAATAGTGCTTTCCAATTTTGCCTGAGCAAGTGCTGAGAAAGGAGGAGATGAGGAGGACTGAAAGTGTGCAAATCGCTGTGTTCCTTCTGTGCTAATGGCACCACAGTGCCACTCTCACATCAGACCAAGAAAGTCTTCCTGGCAGAACTTGGAGAACAACCAGAAATCTGGTGGCAAGGGAAAACAATCTAAGGGGTGATGTTACTAAATTGGACTTTCACTGTTTATTTGCCCTGCAATCTCAAGAGCTCATTACTAATAGCACTTGAAGGAGGCAGACTTGGCTCAGGCAGGATTCTCTCAGTCACTGTCTCATTCAACCTGCAGTCCTTGAGCCACTCTAAGCATGCTGACTCTCTTTCTGTCAATTCTCTGTGAAGCCATAGATAATTAGGGCTTAGACACCTTATGAGTGGGGGCTGAACCCAAAGGTTACTTATTGAAGGTTGCATATTGAAAAGTTATTTTACTGAAGCCACCAAATAATTAATGACGACTTAATTCAGTGATGTAATTAGCATCTAATTCCTTTTTAATCATTCAAATTTTCCTTAGTTTCTAATACTTGCTATTTAAATATAAGTTACTGGTGTGAAGGACTCTTTTAAGCTAAAAGACATACCTGATTTATAACGTTTTTACATAGTCCAGCCACCAGATATGGACAGGAATGCATGCCAGGGCTAGTGGCCTGAAAAAAGGTTGAGCCATATTTCTTCCTCATCCCAGCTATTTATGCCATGTGCTCTAAAAGGTGTGGGAACTCTAAACCTCTTCAGGAAGAGGTCCCAAGGCTTTATCTTTTTTGACACTGAAGCTGCTTGTACGCTCAAGGAGGCAGAAAGCAGTCACTTGCAATGATCAGGAATTGTCTCAGTGGTCAGAAGGCAAACTGTGCTTACCGGTCGTAATCCATCACTGCAATGGAGAGGCTGACCTGGTCCACGTTCTCGGGAGGGATATCAAAGATGATGGCCTCGTTGTAAATGGGATTCAGTGTGTTCTTCTTCGTGGTGGTTTTCCGCTTCTTCAGCCTCCGTCCCTCGCACATCAGCGACACTTTGACGTATGGATCTGAGCAACAGACAATCAGTTTATGCATTAGGGCTAAAAGCCACTTGAATGTGCAGCATAAGAACAGCATTTGTGGTTGGGGTGTTATACTGCTGAGGTAAAAAATAGCAAAGGTTTGAGCGACCCTGGCAAGCACTGCTTTTATCATGCTGGAAATGCAAAGGAAAGGTATGGGCATTCCGAACAGACACACTGGCCACCAGACCGGAGGTAGACAGAACATCTAAACAGGGTCTGTATCCGTTCTCCTGCTACTTCCACTCCACAGTTAGACACACAAAACCCAGGGTCTTATTCATCCCCTTCCTGAATCCACTCTGCCTTGTTATTTAAAAAAAGTAGGCTCACCTGATGCGCCAGTTATATCCATTGCTTTGAGATTCCGACATTTGATGACTGTCAAGGTCATTCTCCCAGCAGTGGGCAGATAACAAAGGGAAAACATGATCTCACCCAAATCTATGCTTTCCTGAAACAGAAAAGCAAGTATTAGAAACCTGATCATACTGCCAAAATTCAGTTCAGATCATGCAAAACTATTGTATTTTTTTTTTTTTTAGCATGGAGAGAGGGCTTCTTTTGCAGCCTCAGATGCTTTTGAAGAGGTCACAGGTGATTTTCAAAAATTACTTCCATAAAGTACAGAAGGAGTAACAAAAAAAAAAGGTATTTTAGGGACTGGATCTTCAATTACTAATCTGAGAAATTAAATCAGAGACAAAATTTTCCAGATTCCTGGTATGCTTGTGTTGAATTCACACAAATGAAAAGGTGCTGAAAGTAGAATGTCAAGTTCTGCTCTAGAAAACACTCCTACTCCATCAACTCCAATAGAAACAAATCCGTTGGAATATTTAGATCATGCACATTTACTGGAATTTATGTAGAAGGTTCATTTCTGCAAATGCATGTATTTGTATGAAAAGCTAATCCTGTCTAAGTGCTTCAAAAAGAAGAATATGCTTGTAAAAGTTTCTCTCTTTACTGCTCTTACTGTGCTTTGAGAGGTTGTCCTGTTTTAGAGGAAAAGCAAAATAAAGGAGTAGCACCTACATCCTTCTTGGCTCAACACCAACTTTTTGGAGGATAATATACTCAGAAGGATGAATAGGGTCCATATGAACATTCATAATCCTCAGAGAAAGGTTCTATATTGAGACCATGTGCTATGCACTCATGCAATATGATGTTGCCATATAGTTTAAATGCTACAATTCTTGAGATGTGTGACCTAAGAGAGTTTCTACCAGTTCTTATTTTTTTCCTTTTCTCACAGTTATACATCCTAATATTGCAAGAAGTTTAGGTTTCGAGATGTTTGTTATGTCCTAAATTGTTCTGTTTTTAAATTTTAAATACACCTTTGCTACCTCCCCACCCCAAAAAATTGCATATTAAGAATTTATGAGTTTATAAGGGGCACAAAAGGAAGCCACCCTGTAAAGCAGCCACTCTCAAGCATGCTCATATGATCTCAAAGGACTTTTTTTTTTGACTAATACTACAAAGCTTATTTTTAACATCCCAGCTTCAATATTTTATCTGTCAAACCTAGAGTTACCCTGAGAGTACAAATTTTCTTGAGAGCTGCTGGATTTAGTGTACAGCTGTTCTAGCATGAGAAGGCAAGCATAATATATTTTTAAATGAAACATATTAAAATAATGATTACTGTGTAGATGACAAATATATTGTTTACAGTTATAAGACAACACTGGGCTTCTTGTTCACATTCTTCAGCTGCTTATGTGAAGAGTTTTATTGGCATCCTTTGGGCTATTACTCTGTCTAAATTGAAACAAGTACTTCACATCTTTCTTGAGTAAAGATGGATTTAATCACATGCTTCAGGGTTCAGTTTTTTGGGAGTTTTTTTTGTATTTTGTTTTGTTATTGGCTTTTTCCCCCTGCACTGCAGACTAGATTGAAGAATACAGTTTTGGAATATCTTTAAAGTCTCTGTTGCAGTGGTAATAAAATATTGACTTTTGTGTAGGTTGGTCAATTCACATGTTCAGTCATTTTGCTAGGATTTTCTTTTGACAATTACTAGTTTGATAAGAATGTGAACATGCACTGTGGGCAAGTTCCATGCTTGTCAGAATTCCAGATTTCTCAGAATTTCAAAATGGTTTAGCTCAGTCAGTCCACACAGGACAAATACAGCTATTTGACCTCTCCCTTCTTTTGCCACAAAGTGCAGAACTTTGCACTGCAGAGTAGATGACCAAACTCACTTTTCTATTTCAGAAAACACAAATAAAACTCGAACAAATGAAGGGTAATTCGTTCCACTCATTTGTTAAAGTGGCAAGCAGTCTCCTATATTTTACAGTTCTTGACATATCCAAACACTGTTTCAAGCACAGCTTCTGTTACTGGCATTACTTTCTGAATTCAGAGTCTGATGATTGTTTCTCATACCCATGTGTCAAACAGATATCACTCTTTTGTTTGAGAAGAAAATAGAGTTCCCTGAGTTTCAGTGCTTCAAAATTACCTAAGGTCTATGTTGAGAAAGGTGATGAAGATGGGTTGTATCATGAAACACCATGGGCAGCTCATAAAAAGACCTAATTTTTCCCTCTTCAGAGAGATGACTTGAGTAGGTGAATAGAGAAAAAATAATTTTTGAAGATGGGAGCATGAAGTTGAGTGCCCTATTATTTCTTTTTGAAGAGAAATTGGGTAGACACTCAAAGGTTTCTGTGAGCTCAGCTGATAAAGCGAAATACAGACGGGACTATGCTCTATGACTTAAATGCTTTAAAAGAAGCATTGTTCAAAATGCTTGCAAAACTCACTTGATTGTTACTCTAAAGTGCATTTTTGAGGAGCAGAGAAAAGCAGTTTCTGCTCTGAGTATCAGCCAAGAATGGTGGTCTTTCCTCATACAGAAGTGTAAATGTGCGAAGTTCTAAATGTTCCTTTGAAGAATTAGCATTAAAATTATATATTATAGTATCAGAGACTGGGTACTGGATAAAATGTCTGTGATATCTCCATTTCCACACACACACTTTTATTTTTAATTTGAGCACTAGAGGTTCACAAATTTGGACCTGAAAACACAGATTCAGACCTAGATAATAAACATAGTAACACTTTGATTTGGTTTTTTTAAAGCTTCTCATGACAGCTTCTTTGTTAATCACATTGATTATCACGAGTAACATTTTTAAATTCCCGGGATCCCTAAGCATTATTGATTTTAATTGATATTTAAATATAGGATTCAATTTACTTTAGAATCTCAGTGCTGTAGAAAATTCATATTTTTCTCACCTTGTAATACACTAGATAATTAAGTTGACACAAGTAATCTGACAGGAACCCTTCAGTACAAGCAAACCTGAAGAAACCAAGGCACAGATTGCCCTCAACAAGCACATCTGCATTACAGTGCACTTCAAACAAAACACAACTCAGAAGACACAATCCAGTGGCTGCCATT
This sequence comes from Erpornis zantholeuca, assembly GCA_013400515.1. Lineage (NCBI taxonomy): Eukaryota > Metazoa > Chordata > Aves > Passeriformes > Timaliidae > Erpornis > Erpornis zantholeuca. The sequence goes on along the minus strand of VZTN01026852.1, from coordinate 67,587 downwards.
TGTGCATATTTTTAAAATAGTCCTCAGATTGCCTTACATGGTTCATATATTTACTAAAAATTGCATGACTTAGATAACTCCCATGACACTTCATCTCTTTCATAGACCTATTTTGAGTTTTTCTTTTTCTTCTTGCACTAAGTTTGGATTTCAATTAACAGCTAGCTTTACAGGTGCTTGTAATGATTTCCTCCCACTGACTTCCAATAACAGGTACAGAAGAACCAGCACTGAGCACAGCTGCACTTATGCAAATGGAAGCATTTGTTGACACTTCATATTTTTTCTTCACTTATTTCCCTTCTGTATCCACAAGCCATCACTCAGTACTAAGGACCTGAAACCATGGCCAGCACTCAGCCAGCTCCAGTTACTTTCATAGCTCCCATTTTATCTCTATCCCATCCATTTTCTGGTACTGTGGGTCTGGAACAAAATAAAGCAAAGAAAACAATGATCTCACATGCACATACCAGTTATTCTGATGAACTTTGTGGGTTTTGAGCTACAGAATGCAGATTTTTTTAAAATAGCATAATTCTCATCCCACACTAGCAAGCACGTGAATGAATGTGCTAATATTTTTTTTCCATTAGTTCCATCAGGATGGATCCATTAGGATCTGTCCACATTCTCTGCTTTGTGGGCTCTTGGGAAATTAGTCCAGGAGTTGGCACAGTCAGAAATAAAAAGTTCCTTATTCTATTCTATTTGTTATCATACCCAATGGACAGCAGTGCTCCCATTTTCACACTTCTGCCTGTAAAAATAGCAGCATTTCTACAGAGGCTGGGCTCCCCACTCACAATATGGATAAAAGGGGAGGGATGTGAAGAGAAGTTTGGAGAACTTGTAGGGGAGCATCAATTAAACTGATTGAGTTGTTTGAACTGCTGTTGCTGGAAAAAGCTTTGCTGTCACTTGATCCAATTAATTTTCTCAGTTGTCTCCACTAAATTCAATAAAAGAGACAACTTTTAACTAGGAACTTACACAAGTTCACTGGGGAAAGTAGCTATAGATCCTTCCATGTTCAGGGTAGTTTCTCCTCACGTATCAACCCCCATAACCCTGGAACTGAACAGGAAAACTGTTTACTGACTATAGTGACAGTCTAATCCCTTTTGTAGTCTCCCTCCTCTATGCCAACATCTACTGGTTTCCTGTGATAGTAGGAGTAAAAATCTTATAGGGAGCTGATGTGTGAAAAAAGGTGTCATTTTTGAATCACAAGTGAATTTTTGACCATTTTTTCATTGATGTTTGTTTCTTCTTTTCCACTAGACTTTCGAGTTTTGAAATTCAAACAAAGCCTAAAATGAGCAACTTGCTTGGTATTCTTACATTGAACTACATAAATTCTACTGAAACTGGAAAATTGATGTGCTTTTATTGTTACTAGTGTGTAATTAATTTCCATGGTTAAAGTAACAATTATCTGCATAATTATTAGTGCAGTAGAAATTAGATTCCCTCCAAAACTTACTTGTTTCTACTTTATTGATCATTCAGATTATCATAAACCTCAGCAATAACTTCAGTTCTTAATCTCAATTTGAATATCTGGAACTCCTTTCCTGTTAATTGTAATTGTAATGCTGTTTTAAAGATTTTGTGTGAGAATAGCATAACAAAAATACTAAGGGCAACATGAATTTCTTTTGTACTTGTTCCCCAAACAAATGATTTGCAAATTTTGTTCTCAGTTTTCCTATATTTGAGCAAGCATCTCTAATAAATAATAATACTAATTTTCTAGCTACCTAAGAGGGTATTCGGGCATTTGCTTTTCCAGACTTTTAGCTGTTTGTACCTTTAGTAACACTGAAAACTGTTTTTCTATATAATATGCAAATTTAAAGAAAAATGTGTTGGCAGAAAGAGACCTTTGGATTACTTGAATATTGCAGGAAGATAATTCCCCCATAGGACAGATTTCTCTTTCTCTGTTTATATATAATATATATTTCTGCTTTCCCATAAAAGCTACTGACATAAAGCTTCAAGGATCAGGGACAAAATGAATGTTGGGAGTTGGATAGAAAAAGAAAAGAAACCTGTCCCCCCTGAAAGTTAGCTAAGAACATAGTAAGGTATTTCTGGTTTTGAGGTATAGGTCAAGAGTTAAAAAGATTGTTAGTAAAGAATAGAATGGAAATCTACCAGTCTGTTTTCTCATTTATGCATTTAGAATCTGATGGTATCCTTGCTATCACAGAAATTATCAAAAGTTCTGTGAGGCTCAAACTGGAGAGCTAATTCTACCATGTCTTGAGGGGATTTTCCTTTGGAAACCTTGTACCCACAGCTAATATTTATTTTTGTCTTCTGTTATTCTTTGCATATCAAACCCATGTCTCTCCTTCTTCTCAGCACCAGTTACTGATTGAGCTGTTGCCCTGGGAAATGAATCAATTAAGTTTGTGTTTGTTCCTGCCTCTGTGGAAGGCAGTATGGGAGCAGTGGAGCCTGTTGCTCTGTAATGACTGTGTCTTCTGCTTGTGGAGGGCTAATGCTTGTCTGAGCCCCACACCCTGATTGCTCCGGGTGAGAACTGCAGCTGATTGCAGCCCTGACTGCACAGGGAGGACTCCCTGAGGTTGCAGAACGCCCTCAGTGGCACCCTGGGAGCCTCCTGGGTGCTCCTTGTGCTGCTCCCTCTGTACAGAACCATCTGTCTGTGCACCAGGGCGTTGTTACATCTCGCCAGGCAGCAAGGAAGCCCATTCCTGCCTCAGAACAGCTGAGCACAGAGGCACTTCTGTGAAGTAACTGTGACATGAGAATGGACCAAAATGTGTAAGGCCTCCCATATAAAGATGCTTTTCTGAAGCTGCAGGGAATTGTCTGTGAAGAGACTGTTTGCAGTGAGAAATTCAGAGAGCACCCAGGGCACAGCAGGTCAGACAAACTATGTACCTTAGCAGAGCTTCCACAGTACTGTCTGGAAGTAGAGATACTAAAATCCCTAGAGGAAACCATGCCTTTCTTTCACCTAATATTTATAATTTTTAAGGTAGACCGAAAGCAGCAGTTTGCCCATAGCAAAATATTAAAATAATTTGTCATTTCAAATGAAAAGAAACATTAAATAACAGTGATAGAAACCTTCCCTGCCTTCAGTAACTGGACAGAAACCCACCCTTTCTCCATTGTTTTTCTAGTTATCAACCAGACATAAAGCAGTTCCAAACCTAAATGCAGGTCTCCAAAATGTTTCCTCTAAAGACTGATCCAGAGTATTCTCTCACCTGCTCAGCAGCAGCAGTGGTCACATGGATCCCTTTTATCAATGGCCCTGAGCAGAAATGACAAGTGCCAGCAATTCTTGGCTTAGAAGGGGCTGTTCCCATTACAGAGATGACAAATGTTCCTACACTGACAAGCCTTTAATCTTTCACACCTGTTTAAGATTCTGTTAGAGCTTTTAGGTGCATTTCCAGGAACATTCATGAGCCTAAGTGCATTCTGATGAAGATGGGCAACCATAGGGCTTAGCCCACTACAGTGCTGGTGATAAAACATTGCCTCACAGTGCAGCTCCTTGCAGACACAGGACCATCCTTAAAATTTGGCCTCAAGGTGTGACTACAAAAGACTTCTCTCTCAGCTCTCCACCACAATTTCCCTCCTCAGGGAAAGGTCTTATGCTCTTTCCACCCACAAAACAGGGGATATGGAGAAAACTAAGCAAAGATAACGCTCTGGGTGAAATACAGAGGCGGGCTTCATTCTTGTTTGATGAGGAAATCAGAAGAATCTCTTTCCATAACAGAGGCCAGCAGCCAGCAGAATTACCTGTGTGGTATCCTACTCTGGCAGTTGTTTGATATAAATGAACTGAGACTAACGTTACTGTCCTACTTATTTAAAAATACATATATTTAAGCACTTCTGTCTTTCCCAGTGATGCTATTCAATTATATTCCAATTGCTTTAGAAAGAGCAATCACACACCATGGACATCACATGAAGACTATGTCCTTACAAAAACTGCTTTTACATTCCACTTCACAAATGAGCAAACTGCAGCACTGAAAAGCCTGGTGTTGGGGAACTAAATAATCATCAAGTTCCATCTGTCTACATGAGATAATTCAAGAGGCTACAAGTACATGACAATTTGATGACTAAGATCCCCAAGAGACTACCACTGCTTGAAATGGAAATGGCTTTCCTCTAAATTCTGAGCATTAATTTTTTTTCCCCAGTTGCATAGTTTCCTATAATTGGTTACTCTAAAAGGCTTCATAGGATACCTTCAGAGAAAAAAAAAAATCTTTTGACAGTTACTTCCCATTATTTTAGGCAATGTCATTAGAGGAAGTTTCCAAAGCAGCTGATAATTTTTAAAAGTATTATAGGAAATTAATAAATGTTTACATTCAGAAGTTGTTGGATCACAGTGGACTTTTTGCCTAGAATATTTCCAATAAATTTCTTTTTTTCAAGTATGCAGTTTATTTTGCTAGCAACAAAACCTCAGAAATGTATGCAAAGATTACAAACTCTTGACAAAAACAGAAGCCTCATATTTTGATTAAACAATCCATTTGATATTATTTGTTTGCCTCTAATGTAATGAACTAATTTTCTCAAGTGTGTTGAGAGTTACAGTATTCCAATATACTGAACAACCTTCACAGGTGGTCCAAAGCAGCCTCTTGGTTTTTTCCTTTTTTTTTAACTAATCAGGTGAACAGAAGCAAATAATGGATTATTAATTGAAAATTCAATCACCCCATGGATAAGCAAAATTTGGGGATATATCCCATATCTAAAGGGATGCTTAGATCCCATATCTAAGGTGCTTTTTCTGCACTACTGATTTTGCACTAAATTTACCTTAATAATCTAACATTAAGAAATAGATATACTCTAGTGCTTACAAGAGGTACATGTTACATACAATAATATAAATGAAAAAATAAAGGTAAAAATCCAAACTACAAAATGTGAATAAATATCAGCATCTGAAAACAATAAGAATAAAAATGAGTGTGTGTGTATGTGTGTGTGTTTGGGCCAATACTGCACTTCCATAAAATAATTTCAAATGATTATTAGGAGCAAAGAAAGTGCATTAAAACTGTAGATTCACACAGAATCGTTTGGTTTACAGCCAAAAATATTCAGTGCAACCATCCAGCCTGATCTTTCCTAGACTGTATTTCCTTTACCAAATAAAAACTCTTTATGATTGTGCAAGCAAATATTTTCAAAGATTGTATTAGCTACTGACAAAGAGTTGTTGCATAACAAAGAATCTCCTGATCTCCTCTGGCAATTTCCTTCACAGGCAAAATGCAACAATCCATTTTCTTGGTAAATCTCTCCAGTACTCTTTAGGACTGCAGAGTTTTGTGTCATAAGAATAGATTCTTTTCACACAGGTAATAGGAATTGCTTTTACCCTCATTTTAACTTCTGAGTAGAAAATTTTTCTACTGGAAGAGACTATGGAAAAGACTGTGGAAGAGAGGTAAAAGATTCATAGCTGAGGAGAAGCTGCTTCCACTGTTTTTTTTTTGTTTTGGGCTAATTCTTTGATCTATAACTTCTATTATTTTCCACCATCTATCATTTAGCAAGAGCACGAGAAGACCACTGGGTGTAGGAATCACATCTGAACAAAGAGACGAGAAACTTCTCAGAAACATACAACAAAACAGAGCAAAGGTGAAAAAGAAAAAATCATGGGAGAAATATGCAGAATGGATCTGGGTTCGTGGGCTCTGCTGGGTCCCTTTTTCCACAGCCTTTCCTGTTCACTCAGCCTGCATGATTTTCAGACTCTTTACAAACACCAAAGCATACTTGTCTGGATTAGAATTATTTTCCACCAATTGCAGAACCAGCTGAATCTTTGTTTTTCAAGGCTTATCAAATTTCAGTTGACTCTGGCCAACATTAGTCATTTAACTGTTAGTTAGTGACTTTGGTAAACTTTAGATCTGGTGTTCAAGACTGTAAGTGCCCATTGATTTACATCTCACACAGTGTTTATTCCTGTGCAGGTTTGGTTCTCTCAACTTACAGTTTCTGAAATGCTAGAACTAGAAGCCTGTGTTAGTATTTCATAAAACAGCTTAAGTAAAACACAAGGCAGCACATTGCACATGGAATTACTGGACATCTTCTAGGAGGGTTTCATTTTTTTAGGGGAAAAAAAATTGTCAGTTTCTTACATAATTTTCTGAGAAAAGGGTAAGGCTTGTGAAAGCTGATGAGGTTTTCCAACAGTAGAAGGTATCACAATTTTATGTGCCAATTGTTGATGGTTTAAGTGGACACAACCTTTTCATACACATGCAGTGCTGTAAACTATACTGACTGAAAGGCTGAGAGCCAAAAGCCTCATACTTTCTCTTAAGCTTCACATGGATCAGAATATCAGCACAGTGAACTAGGCATTGTAACTGCATGCACTAACCTTTAGCGAGGAAGAAATGTGATCTAGGATCCAGTGCCAAGTTTAGCAATCTTTTTCACCCACATGTACATTACTATCTACCCCAAATGCATAATCTGGTATGGCATTTCAGTCTGCTCAAAACCAGTGATGAACAGTCCAGAGATTCTTATTTGCTGAAACCATTCTAGTTATCAGCTAAAAATCTCACAGACACACCTGCTGCAAGTGACCACTGAGCTTTCTTTAATATAAAAGCTAGAAGAAATTTTAAAAAATGGTTACTGGACTATTATTCCAAGACCTTAGACACAGATTCAATTTTAAGCTTGAGAACACAATACTTAAATGTATCTGAAATCTGCTCTTGATGGAACTAAGCACACACAGATTCAGATTTCTGGAGGTGTGCTGAAGACTGTTCAGAGCAGGTTAGTAAACCCAACGGTCGAAACAAATAGCTGCTGCTGTGAATTCACACTTGAAAACTGCCTCCATTATTCTACATTCCCCAGTATTTCTCCTTTCTCAGAAATCACAGTGCTCATGCTCCAATTGGCGAGGAGATACCAGTGCTCCTTGTAATCATGCAGACCTAGACCTGTCTGTCTAGAAGGTATGAGCATTGTGAAAGCATTTGGTGAAAAGGACATGGGAAGGTTCTGGATGTAGAGAAGGGATGGTGCAAAGCTTCTCTCACTTATTCCTTGAACTGGTCTATCCTCTGTTCATCCCTGCATGGAAATCTGGCCCATGCTGAACCCTGGGATGAGTCACACTGTTTGGATACACCCACAGAACAAGAAATGGGAAGGCTTCTCCATAAATAGCATGCTAGTTAAAAAGAAACTGAAACCAAATCCAAAACCAAAACAAACACCCTACACCTCACCGTTTTAACTGCTTTTTCTCCCCTCTTCAAATCCCAGCCAGGGAGGATGAGTTTGGAATTTGAGGTTAATAAAGCAATATCTGGAGACTGCTCTTCTATGGTAGCCTGTCATTCATCCTGTCATCTGTGCACAGACCTCCTTTTGTTGCATACAACAATAAACAAATTAATTTCTATTTCCTAATTCTACTTGCTTGTGTCTCTTGAGTTTTGCTAGCAACCAGCAGCAATGCAGATACAACTACTGGGGGCCCTAAGCACAGTGCAGCAGCAAAGAGGATTTTAGACTTCAAGCACTTTCAGCCTCTTTTCCTCCCCAAGATTTCTAACCTCTGAAAATTTCCTAACAAGAACAGGATAGGATGGGCTCATTTTCTTACTAGATGGTCATTTTGCAGGACAAGGAGTTTTACTAACAGGAAAGTGTTATTAGTTCTGGCTAAGCAGTGAATTTCATGTTGTAGCATTTAATTAATAAATGTAATTTATATACACACAGTGAGCCATAAAGATGACAGTATGCTCCCGGAAGATTTTTTAGTAATTAAATTTTATATCTTCCCAAGCATTATTCTCTGTGCTCAAANTTTTTTTTATTTTTAATTTTATTTCAGCCTCTGCTGATAAACAGGATACACTGCCAAAAACTACAAAAGAGAAATGAAAATGTCATGTTAATGCTTTTGGAACACATTACTTACTGTGGTGGCACAGTGGATGTCTTTCCATACATTGGCTTCCCTGGAGAGATCTGAGACTTCAAAAAGGTTATCAAGAATAACTTCCCCAATCATGTCATGTCTAGAAAATCTGTCAAAATCATAAACACTGAAATGCAATTTCCTGTTGCTGAGCTGATCATAGGCTACAGGAAACTGAAAGGTTTCATCAAAGACAGGATTTAATGTCTTTCTGTGAACTCGTGTCTGAAACTTCTTTTTCCTATCTGGAAGAAGATAAATCTTAACGTAGGGGTCGGATGTTCCTGTGAAGTCTTTAGCAGGCAGATCTAAGGCTTTGACAATTGTGACAGCCAGAAGTTCATTCTCATAATCATACCGGAGAGTGAAGTTAAGTTTTCCACATGTTTTCACATCTTCTTGTTGCCCATCAGAATCCACAGACTTCTGTTTGTAGAGTTCTGGTTTTATTCTCCCGATGCTGGTCGTCGTCTCTCCCCTCTGCAAAACTGGATCTGTCCCCATGTTAAAATCAACACTGGACACTTGCATCTGCCTTGGCAAGTGTCTCCTGAAGGAATTGTGCCTGTGAGTACAGACACACAGACACACAGACACACGAAACAAGCCATGGTTATCTCTGGGAAAAGACCATCACTCAATAGAAAATAAAAGAACAAATTAGCAAAGGGTCCTCTCTTGCAAATAATTAAAAAATCATCCTCTCCACACCCCTCTCAGTGTTTTTTAAATGTTAAACCATCCTTGAGCGGAAATTGTCATTCAGAATTAATTTCTTGGCCCAGGAGACATCCAGTGTCCTGGAAATAAATATATTTATAACTTTGCTTTCAGACTATGCAGCTGAAACTGAATTCATGTTCTTTCACAGGACAAGTTGACAGTTCCAACATTGCATGTTCTCACTGTGCTAGGGCCTGAGTAAAGTACAGTCAAATAGAAAAGAAAAAAACACTTGCAGAATTTTCATCAGTACTCCCTGGTTTTTGGAGGCATTCCATGGTGGTTTTCCAATTAAATATTTACCATCCTTCACATTGATGGCTGTGAAAGGCATCTGAAAGGGAAATGCAGAGCTGTGGCTGGAGGCTTTTAGCATAGTCCTTTGCCATCCTACGACATTTTATATGCACCTGCTCAGTATCTGCTACACCGAGGTACAGGTTGCCTTCTCCAAAAGCACTGGGCAGATTTTGTTCTGCCTGCAATGCATTTCAGAGTTTTGGTCAACATTCTTCTTCAATATTTTTTTTCCTTTTGTTCTCATGGTCTGATGTGCAGTGTATTGGAAAGCTGATTCCTGCACCACTAGCAATATGTTAAATTCCTTGTAATTATGAATACAATGTTGCATAAACATATGTATTTATGGGTTTATCTTGGAAAATTTCTGAATGGAAAGTTGTGCTGTTCCTACTCAGGGTGAAAGCAAACCCCTGGCATGCCATACAGCCCCACAGCAGTATAAAAACACTGGTCAAAAAACTTCCCATCCTTTATCAGCAGCATATGCCATTGTGACTACACTATCCAGTTTATTTTTTAGGCATTTTCACATTTCCTTGTACTTCCCTACCCCAACAATCTGTGCTGCAGCAGCTTACCACCTCCTCCTGTGAGCACACATAGTTGCCATTAAAGAACAATCTGATTGTCAGAATTTCCTCTGCTTTTTGCAATCAATTGCTTATTAATGCCACATGTAGCCTTGCTTTATTGTTTGGTTTCCCTGTGGTGTTGTGTTCTGAAAACAAGAGGTGTCACAGCTGCGTGTTTCTTTCTTTAAATCAGAAATGCAAATTGTCCATTTGAAAACAGCCAGGACTCATTTCATAGATACTATTTGTATTTTTGCTGTAAGTGAAGAGGTTGCAAAAGGCATGAAGCACAAAACTGCTGCAGTTCAGCTGAGCAGAGGTACAAGAGGGTAACCTGCAGCTATTAAATAATAGACAAGACATTTCCCTTTTCAGCTGTTTCAGTCCTGCTAGGTGCAGGGAGCAGTCTTAGCTCAACACAAGAGCAGGGGAGGGAGAGCTTCATAGCCTAGACTAGAAGTAACTTAAATAAATACAGGTGCGTGGATCTCAAATGTAGATGAACAACGCACCCCTCTTGTAACACACTTTGCCTTTCTTTCTTTACAGATAGACAAGTTGAAAGATTTTCTTCTCTCTTAAATGTTAAAACAGTCTGAATTCATACTGCATGATGTCCATGTTGGAATGGAGTGAGGAATGGAAAGGCCCTGACTGGTTAGAAAAGAAGAATATTGTCTTCAGGGAATTTCACAGCTGTTCTCGTGCCTTTGCCCCCCAAGAAGGGCAAACTCACAGGTGTGCCAAACACAGGGAAAGAGCTGAACTCCACCAAAATGTAATGCAATAAATGTCTGGGCAGGCAGCAGTTTAGGGACTATCTCTTTAGTATCTTGGACTCATAATGAGGTTATGAGTTACTTCTGTCAGCGCTAAGGAAACCTCTGCTCCTCACATCTGCAGCTGTACTACTGAGATGCCCAGATGATCACAGAATCATAGAATATTTTGAGTTGGAAAAGACCTTAAAGATCATCTAGTTCCAATCCCCCTGCCACGGGGGTATCGTGTTCAAACCTTGTTGTGCATAAGCAGTGGCTAAAACTGCCTTTGCAAGGGAAAGAGTGAAACTGATTTTATGACATCAGTTTGAGTGAAAACAGGTACATGATAAATTCTCTTTTCTTCAAACTCTCTTGCATTTGTGATGATCTGGGCTAATGCATGCAAAAGCAGTATATAAGACCCCAAATATATGATTTCTAAGGTACCAGCTTTCTTTTAAATTATCAGACTTTATGCACTTCAGATCCTCTACTGAACTGTTGTGAGATGTCACTAAGTAAAAGAATGCATCTGTATAGCTGTTCCCTGTGGGAATCAGCAGCACTTTGGCTCTAGTATGCCAAAGTCCTAATTACACGGTGCCTAGTATCTGTTCTGAGTCACAGCATTTCACCAAGACAGCTAATTGGTCTGTTAATTATTAAGATGTTTCATTGTTGTCATGGCAACATATTTATCTTCCTTTGTTCTGCAGTAACAAAGGGATTAATGGCTGTGATAATGAAGTACAAGGATGTCAGAAAACCAGGTTGTGAAAGTGTGGCAGAGCTACCAACATGTCAAACCCAGTTACTCCAACCTCTACTGACTCTTAGATGCAGCACTCCTATAGTGGACTGGTCTTCCATAACAGAACAAACGCACTTTGAGTGACAGCAAATATGTGTGCAAATCTAATATAAAACTGTGTTTTCATGGGCATCATGACAGTATGAAGCTGGTTTCTAACTCTGTAAGACTGCCACATCTGTGGCAAAAGGGTGGGATAGGATGTTGATTTATGATATAACTTGAGATTTAGGAGGGGTGACTCTGGTGTAGCTTTCCTAGATCAAATTAGACCAACCTTTTGGACCAAATCCAGAAAAGGGCATGATCACTGATGATATTTAGACAGAACAAAAGCTTCCCTCTTCTCCTTGCAAACACTAAAATCAACAGATAGGTTTGTTTTTCTTTAACCTTAACAAACCCAAGAACTTCACTTTTGCCTTCATGCATTTTGGGAACCGACTGGCTCAACATGTTTGTCTCCAGCTAATGCTAAGGATAAAAAAGCATGTCCTTGGAAAATACAGGTCAGTGTTTGAAGAATAGATTTTCATAGAAGCAATAAACTGTGTCGCAAAATATTTTCACAAAGTATGGGAAAGGGAGGTCCTCAATAACGCAGAGCAAAAATATTTGCAAATGACCACTGCTGCAGTCCTTCTGTAATGTCCTGGTTAACTGATATCAAAGACTAAAGTGCTTTTAACAAACAGGTCTTTTCATATTATCAGGGACTATGAAAATGATATCGTTCTTACTAAGCAGAAATGTATAATTTCCCCATACTAACATGTCTCTGTGTTAAATGTAAAGTCTAAAAAATGTTATCAGGCACATTTTATTGTTGTTCTGGTTGGCTTATTAAAATCTTTATACTTCAATTGCAATGACTTAATATGATTTCATTTGTATTATTAAGAGATATTGACTGCATGAATCCATCATAGAAGTGGTTACAACCCTTTAGTTTGCCCTGGCTGAGGTGAGATCAGTGCATAGGAGACAATCCAGACAGCAAGCATTTCTCTTAGATCCTTTGTCAATGGAATGCATTTAGGAGATGGTGCATCTGAGTCCCTCAGAACTCCTGAGGACAGCAAAACTGTGCTGCATTGGAGATGGTGCAAGAGAGGCTGTGATACCCCTGCACCTGCCATTGGCTCCTCTTTATTTAGAGGTCCCAGTTAAGGACACCAGAGTCAGGTTTCAGTCATTTTGCTGGTACACAGTTGCCAGCTGGGGTTAACACACGATAAGGAATAATTCAGAAAGCTGGTCTAAAGGTCCAGCCTTCTTCTTTTGCATTGTACTCTTGGCAGCAACAATTAGTATGGGCTGTTAAGTTAGGACTCCCTTAAAGCAGGCAGAGGTATAGATAAAATGCATTTACAAACACAAGGAATAAATACCATTTCGGGGTAAGTTTTAAGACAAATGTCATACTAAACATGTTTTGTAAAAGGATGCAGAATTTTTCACCAAACTCTAAAAGGTGAGATTTCCAAACACCCTGCTACTGGTTGGCTGTGGTGGGACAATCAGTGTTAGTCAAAGCAAAGGACTGTTCCTTTCAGAGGAGATTTAACCCTGAAAATCTTGAGAAGATAAGAAACCCTTACAAGGCTTTCAACATATGCAGAAAGAGTAGTATTAATAGGAGGTTTTACTTTTGTAAAACTGTTTTTGGCTAAACAGATATTTTAAATGCATTTAGATTACAGTCCAAATCACTCTAGAGGTCTGTGAGAATATTTTCACTGCCTGAAGTAGATCTGGAGCATATCTCTGGAACTTCTTTCTTCCCCTATAGTACCACTGGGGCTATTCAAGTCCATTTGCCAGCCAGCTATTTTTTCGGTTCAGGAGGTCAGACCGTCTGAACACTTGGTTTTGATGGATAAAACTCTTTCAGTTAATATCCTTTTAGGTAGTATTGTGCTGGGTAATGGGATGGTCATGTTAAACTGTACCAATTTTTGTTCCTCTGTGTTTAGTGTAACAATTACAAGTTCAGAATTATCATCTGAGTGTTGTGGAAATGTTCCTCGGTGTGGTTTGGATACTTTGCTCCTGCTCTGAGCAGATGGATACAGTAGCAGGAGCCAGGCATAGCCAGGGTAATGTGGCTTCAAGCCAGCTGGATAGTCCCATAATTCAGGAGATGCTTCGGCTGCTAAAGTCAGTCAGACCTCCTCTGGCTGGAGTGCTCTCATTTTGGGAGCCTCCTGTGGCTTCCTGTTGGCTGTTCCATGAGGCTGGAGTAGCTGACAAAAAGCACTTTAGCACTCGCCGCCACAACAAGAGCACTGAGCTGGCAAAACATTGTCTGTAGGGCTCCCAGCAGGCCAGCAAAGGATGTGCCCACTCAGAGTAAAGCATGTGTCTTCTCCTCCTTGTGCCTCTAATTATTGTTGTAAATGTGACCCTTTTTTTGGTTGGTTGGTTTGGTTTTGTGTGGGGTTGGGTTTTTGTTTTGTGGGGGGTGGGTATTTGGTTTTGGGATTTTTGTTTGTTTGTTTTTGTTTGTTTGTTTTTTGGTAGCATGTGTTTTCTTAGCAAATGGCATTTTAAGAAAAAAGCTACTTCCTACACAGCATCTGTACTGTAACTTATGGCATTACACAATACTTCTTAGCCTTAATTTTCCCACTCTTTTCTTATAAAACACTCCCCGTTTTAATGTAGGATTTGAGCTTTGCAGTTCATTGCTTGTTTCCATGCATTCCGTTTGCTGACAGTATTTGAAGAAAATCCCATTTGAATCTATAGGTCCTGGTACATCTTCACTACTTTTCAACATAAAGTGGTGCCTAATGCAAAATTAAAGTTTGTGTCCTCCACTTTAATGAAAAAGAAACCACTAAGGAATGCTGCATGCTTGTCATTTATTCATAGACCTCTATGGAGTCTGTACAGCTTTAAGATCAGTCCATAAGGATCTGTATTTTTAGACTGGAATTTTAATTCCCTCATAATCACCAAATCATGTCTTAAGGAAATGTGCCACAAACAATGAATCTATCATTTATTTGGTTGAGAGGGAAATTTTCATCTGCATAAACAACTGATATATCTATAAAAAACATCTCTATGAAAATCTAGACTTGCAGTTCTTTAAATTACAACACTCAAATATGTTTTCCTATAGTCAAAACCTAAAAAGGAATTCCTTAAAGTAGCAACATGTATCTTTACAAAGTAGTAGAAGATCTAGATTTCACTTTCATATGTTAAAATGATTATGTAACCAAAGGTACTATAAAGGTTTCAGAATATTCTGTCCAAAAAACAATGTGGCTACACCTTCACATGACTGATGTTTCACCCTTAACTGCTAAGAAACCTGTGAATAATCCAGGATTCTGGAAATTTTCAGCAGAACATTCCTGCTCTACCTGTTCCCGGGAAAGGTGCCACAAGTGTGAGTACCTCTGCCTTACCTTGACGAGGATGTGGGCTCGGTGATCTGCCTCTGCATTCGAGCATGTCTGATCAGGTGCTCCTTCAGCGCGTTCTGGACCTCTGCTGGTATATCAGGTGAAGTGTGGCTGATTTTCAGGGCAGCTTCAAGTACCTTGGTTGTAGCTTTCCCATTTTCTTTAACTTCCTTTTTCTCACTGCTCTCCAAAACCTCCGTAGGAGCGCTGGAGTTGCTCTGTGGGACATTGCTAGCACTGGAGGTGAGGGGTTTGCTCCTCCAGCAGGGCCAACACAGCTTCCAAAAGACAAAAAGTGAGACCACCAGCAAGGCAAGCCCACAGAAGCTGACGACGACTGCTAAGAGACTGACTGAAACATCTGCAAGGAATTAGAAACAAAAATCATCATGACAGACAAACATGCAGAGAAAAAACACAATTAAAAATTACACAGGCAAGGCAATAGAAGCATTTTTATCATTATTTTTGTGTAGAGCTTTAAAGTACTATTTAAACTTGTTGAGTTTTTTTCTTTTTCTATTTTTGATATCTAAGCCTGTACCTTTAAGATGTTGTTATTTTCTAATATCTGCTTCACAAACACTCTCTTAGTTCTTCAGGCCAAGGGCCAGCAGGTGTTCCCAAAATCCCTGCCATTATTGGATAAGGACTTTGAGATCAGTAGGTGAAAGAAATATTGACCTACTTTGCTGAAGCAAAGTTAGTATAATCAAACAACCAATATCCTCACAGAGATCTAAAGCAAAAGAGATGAGAATACTGTTCCCAAATCTAGATTTCCAAGTTTGATAACAAGCACCCGTATAGATAACGTTTAGCTTATGGGTAACGTACACATCTCTTTGCTTACTGACTTCAGGTAGAGGACATACAGCTCCTGAAAA
The DNA here is from genome assembly GCA_013400515.1 of Erpornis zantholeuca. Taxonomy (NCBI): domain Eukaryota; kingdom Metazoa; phylum Chordata; class Aves; order Passeriformes; family Timaliidae; genus Erpornis; species Erpornis zantholeuca. Next base: position 52,103 of record VZTN01026852.1, on the reverse strand, counting down.
CATCAACAACTTTAACTGCAGTGAGAGGTTGTTGATACTTAATTCTTTAGAACATCAAGAACACCTCTTTACGAAAAAGTTAAGCCACAGTCAACATTTTCTATCAGATCAGATCTAAACTCCTGGGCTGATGCACAGATTTCTTCAGGATTTGCCAGACTTCTGACTCTGTGTGCCAACTGCTTCAGAAACATTTTAAAACCTAACACTTAGGCATAAATAAGAACAAGATAAAGTCTGTCATAAATTAGAAATTTCTGTGGTTAAATCATCAGCTCTGGACCAAGACTGTGTCAGACCAAGATAGCACAGATATATCAGTATCTAAAATTCTGCTGTGAAAATGCAGCTGGCTTCAGAGGACACTGATGCCAGGATGACTTTTTGCCTTTTCTTTTATACCCCTCTTATATACCCTTTTATATAGTTTTATATATTATGTATTCTTAGTGCTTTTAGCCCACATACTTGTAATTTTCCAAGTCTGATACCTTAGCTGAGACCCACTGCTCTGTTAAAGCAGAAGACCAAACATCCTGGAAGCCTCAGACACCAAGGTCCTCTCCAGAACACATTCTGTAAACTAAGATAGGCCCATCCAGGGGGAAGGTTCCTCAGAACAAGAGGTTCACTCGAGCCTCTCATTGGGGAATCTTTGACAGATATGCTAATTTGCAAGGCCTATAATTGTGTGCATTTTGGTGTGTGGGGTGGTGTGTACATTTTCAGGGCATTCCACCTGGACAAAGCGCTGCACCCAAGGATCCTTAAACAAATACTGAAGTAAAAACCCCTTTCCCCATAAACTGTGTTTTGGCTTTAATTTTAAGACCAGGGAAAGGCAACAACACAGTGAAATGCCCTGAGCTGTACAGAGATCATGATGTACATTGAACTACCCCTGCTGCCCTGTATTTGACTTTTACTGCCAAAACTGCTTAGCACATCCAATAGCCTGGCCAAAGACAGAAGATAGGAGAACAGACTTCATACCAACAAAATTCTGTGGACACAGTTGTATTTTAGGAGATGGTGGATCACCAGGACTGCCAGTTGAGCCTTAATTAGGAGTTTTATTCTATGTGGCATGGTTCTATTTCATTTTTCCAGTATCCTGCAACATTATAACTAAGAAATCCCTTTCCTTTTCCAAAGAGACTCTTATATACCTTAAAATTATTCATGAAACCCTTCTTAAATGTCCCTCAAGTAATGGCTGCTGCTGTTTGTTAAAAGTTTTGACAGTTTAACAGCTAATACTTTGTATCCATAACTCCAGGCTACTAAACTGAATCATTGGAAAAGTGCAGAGTTTGAGCATATTTTTATAGATTTTCACATGAGGAGAAAGGTATGGATTAGCTCCATGAAACAGTATGTACCTCACCAGCCCTTATGAGAATGAAGATAGAAAGATGAAGCAGGATGATGAGGATGGAAAGCTGAAGATGAAAAAGTGGGGCTGTTTTCTTTATCAGTATATAATATCCAGGCGCAGTTCTCAGTAACACACACTGAACTTACAGACCCCTCATCATGAAAATGCATGAGAAAAGCAAAAACGTATGGAAAATGTTGTAGTCTTGAGATTTGATAATACAGTTCTGTTCAACCTTACATCGAGTACATCCTGGCCAGTGTCATGGGCAAATTGGCAGACGTGCTTCTGGATTTAAGGAGTTTGGCATGAGCTGCTGTGCTGCCCTGAACAAAAGTATGTCTCCTTGGCCAATTCCTGACAGACCTGAGAAAGGTGTCTTCCTTTTCTATTTATAGGTAAATGTCAAATTGTAGCCCTTGAAACAAGCATGTCAGGTTTTGAGACATTTGTATGGCAAATTTTGGATTGAAGATGCCTCCACAATATGAATGGGTGCATAGTTATATCTAATAATAATGTAACAAAAGAGGAAAATTGTACTTTTACTAATGATTTTTCTAGATGCATAATCCCCAGCAGGGATTATTAGGCTTGTTGTTTTAATCTATTATTTACCCAAATATCCTTCCTTGCCCACTGGTTTTTGCTTGGCTTGTGCCTGCTCTGCAGCAGACTGTCCTGCCTTGACAAAGGAAGACATTGAGAAATGCTGTTTCCAGCTTCTTTCAATGGTTAGTCACTGCTGCAAATTCGTATTTCTGTAGTTATAATTTACAGTCATTGCTTCTTTCATGTTTTTGTATGAGGGACTAAAAGATAAGCTATGCTTCATAAGACACCCTATACGAAATGCAAATAAAATAAATAAACTGTGCCAGGAAACAAACCCAGGACTCAAAACTCAATTGCCTTTACCTCTCTCTGGAATGGTTTTAAACTGGGCTAGCTCATACCCTCCCAGTCAATTCCTAGCCATGGATCAGGAATTAGAATAGGACAATGATTATTCTTAGTGGGTCGTTTGGATGTGGCCCCTCTGTCTGAGCAGATGACAGACATTAATAGCAAGGAGGGAGGCTCCTGCATGACCTCAGTGCCAGGGAGTGCCCTGTAGTGTGTTGATTGACAGATGCCAGAGGCTCATCAAAGCTGCTCTACCACTCTCCTCCTCAGATGGACAGGGGAAAAAATATAATGAAAAAGCTTGTGAGTCAAGATAAGGACAGGGAGAGATCACTCAGCAATTACTGTCATGGGCAAAACAGACTCGACTTGGGGAAATAAATTTATCAGCAAATCAGAGCAGGATGGTGATAAATAAAACCAAATCATAAAACACATTTCCCCACTCCTCCATTCTTCTGGGGCTCAGCTTCATTCTTGATTTCTCTACCTCCCCCCTCCTCCAGCAGCACAGGGGGTGGGCAATGAGGCTGCATCAGCTCATCTCACATTGTCTCTACTGCTTCGTCCTCTTCAGGGCAGGGCTCCTCACACTGCTCCTATCCTCCACTGTGTGGTCCCTCCCAAACTAGGAATCCTGCACAAACTCCAGCGTGAGTCCTCCTCCTGCTCCAGTGTGTGTCCCTTCCACAGGGCACAGAACTTTGGGAGTAGACTCCTCCAGCACAATCTTGCCACGGGGTCATGAGCCCTCCCTGCAACCTTCTCCAGTGAGGGGTCCTCTCTCTTTCCACTGGTCCACAGATCCTGCTAGGAACCTTCTACAAGTCTCCTTTGGGAATTCACCTGCTTTGGCACTGGGATACTGCATGGGTGGCAGCAGTGAAGACCTGTAGTAGGAGGCAACTCTGGCACCTGGAGCTCCTCTTCCTCCTCCTTCTTTACTGACCTCAGTGTTGCAGAGTGGTTCCTCACATATTGGGATTCCCCTCTGATGCCTTAGGTTTTAACTTTTATATTTTTCAAATCCTATACTGCTAGTGGAACTCTCAAGTTTCCTGGAGCTTGTTAAGTGCTGTTCTCTCATGCTCTCACAGACACAACAAAGCCTCTCCAGCTTGCTCTCCAAGGACACCCAGACTGTCCTAGGCCCAAGAACTGTAAACCTTCATCTTGGGGAGAGGGGGAAAGCTTGGGGAAGTGGGACTATCCATCCTTGCCTGGGCTCTGCTTGGTGAATTGATGCTGATATCAAAGTGTGAAGGACTCATGACCTGTTGTCCATGTTGGGATGCACTGAGGCAGGAGCCTCTGGAGCCCAGAGTGTACCTCTGAAGGCCTTTCCAATAAATCCCTCCTTTATTCCTTTATTGCTGTCTAGTCTCTGTGTCTAGGTAGCCATTTAAGACATCACTCCAGTGCTGATGCACAGTGGATTTTTTCTCCCTTATTAAAAATGTTTTCCTGCTCCCGCTGTGCCTGGTGGGCTCGGCCTAGGCCAGGGTGGGTCCAATCTGGAGCCAGATGGCCTTGGCTCTGTTGGACATGGGGAAACTTCCAGCAGCTCCTCACAGAAACCCCACCAAAGCCCCTCCTGCTACCAAAACCTGGCCAGGCAAACCCAGTGTGCAGTCAAAAGTGAATTTAGTATATTCATACAGAGGTATGCCTCACTGAAGGACTGGTTTTGATAGATTGAACCAGATGAATTCTCAGGCAACCTGGCCAAATTTTTTGCTGTTCTCAAAGACTGATGAAAAGTAGAACTCTTGAAAATGTTGATGGTCTACCAGAAATAAATAAATAAATAAATAAAAAGAAGATTAAAAAAGAGAGAAGAACAAAAATAAATTCAATTTTAGGGGACTTACAATATTTCCAGCTCAGTTTAGGGATGGTTGGCATAATTATGTTATATTTTGAGAGGAAGAGTTTTAGAACTGAAAATTGTAGGGTTTTTTCATTTGGAAAATGTTGAAGGAGGATGTTTTAACAACTTTGAAACTGCTGGAAATGTTTCAAAACCAGAAATATGAAAATTGATCCCTTCCAGCAGAGCTTCAATTTGATGAATAGATACTATCAGCTTAAAAACATTGCATGAAAGCATTTCTAGCCAATTCTAATTTAAGTTTTTCACTGCAAGACATTTTTCAAGCCTTCAAATAACTTGTTGTCTCCTTTTAACACCTACTCCTGTACTTCAACTTTCTCTGAGCTGTTTTCTGTATTTCCATTAAACTACTTCAAAGTTGAAAAAGCTCCTGAAATCTTTACAGAAAATATATGTTTTATATTCATAAAATAATCTCATGAAACATCTAAAGTCTCAAGAGCAGAGATAAGGAACTAATTCTACAAACAGTTTTAGTCCCAATTTTTGCTATTTTGTTAATGAATTGAACAACCTCACATATTGAATTTCATAATGCAACAAATACATGAAATATTTGAATTTCAAAAAATTGACAAAAAGTAGTTCATTGTAAAAAAAAATATTTAGTTACTTTTATTGCCACAATTGCTAAAAAGCAATTAGTATGCCGTGAAAATTGACATAAAAAGCATGTTGTTTCATGTCCTTCCTTTTGTCAGTCACTCAATGGAACAATTATAAGAGATTTGTTGTTATGTAAAGACTGAAATCACCCTTTGTGTGTTAGGCTGGATATGTCTCTTATATTAACCTTTTATAGGAAGTTTGGTTAAAGAATGTAAAACATTGAGAGACAGTTCTGCAGACTTCTTCACATCCCTGCCAAGTAAACATGGTTGGGAAATAAATGGGTACTGAAGAACCGAGTTGTCATCAGATCAGGGCTGCACTTACATACATAAGTATTATTTAATGATATAGAACTGGTGAGAAATTGAAAGACTGCCTAAGTTTTTAGGGGCAGAAGGAGAAACCGTCACTCTGCTGGGACAGTACTGGCTGTCAGCACTGTGAACAATGTTCTCACTGGTCTCTGGTCCAAAAGAAAACAAAAGCAATCTTGAACCAGAAGCAGTTTGACAAATCTTTCTGAGCTGGTAATTGCAGCTCATCTGCAATTGTTTAGATTTGTGTAGAACAGGACATCCTTCTGAATACTCAGAAATGTTACAGAGTTATGCATTTCCCATTCTTGTTCTCATGCTTGGTATACTCAGGAAAGTGAAGATCTTTTTTCTTGTGCCATCCCTTTCTGGTCAGTGGGAGATCTTCCAGTGACTTCAATGGAGTTACCACTTCACTCCTGGTGAACTCCTGTCCTTGATGTCATATTCCTGGTCTTGATAAAGTTTAATAACTGAAAGCATCCTGTTTTATATGGTTTTAGCGTGGTTTTATATTTAAAGCATGGTTTTATATTTAAAACTACTCTTTCAAGATACGAAATTTTTGACAATTTCGTATTTCTCATTTAAGAAAGTCATGTCTATTGAGAAGCCTCAAAACCTCTCTGAATTGTTATCAATATCCTCCAATACATTTCTCCCATACAATTCTCCTTGATAGCCAGTTTTTGTATCAGGCAAGTACTTCAGAAACATCCCCACATGCTGTCTATTTTTTTCCTTTCTGGATGCTAGGTAATGTCTTGATCAATGGTTTCTGTATTATGGCTTCCAAAAATTTTTTGTTCAAAACCTGCCTCAGAGAAGTTCTGCCCATGAATCAATTTGCAAACATGCACACTGGCAGACTTCCACTTCAAAAGCAAATTAAGGTCACTTACATTTTAGACAGCATATGCCTCTTGAGGCTGAACTTTGGAAAAACATACTCCACGAACCCATGATCTTGACTGGAGACAGAAGCACGCCATAGTGCTGTGATGCAGATGCCCAGGTGTATGAGGGTCAGGCACATCAGATGTGAACCACACTAAAGAGAATGAATTCTTGCTAGAAAAGGAGCAGGAGTGAAAGGAACACTTGGGGGAAGGGGGGATTCTAGTCTCTTGACACATTTCTTTGTCCACATCTGATCTGGGTTCTCTTAAATATTTAAAGCACAATGTCTGTAACCTGTCTTCAGACATATTTTTCTTTAACTTTGAATTTGTTTTCTTGTTCTTCAAGCCATAAGGAACTTCACCCTTTCCATAATAAAGCAAGTCTCCTGTGTGTAATACCAGGAGTGGGCTCAATCAGACGAATTAATATCTCTGATTTTCCAGGATTTGAAGGGAAGCAGGGCCCTCATAAATTATAAAAGGTCTAGGGACAATAAATCTCTCCTATCCCCATGTAGATGAACTTGTTGATCCAACCCATCATTTCTGCTGTTTGGTTTCCCTTGGGGGAATTTTAAGCACATAAAAAGTCGCTGGTATTAACTTTTACTCTGCATTAGCAGATCTTCCGCAATTACCTCTGTCTAATCCAAATCCCTTCAGCTGGGGACATGATGCTCTAACATGCCTCAGAAAGTGGCAGGTGCAGAGTCTTGTATTTTCTCTCTTAATGTGAACCTGTCAAAACACCTGATTTGAATATCAAAAGGCAAAAAATGCCTTTCACTTAAAAGTGTGGGTATGACCTCCTCTCCAGTTCTCATGGAGCAGCATCCTTTGAAGATCTTCCTCAAACCTTTACTCTGGCCCTATTGTGAATGTGTTCCCTCCCTGTTAATTCATTCTGGTGTCTGAATTTGCCCCACACAGCCACCACCCTCTTCTGCCTGGTAGATCAATTCTTAAAGCCAGCAGAGCTCTATAGTAGCTTGTTTCCTAATAGGAAGGGAACCAAATGAAGTCAGGTATCACTGTGATTTACTACATGATCACAGCACACAGAATTATTAATCTCTTGTCAAAATCAATTTATCTAAGTTATATTAGAGATGACGGCTCTCACTTTTGCCTGGCTGGGTCATGTTTTATTTGCCTGCAGTGTAGGAAGAAAAAGATGTTGCACATTGTCCTCTCAGCTGTAACACACCACATGTAAATTATTGGTCTTCACTTCCAAGGCTTTTTCTGGCCAACATGCTTTTCTGCTTGTAGACTCTCACTTAATCTCAACAGGAGGGACTCTCTGCTTGACCCACACCTGCCCATTGAGCTTTCCATTAAAGAAAAAAGCCCCAGCCTTAGGCTTGGTCCCATGCAGTTCTCACACTTGTGAGGATGTCTCTGTTTCTAGAAGAAGCCCTTATTATCCTCTTTCAGATGAGACAAGGAAATGAAAACACATCATAAGGTCACTGGACTGCTGCTCACCATAAGCCTACCATAAGATGTAAGGAGGTTCATGCAGCTCAAGTGTCATCTTTGAATTGTCGTGGTTATGTTTATTCTTATCCAGCATTATATAACAAACATCTCACACAGATGACAGGACCCAGGAAAACACTATATCTCTTCATCATCTTTACAGATTTGTCCTCCAGATGGTATAAATCTTTCTGTATTTTTCCCCTCTATGTCTTTATGAAACGTGTATAGAGGAAGAATCTTTTGTAAACCTCTTGTTTTTACTGTGTATTGCTGCTGTCTGCATGTTGTGACTGCTTTCACATTTGCTGTAAATAAGTCTGGTCTCAGTGGTACGTTTACCCCTCTGGTTTGCCTTTGCACTGCTAAATTAGATGCATTTCTGGGTTTCACATCTTTTTGACACTGATTTTGTAAGTGATGTTTTTTGGTAACCCTGCACTTTTTTCCCACCAAGCCTTATTTCTCTGGTAGCAACTTTGATCTAGCCAGGTGATGAACTGTATGGTAAATAATTTAGTTGGTCTGTTAACTGTTAAAATGTTTATTATTTGATTTTCTCTCATTTCCCTTTAGCAGAGATACTCAGTTTCATTTCTCTGTAACAGAACATTCACTTGTTTCATGCAACAGTTACTTTATCATGAAGAAAAATGTCCCTTTCTTGTATGACAGTCCTACACTGATTGCAGTAGCCTTCACAATTGTTCAAGCTGTTTCTTGTCCCCTTCAGGCTTACTTTGGCACAGTTGAGGAGAAGCTGCAAGCATTCTGTGGGGTAAATCTGTTCTCCCCTCTACCCAAAATATATCCAGGCAGTGTAAGTGTAACCACAGCTTACGCTATTTGTGGATGTGGATGTGTGTGCACTTTATGCATGAGCACAGGAGTGTTCAGAGGAACCAGGACTAAATGTAAACTATTAGCTTCCATCCAGCAGGTTGAGAGCTGTCAGGGAAGCTTCTGACAGCCAACAGGAGGCTCATGCCAGCTACAGCAAGAGGACACAAGACATTGCTCTTTGTGGAAGAGTGAGCCCATATTACAGACTGGCCATGTGCAGGATGCTCCAGTGTGTTCTTGCTCCCTCTGTACTTCTACAGCACACTGTCAGTCAGGGGTAGGGTTAAAAACTTGGTAGGTTAAACTGTTGTGTTAAAAAAGTAATTTGTGAGTAGAATATTTAGATTAATAACAAATGGTCCCCATGGAAGCTGATACTCTTTGCATGGTCAACTTTCAAAAAAAACAGTTGTCTGACAAGCAAAGGAGCAAGAGTGAACATTGCTCTCAAGATATTCTCTACCCACTCTAGTGGGCTAAAATATGCCCTCCTGCCAGGGAAGCAGCTGGGTTTCCAGCTCTGTAATAAACATTGGTCACCCATGGGAACTGATAATGAGAGAGGAAAGTTTTGCATGACCAGCAGGCTTAAAAAAAGGCAAGGACAGCACAAAGTACCCACCATTTGCAGAGAACATAAGATGAATTTTAAATATGTGTCCCTAGAGCAGAATGTCCAAACTCCTCTCATTATGCTGTATGCAATTGGCTTAATCTTCAGAAATGCTCACAACTGGGACCTTTGATGTGCTTGGTTCCAGTGAAAATGAGGAGGGATGCTTAGATGGAAGAAATTAATTACAGTCTTTTATTAATGAGATAATCTGAGCCAAAATACTGGTATAACCACACTGCACAAATGAGTTTGGGACAGTTATAGAAAATTAATAATTTACTAAGTTTAGAGATAAATTTTATTTTGTGAAATCCTGTACACCCAGCTCCCATTTATATTCCACCTGAACTCCTATAATTGACATCTTCACTATTTTTCCCAAATGTACAGGAGGTGTAAAATAAAAACAAAACAGCTGCACATCTAATTGAACATTTTGCCAAATGTGCTATAACTTTCAGAAGAAAGCTCACAGTTATCTAATCATCCAAAGGTACCATAAATGTAAACAGCTTCCTAATTTTTCACTTGAGCATTCCCCTGAGATGAGTGAATTAATAGTTCTTGTAATTACTGGGGCAGAAAATATAACAACAGATGTCTATATTCACTTGTCTAAAGTTCTTAGAAATTTACAAAATTATCTGTCTCATGAAGATCATTTGCTATGAGTTCTGTAGATTGATTATTCATCACACTAAATATGGTTACCCCTTCTTGACCCAAGTAGTGAGCAGTAATTGAGGGTCCTAAGTAGTTGGTGCTGACACTGAGAGGAAAAAATTCTTGAATAATCAGTCATTTCTTTGATCTAATCCTGTCTGTCCCCTCATTGGCAGGAAACCTGAATATCTCTTCTTTCTCCTTTGTTGCTTCATTTTATTTTACTCTGCCTTCCCAGAGCCATACTTACCATTTTTTGTTCTGTCTCCAGCTTTCTCTTCTTTTTGTTTGTTTGTGTTATCTTTTTTATGCTTCTTTCTTCTATCTAGATATCTACATCAAAAAAAATCACTGCCCAGACTCTCTGCTTCCCTCTGAAGCTTCTTGTGTCATGGGGTCAATATTCTCTCATATTTTGCTTTGAGCCTGTGATTGGGTGATGCATCTTCTGCCACAAGTATCTGATTCTTCTGGGAAGCTTGGCTGCTTTTCATGGTCTAGCTGAACAGAAATCTATCATCCCACTCACTAACATAACCATATCAATGCAGTTCTAGTGACATTTCACAGTGTTTTCCACTTCCAGAATATATTTTTATTCTTGTATTAAATAGAAATGGTCTGCTTTTTACCCCTCAAAAAATGGGTTTTTACTATCCCCCATACTTTTTACTGCTTTCCTTTTTAGTTCTACTCTTCTACTTCCTGAAAGGTTGCATGCACCATTCTTTCCTTTCCAAATATGTCTTCTCATGTTTTACAGAATCGCAGAATATTCTGAGTTGAAGGGACCCACAAGGATCATCTAGTCCAACTCCTGGCCCTGCAGAGGACCATCCCCAAGAATCGAGCCATGTGCCTGAGAGCATTGTCCAAATGCTTCTTGAGCTCTCTCAGGCTTTGTACTGCTTAGACTTCTTTCCTTTAGTGACCTCTCATTAGTGATTTTTGCCTATGCTACCGTTGTGACAGTTTTAGGTATCTTTTTGAGATGAGGAAAACTGAATGAACTTAATATTTCTACCTCTAATGAAGAGGATCTAGGATTGTTCAGTGCTATGGACAACATTAGCTTTATCCATAGAGATGACAAGGAACTCTATGTCCATTTGAAGAGAAGATATGGCATGGCTCCCCTTTCGGTGACACCATTTCTCTCAACCTAAAACGTGTTTATAATCTTTCTATTCATAAACTTGATGCAAGTTATGTTTATATCTTGTCTACACAAGTGTTTACATATTAAAATATTGTCCATTAGTAACAATGACAGTGTGTCTGTTCCTCCTCTGGAGACAGGGTATTAATATATATTCATTAGCAGTGTTATTAATGAGACAATGCTTGATATGCTGTGCATCTCAATAAAGTTGACACCCATCATCTAATACTGGTTTCCTTCTAAGGAGGAAAAAGTGATATTCAGGAATTCAGCTGAAATGTGGAACCCAGGGTTCCAGCTCCTGGTCTGTTAACTATACTTTTTTCCCCAACCCAACAACTGTAAGGTAGTTAGGGTTTACAAATGGAAACCCAAGAAGATTGTTGACTTTCAAGATATGTTTAAAAAGAAGCTCCTCTTATTATGCACAATGCAATATTGAACCAAGTGTTGAAGATTCACATTTTCTAAACAGCAGATCTTGGTTTACCATGTGGAATGTGTTGTGTCCTTCATATCCCACTTGTTCATACACCAACTGTGCAGAGCCCAGTTTTCCAGGCTCCATAGGGTAATGCTATTTTCATTCAACCTTCTACCATTCAGACCACGAAGACTAGCATAGTGCATGATCAGAATATTCATGATCCATGCTGGGGGAAAGGCTACAGTCCCCTTTCCCCTCTTGCCTTGCTGTCCTACCCCAGTGGCTGAGTCAGGCTGGGCTGAGTAGGGCAGGGTCAGATAAAAATGATTTTGACCTGAGATAGGACAACTTGATATTTGTGGTAAAATCTGTGGGTATTAAGAGAAAAGGAAACAACAAAAAAAAAAAAGCCCATCAGCTGTGGTGGCAGAGACAGCACAGCTGGGGCACACGCTGAGAACCTGCTGCTTTACATGACCTGGTGTTAATTTATTTAATTTGCACTGTTACACTTGGCATTTGCTGGCCATAATGCAAGCTGTTCATTTGCTTTTATGGACAGACAGTAGAGGTTATCAATCCATTCTGGCAGAAATTAAACATAGAACTTCGACTAATTTTCAAGTCCTAAAAATAAGTGTCAAGGAAAGCAAGGTGTCCAGAGAGCACTGCAGAGGATAATGCAAAAGTGCAGAGACAGTTACAAAAGGTGCAGAAAATCCAGAAATCAGGGACCAAAGACACCACTATTAAGACTCAAAATCTTAATTTCAATATAACGATTTTTCTGAAGCCTGAATGTTTAAATTAACCCGGATTTTCTCCTTCCAACCTACCCAAATTTTCCTAGGCAAGCGTCCTGGGCCGGACCGAAGTTCTGCCCTGACTCCACACGTTCCCACCAGCTGTCAGACAGCTCTCCTGCCGCCCCCAGGGATGGGCGGAGAGGATGCAAAATACCGAAACCCCACTCAGAATGGGAAGACTGCGAGCGGGGACTTGACGAGCTGCATCCCGAGCCCCGGCTGCGCCCCGAGCCGTGCCGGCTGCCCGCAGTCCCCGCCGCCCAACCTGTTGCCGGGGCCCCCAGCGCCACACGCCAAAGGCAGAGGGACGGCCGGGTTACACGAGAGAGGGCGAGCGAGCGCAGCCCACGCGTGGCGCGCCCGGAGCGCGGAACCGCTGCCCACCCGTGACAAGAGCATCGAACGCAGCCCTCTGCCCCGCTGAAAGCACGGCAAACACATGCAGCAGCAGCCCGTGGCCGAGCTTTCCATACACAGAGACTCCCGTCGTGGGGAAAACCTTGCCGGAGCGGAGCTGCGGGTGGCAAACGAGCGAGCTGCGGGGTACGGGGCCGTCTCCGGCGGCGGGGCTCCA